>JAZKJV010010360.1:600000-966125 GCA_037367405.1 Ottelia alismoides | reverse complement strand
TAGGGCCCTGATCAGCAAGTTCTTCACGCTCCCCAATGAGCAATTCCATGAGACATGGGAAAGGTTCTGATAGTTGACAGATAGATGCCTGCACCATGAGATATCGAAGCCGGACCTTGTTCATAGCTTCTTCTATGGGCTGACACCAGAGCTACAGGGCCTGGTGAATGCTTCTTGTGGTGGGTCCTACTTCACCAAGGATGAGGACCAGGTCTGGGCCATCTACGAGGAGATGGTCGAGAACTACACGGTGATGTCCCAGACCCGCCTCTACACACAGGGATGCCCCAAACCACAGACCGTGCAATACCAGAGGATCGCACTGGTCGACGCCGATCCATCCACTTCGTCAGCGGCAGCAGCACAGGCCGAGTCCACAGCCGCCGACATGGGTATCATTAACGAGAAGCTGGACCGGATGGAGATTATAGAGAAGAAGCAGTGTAAGGGCATCACGCAGATGGAGCAGATGGCACAGACTCTGAGTGACCTGAAGACACAACTCATGTGTCTCCAGGAGGCACAGATGGCTTCCCAGCCCCATCTTCAAGCACGAGGCGATCTGAGTAGCACCGGCAGCTCGTCCCAGCGCTCCAGCCACCAACAGCCTAGACAGGTTCAACTTGTACAGGCGAAGCGTACCAGCAGCCGCAGCCTTCTTACCAGTCACCGCCATCTCCAGACATGCAAATGGTGGTATACCAGCCGGATCAGCCTCTGGCAGTACATTCGCCACCCCCGTATGAGTCAGAGCTGTTGATGGATGTCAACGGGATTTGGTACGACCGACCCCAGCCCGGTATCCGACGAGACCATCCTGGATTCCGTTGGTCAGCCGGAGGTGCCAACCTCTAGCAGCAGCCGTCAGGACAGGGTGGCCAGTACGACCATCAGAGAGATCACCACCATCAGCAGCCCCTAGTGTACCAGCAGCAGCAGCAGTCTTCGCAGTATGGTCCTCGTCCCTATTAGCAGGGACATTCTTGGAGGCAAGATCAGCCTCAACAGCAGCAGTATCATCCCCAGTCATACCCCTCTCACCCGCAGCAGCAGCCTCACTACCAGCGAGGCCACCCGTCAGGTTCTCATGGGCCATCCTATGAGAACCCCGCCTTAGATGACATAGCCCACCTCCTTACCGATCAACAGGCTACTTTCTAACGGGAGATGGACGAGTTCCGTCAGGAGATGTGGGAGATTGTGAGAGGGAAGGCCGCCATACCTGCCCAGATCGAGCCGAACCCGAACAACCTCAAGAGGAAGTCTGAGCAGGTAGATTTCACAGAGTATGCAACTCCAAGTGATTCTTTTGGTGATATGTCTGCCTATCTGTTTGATACTGACTTTGTCACACTTAGGAGCGGTAGGATGCCAACAGGTGGTGCCTCATCTGAGCGACACCCCGAGGACACTTCCAGAGCGCCAGGCGAGGAGGAGCGCGGTACTGATGCCGCGAGAGATGATGACGGTGGTACTGATGACACCATGGATATTAATCCCACCGATGGTACTGAGGTCGTCGTCTTACTAGATGGAGGAGGAGGTACTGACGCCACCAGTGTTGCCGAGCCAGAGCGCGGTGCTGATGCCGCGAGTCGACCAGACGAGGGTGGTGCTGATGCCACTGTTTTTACTTCTGAGAGTCCTGTAGTCTTTCCTTCTGTTCATGTATCTCAGGACACTTCTGGCAATAAAGGAAAGGGTTTGTTTTCTTCTGATCCACCCGTGGTGCTTGATGTATGTGTAGATTCAGCCGTCAAGCAACCAAGACCCTCTCCTAGTCCTTCATTTTAGAAGGACCCTGTGATCCCCTTCCCTAGAGCACTCCACATGGGAAAGGGGAAGAAAATAGAAAATCCAAAAAAGAGGCAGCAGGAAGAGTTTAGCCAGCAGATGATCGACCGCTTCCACATTCAACTGACTCTTCAGGAGGCTTTGCAGCACATCCCTCTACTCCAGATATCGCTCAGAGACAGGACCACAGGTAGGAGGGAAGAGGAGGAACCACCAGTCTAAGATCCATGTGCTTACCAGGGCCACTTGTTTCGCTATCCAGAACCGTCTGCCGGCCAAGAGGCCAGATTCAGGAGCCCCATATGTTAGATGTCATATCAGAGAGCAGAGGTTTGATCGTACTCTATTAGACAGCGGTTCATCGATCAACCTACTTCCGGCAGCCCTTCTCAACCGATTTGAGTTGGGCACTCTACGACAGAGCAGGATAGTCCTTCAGTTTGTTGATCGATCTGTCAAGAGGCCGAAGGGGTTGCTGAGGGACGTTGTCGTCACGATTCAGGGCCTGCAATTCCCCGTGGACTTCGTAATGTTGGACATGGAGATCCCTGAGTCAGTGATCGATACCCCATCATTCTAGGTCGTCCGTTCTTGGCCACAGCCAAGGCAGTGACCGACCATGATAGCAGGAAGGTATACTTTCGTGTCGAGGGCGAGAGTGTACAAATAGAGACGGTCGAGGACATCAGAGTCGGAGATTCAGCATGCTCAAAGCCGACCACTGATTCAGAGCAGATGACATATGCAGGGCCAGACATCCACCAGGACTGCGACTTTGTGATCACAGATGACGAGGTAGTTTGGGCAGATCCAGATGCTTAGGCCATCCTCTCACCTTCAGAGTCCGCTGATGCAGAGACGCCAGCAGAGGAGAGCTTGGAGAGCGCGTTCCTGGTCCAGGATACTTTTCAGTCGGTAAAGCTGGTTCTTGACCGCGAGATAGATTTGTTTTGTGATGATACAGATCCCTCGGAGTCAGATTTTGATTGGGCAGAGTTTGATGATTTCATAACAGATCTGACTTCTACTGAGCCTACAGCCAGGGAGGAGGTAGATGCCATGCAGAGCAAAGACAGTCCAGCAAAGCAGCCTTCTCCAGATTCAGATTGTGAGCGAGAGTTTTTAGTTCTCCCATGCGGATTTGGCAGCGTTCACTCAGAGTTTTCAGAGGCCAGATCCACCAGCACCCAGTTGTCCAGAGCTGAAGACACTTCCTGCGTCGTTGAAATATAGGTTCCTTGCGGGTGAGCATGAGATGTACCCAGTCATTATCTCCGCCGATTTAACTGGAGAGTAGGAATCCCGTCTGATGGGAGTTCTTGAAAAGAACCGCAAGGCGATAGGATGGAGCATAGCCGATCTCCAGGGGATAAGTCCGGCCCTGTGCTCCCACCGTATCTATCTCGAGGAGGAGGCGAAGCCGTCACATGAGTTCCAGTGGCGGCTGAACCCGAATCTGAGAGAGGTTGTCATGAAGGATATCTCGAAATGGTGGAGCGCCGATTTTATCTACCCCATCTCCGACTCCAAGTGGGTCAGTCCGTTGCATGTGGTGCCCAAGAAGACAGGCATCACTACAGTTGTCAGCGAGTCTAGAGAGGAGATCGCTACCCGGGTACCACTTCTTGGCGGGTCTGTGTGGATTACAGACGACTCAACCAGGCCACCAAGAAGGATCATTTCCCCTGCCCTTTATAGATCAGATCATTGAGAGACTGGCAGGAAGAGCCACTACTGTTTTATGGATGGGTACTCCAGCTACAATCAGGTGGCCATCGCTCCCGAGGACCAGGACAAGACTACCTTCACCTGTCCCTTCGACACATACGCCTTTAGACGCATGCCATTTGGGCTATGCAACGCCCCTGCGACTTTTCAAAGATGTATGCTGTCTATTTTTTCGGATATGGTGGGGGAGTGCTTGGAGGTCTTCATGGATGATTTCTCAGTCTACGGCGACGGATTCGACTCCTGTCTTGACTGCCTAGACCGAGTCCTTCAGTGATGCATTGAGGTTCACCTTCTGCTGTTTGGGAGAAGAGTCACTTCATGGTGACTCAAGGGACGGTGCTTGGCCATATCATCTCCAACAGGGGCATGGAGGTTGATCCGGCCAAGGTAGATGTCATTAGAAAACTCGCACTGCCGTCCAACTTGTGGTAGTTTTCGGTATTTCCTAGGGCACATCAGTTTCTACCGGCACTTCATTCATGATTTCAGTAGTATTGCTAGACCATTGACTGATCTGCTGACGAAAGACACCGAGTTCCTTGTCGATGACAAGTGTCTTTCGTCGTTCGAGACTCTCAAGAGATGTGTTGTGAGGCTCATGTTCTCCAGCCGCCTGATTGGTCTCTCCCATTCGAGATCATGACGGAAGGAGATGCTAGCCGTAGTTTTTGCCCTAGATAAGTTCAGATCTTACATCATCGGATCTAGAGTGACCTTATACACTGATCATACCGCCATCAGGTACCTCATGGCAAAGAAGGATGCCAAAGCCAGATTGACCAGATGGATCCTTCTACTCCAGGAGTTTGACATGGAGATTAAGGATAAGCATGGAGTCAAGAATGTGGTGGCAGATCATCTCTCCCAATTAGAGCATCTTGAGGATTTTGAGCAGACTGAGCCTATATGTGAGACCTTCCCAGATGAGGCGATCCTTGCTATCGCCTCTCTCCCGTGGTACGCCGATATTGTGAACTTTCTTGTTGCTAATAAAGTTCCACAAGATTGGCCCAGGCAGAGACTTGAGACCTTCCTCGCGAAGGCCAAGTCCTACCACTGGGAGGATCCCATCCTTTACCATGAAGGAGGGGATAGTGTCTGGTGTAGGTGCATTCCTCAGGAGGAGCACCATAGCGTCCTCACTTACTGCCACAAGCTTGAGGCAGGAGGACATCACTCTGGGAGGAGAACAGCACAGAAAGTGCTCCAATCCGGCCTATGGTGGCCTACCCTCTTCAAGGACTCTAATGAGTTCGTGAAGAGGTGTACTGACTGTCAGAGAATGGGCACTTGTGGACAGCGTGATATGATGCTGATGCAGCCCATTCACTTCTGTGAGGTTTTTGACGCATGGGGCATCGATTTCATGGGTCCATTCCCTAAGAGTCAGGGATTCGAGTACATTCTGTTGGCTGTGGATTATGTTAGTCGTTGGGTTGAGGCCATCCCCGCCCGAACCGTAGATGCTAGGACTGTTTGCAGATTTTTGAGGAAGCATATCATTTCACGGTTCGGGGTACCTCGAGTGTTGATATCTGATGGGGGGTCTCATTTCGTCAACGACCAGGTGAAGGCCCTTGCTAGCAAGTTTGGCATAGACCATCGAGTTGCCACTCCATACCATCCTCAGACGAATGATCTTGCCGAAGTGTCGAACAGGGAGATCAAGACTATATTGCAGAAAGTCGTCTGCCTTGACCGAAAGAATTGGTCACAGCTTTTGGAGTCGATCTTGTGGGCATATCGAACGTCTTTCAAGACACCTTTGGGCACATCTCCCTTTTGCCTCGTCTATGGCAAGCCGTGCCATTTACCTATTGAGTTGAGACATAGGTCACTTTGGGCTGTCACTGATATACTTTTGGATCCATATAATGTAGGAGATCAGAGGAGGGCAGAGTTAGCCGCCTTGGAGGAGCTTCGTGATACCACCTTCTCAAGCATCCTACAGTGCAAGGAGAGAGTGAAGGAGTGGCATGATTCTCATATCAGCCACAAACATTTTGAGCCAGGACAGAGAGTATGGTTGTTTGATGCTAGGCTTCGTCTATTTCCAGGGAAGCTACAGAGCAAATGGAAGGGACCGTATTTGGTGAGAAAGGTACACGACAATGGGAGTATTGACATATCTGAGTTGTCTTCTGAGAGTACCTTTCGAGTGAACGGCCGCGGCTCAAGCCATATCTTGATCATGAGACGCGGTTCGTTGATGTTGCCCCTATTCATTTTGCGTGAGATGTGGTCTCTTGACTCACATCTATTGCATCTCACGCCTGATTATCACTATTCTCCCGACTTGTATAGATCCAGTTGTCCATATCATTCCATTCTTTAGTCCGACATCCCTCTCTTCATCTTTTGATTATGCTATACTTAGGGTGTACTTTACCCTAAGTATAAGGGGATGTAGCACTCTCGGGTATTCTTTTGATTCATTTTTACCCTTGTTTTTGCTGCCTATACTTAGGGATATTTTACCCTAAGTAAAGGGGGGGGGGTAGACCATGTACATTCTTCACTCGGTTTTCCCTTTGTGTACAACCTGCTATACTTAGGATTATTTGATCCTAAGTATAGGGGGGAAACCGAGATCCTCTTGATTTCTATTCTTTCATTCGTCTTTGTATATAGCCTTCCTTTTCACTTCCCTATACTAAGCACGAGTTATGTCTTCTTCATCGCTCTTGACTCTGAGGACATCGTTCGAGCTAAGTATAGGGGGGTGTGTATATATTTCATATATACTTTAGCCATAACTCGTACTTTGTGTGAGTATATGAATAAATAAAAATGGCTAAAACCCCAAAAAATCCATAAAAATTAAAAAAATTTCCTGTAAATAAACATTCTTTTATTTTCACATACATACCTATTGTACAAATTATTTTTGTAAAAAATTTTCAAAAACTTTTTGTGTAAATAGTGTGTAAATATGTGTATATCAAAACTAGGTATATAGTACAAAATTTTTCCAGAATGTTTTGAAAATCAAAAGTTTGCAAAAACCTTGTGTAAATTTGTGTAAATACTTTGCAAAACTTGCATTCATGCACACATTCATGATTTCAAAATATTTTTCAAAAATTTTGCATGTGTGTAAATATTGTGTAAATAACATCTTTGTATATACTTGTATAGTTTTTCATGGATTGTAGTTGACATTTAAACTAGCCTGGAATTAAATTGGGAAATGGATCTTGATTAAGATCTTAATCCACCTAATCATAAGAGGAACCTTATAGGGCTTAGGGTTAAGGATTTTCAGGTCCATGGTGACTTAATTCTTTGAGTCCACTAGGCTATGATCACATGTAATCTCAATGAGCCTAGAGCACTTAACAACATACACATGACTCATATAGACAATGGCTTGACTTGGACCCGCACTTTGCACCGAGCTCTCTACGGATGAGGTGGTGAGGAGGCAGTCTTCCTTGACTTGGGGTAGCATATGAGGGTAGTACTTCTAGGCGGAACCTCTCTTCTTCTTTTAGTGAAGGAAGTGCGTCTCAACTTGGTCTGGTTGCCATGAGTCTAACGACAGGAGTTGTGGGTTGCAATAATGCTTCAAAAGAGGGATAGTCTACTGGCTCAAGAGGAAAAACTCCTTATGTACATATGTTGCACCTTGTAAATATGTTGTATAGATGCATTTGAAAAAAAATGCAAAAAGAAAATAACTCCAAAAAAGTGGTGGGTCTGATAGAAAATGATAATCCCACCGGAGTATGTATATAGTGCAAATAAGCAAATCTTGAGACTCATGTTCCATCTTATGTAGCTTGCAGCAGGGAGACTTAGCTACACTGGTTGAGCTCCCAAGGATACATGGCTACACTGGCCATGGTCCATTCTCTTCTTCCCCCTCTTCTTGAGCTAGTTGAACTTGAACTTAGAAGGGAATACCCCGCTCCTCGAGGAAAGAGTGGCCAGACTAGGGTCATAGAGTTACCTTGTTGGGGAGAGTTGTCAAGTTGCTACTTCTGAGGTGGAGAGCTATACCTCACTTACACTGTACAAGGAAGGATTCATAGTCTTCAGGGTTTGTGTATGTAGACTTGTTCTGATCTGGATTGTTGAGGAGTCTTGACTATAGATTAGTGGATCTTAGAGGTTGTTGAGTTTTAAACCTAAGTCTAAATAAGGTTCCGACACATTAATAATCCAAAGATATGATCGAGCTCCATATTTCAATTTAATGAAGGCAAGTTTAATATTCAGCATTAATCCATGCATTTTCTCCTCTTTTTCTTTTTCTTTCTCTTTTTCACTTCTTTTTCAAATAAGTGTTTGCTAAGGGACTAGCAAAGTTAAGTATAGGGTGTGATGAATACTCATTCATCACTCTTTATTCTTTTATTTTAGCTACAAAACCTATGCAAAACACATGTATATTCCTGTAAATAGCAATAATTATCATTCTGCATGCATTGTGTAAATATGCATTATTAGCATGTTTTTGTGCATAAATAAAGAATAAAGAAATAAAAGAAAAAGTGGGAGATATTTAGAATAAATATTGAGCGACCTAATCTCAAGGGAGGGATCAGCATGGGCCTGACCGCAAAATAACCCAAGTAGAGAGAGATAAGGAAGCTCATGTGTGTGTATATACCTGTAAATAAATAAAATTATTTTCCTCTAAATAAAAAATAAAATGGGTATATATTTATTTGTATATATTTGTAAATACAAAATCAAAATAAAAATTAGAAAAATAAAAGAAAATTAAAAAGAAATTAAAAAGGCCCTTCTTCATTGTCTATATACACCATGTACATAGAACCCCATACATATTTATTTCCCCTTATAAATAAATAAATAAAAATCCAATAAAAATGTGTACATACTCCATATCCCATAATGTAAATAAAAATCACAAAAACAAAAATAAAATAAAAAGAAATAAAATAAAAATCAAAATCTACATTGTAAATATACCATGTACATAGATGTATATATCTATTTATTTACCCCTTGTAAATAATTAATAAAAATAAAATAAAATACTATATTATTCCAAATTTTATTCTATAAATAAATAAAATATAAAATTGGAACAAATTATATAAAATTAAATAATCAAAAACCAAAAATTAAAAATACATAGTGTATATACCTATATATAATAATCATATTTTGTAAATACATTATTTATATTTCAAAAAAATAAAAAAATCACTAAAAAATAGTTTAAAAATAAAGAAACATTTTTCATGTTTTAACTTTTTCAAAATTTGGCCATTTACTATTTTTTATTTAATTTCCAAATATTTAATAAATGGCGTGCTCTGATTGGTCCACGGGGGATGTTGACCCCAGGTCAACTCCCCCCCTTGGACCTTTGCCCCGCGGATCTTGCGTCCGATCCGATATTCGCCGAATTATCCAGACGTGATCCGACCATCAAATCCTTAAACCCCGGGTCCTAATCCTTCCTCTTGCATCCGAGATCCACGCCCGGCGTTTTGCCTAGGGATCCGAGCTCCGATATGCTCGCCCGACCCTCATCTAGCCGGACCCCTAGCACTATTAAGCTCCTGCTTCGCCGCACTTTCCCAGCTATCTTTGGCGTCACCCCTTCCACCGAGGACCTCCACCCGATTCCCTGGAGTTACAGCTAGCGGCCGGCGTGTTGCAGAGAGGAGGAGGAGCTTCCCGTCACTAATCCGGCGACATCTCGCTGTCGTGCGCCGCCCAGAGCAGCGCCCGAGCCTCGGGCCTCCGACGACCCTCGAGGCGACGACCAGAGCTACCTCAGCTCATCCCCAGTCGACCACCTTCACCAGGTAGCCTTAATTCTTCCTATCTTGCTCGATTTTTTGATTAGCCCCAAATCCATCCTTCGTCGTCATTCATCGAATACTCCCGCTCCGATCATCCATTCCATCGCCCGACTCGACCGTCATCTCCGCCATACTCCTACTCACGTTCTACATCTGTCCATCCAACCCAGTTCGCCCCGGAACTGGGAGTTCACCCTCCTCCGTCGTCGCATCGCCGGAGGGTGCCGCCCCGACGCATCTCCGCCCCCATTTCACCCCTCACAGGGTCGAGGCATTTTGCCCTCGACCCAGGAGTTTGGCTGTGGGTTTTGCAGATCGAGAAGAGGCCCATCTGAGTATCTGAGAGTTCAGCACAACAGCTCCCAGCCTCCACCGTCGTCGGGCCATTACGGTGGTCGTTGGCCTCATCGGAGGCATCCACTAGCTGCGGACCATCGAGGCGAAGCTCTTGGACATCTCAGCAGCAGCAGAGGAGGACCCTAGCGCGAGCATTGGGCCGGCGAAAGTCGTCGGCGACCTGGTCTTGGTTCTTCCTCCGTCATCGTCAGATCGAGCCCTCCTCGCCCAGTTCTGTTCTGGAGCGTCCACGTGCGAGGAGCCAGTCACCGTAGATCTACCAGAGGCTCGATCGTGACCCTTGATTCAGCGAGGAGTGCCCTTGATCCATGAGCGTCCGATCAGCCACGTAGACACCCCTCAGCCATCAGATCCGAGCCAGTGCCCTTCACAGAGGAGCAGCGCCTCGTAGCCGTTGGATATCACACGTGGCGCGCCTCCAGCCGTCGGATAATAAGGGGTAAATTTCACTTAGGCCCCCTCATGTTTTGCTTTTCTCAATTAGTCCTGTAAATAGTTTAAGTAGTTGTTTTAATTTTGTAAAAATTACACTTAGGACCTAGACCTTTATTTTATTTGCATTTTCATCCCTGTGTATATGAGACACGTGCTCCGTCACGTGGTTTTTTGGTGAATTTGCAATGTATGGGCTTTTGTTTTGAGGAGTTATGGAATGAAATATAGTTTTTAACATTTGCATCCACACCCCTGTGCGTGGTTTTATTTGACATGTGCTGAATACTTTGGGTTATTTGTAACTAGTCCCCTGGGCTTTCAGCACCTGTTGCTAATAAGCCCTTGGAACTAATTTTTCTTACATATTGGTCCCTCTGTGCCCAGACCATGTGCAGTGTGCGTGGGGACTTGGACAAATTGCACGAGGGACCCCCAGATTCCTGGACGTGTTACTTTTCAGCCCCAGGACTTAGTTTTTATTGCAAATAGGCCCCTATGCACTGTGCCTTTTTGTTTGATTTAAATAAAATATCAAAATTAACCTAAATTTTGTGAAAATTGGATACGTGGCTCCTGCCACTGTGTAAAATTTTCTCCTAATTTTTGGGTACATTTCTGACCTTTTTATTATTTTTTAAAATTCAAAAACCTTCATTTTTGCCTCTGTCCACATTAAAATTTCCCAAAAAAATATTAAAACCCTTTTAAAAATTCTAAAAAAATTCAGTTCTGTTTATTTTTGTGTGTTTGAATTTCTGTACAAGTTTGGCTATTTTTGGATTTAAAAAAGGTTAAAATTAAAAAAAACTTCAAAAACTCATAAAAATTCTAAAAAATCATAAAAAATTTACAAATTCACAATTTCTTTTCCTGAATTTTCCTCTTTGTTTTATTTTCCAAGAAAAATACCTCCAGGCTCTTTTAGGACCATTTTATATTTTAATTTGGTCGTCCATGCCTGACTGGACAGTTTGCCTTTGTTTTTTCCTTCTTTGATTTTTAGAAAATTCCATAAAAATTATAAAATTCTCAAAAATTCAACAAAAATAGTAAAAAATCTATAAAACATAAACATATTTTTGTTTGAATTTTTGGACCATTTTTGAGTAATTAAATACTTGCTTGAAGTTGTGTGTATTTATCTTTTTATCATTTTCCTTATTATTAAAAATTCCAAAAAATATAAAAATATTAAAAATCCACCAAAAATTGTTGTTTTTATTTTATTTTATTGTTGACTACTTCGTAGGTTGCAAGGACAACTCGTGCTCCTCGAGACCGACCCTGGGAGTACACTAGGCTAATCTCATAGCCAGGGCCACTATTTTGATTTTCGTGTTTTATCTGCTTGATTGGTGGTCTGATCCTTATTTTTCTTGTTGACTGACTGATTTCCGAGATCTGGGTCACAACGACCCTAGCTCTATTTTATTCACCCGAGTCTCGATCATTTTTCGGTCATCACGCCCCCAGCAGCCCCCGCCCCCTCCGCCCCCGCACCCCCTCCCTTGATTGCCCCTTGCCTCCCCTGTCCAACGCCCGAATCGAGCCGACCAACCATATTCCATTTCTTTCATACGTTGATCCCCTAATCGAAACCCTTAATCCCCTTCTAGATATGAACCCATCACCTCCACCTGCATGCTTCCAGATCCGACTGGATTATCACCAACGACGGCACCAATTTCTGCTACTTCAGCGCCATCAAGCACCTCCCCGACGTCCGCGAGCTCTTCGACAAGCCCCTGAAGCTCCGCACCTGCTATGAGGTCCAAAAGCACATCGCCGCCCACTAGGGTTGTCAAGACGACGAGTATGGTATCTTCAAGAAGCTTAAGGAGCTCTTCCGGGAGGAGATGTGTGCTCAGGCCATTGTTTTGTGGGAGAGAGTAGGGGATATCAAGTAGAAGGCCATGGGGAATCTGTGAAACATGGTGGTGGTTAGCATCAATGCAGCGGGCTATAAGGTGCTCTTCGAAGGGGTGGAGGATGACGTCGAGGAGAGGACATTTTGGGAGGAGGAAGGTGGTTCCAGAGGCGGGGGAATTTGAGGAAGGTGAGGGGAGGGTGTTGGGGCATTTGGACGCATATGCCCCTCTTAATCTTACTATGGTTTGAATAAACCATGGTTAATTTAATTTTTTGACGGTCAATCTGACGAAAGGGAACAACTGATGACGGAGCAAGAAGTGAGGGGCACAACTGATATTACCAAAAACATAGGGGTATAACTGATATTGCGATATCTCGGAGGGGCAGAAGTGATAAAATCCCAAGAATAAAATAGGTCCTAAAATTATTTATTAATGAATAAAAGAATTTTGTTTATTATTTTTTTGGCCCTTATCTCTCCCCTCCTTTATTCCTTGTCAACCAATTCAATTCTTGACTTGATCTCAGAGTTTAGGGTCATAAAATACCTTTGATATTTTATTCTTTTTCCTTTTCTTTCCTTTATTCTATAATTTTGTCATAAAAATAATATTTTATATACAATAATTTGAATAAATATCGAATGTTAATATGTACAAAATAATGTTATTTACATACATTGGCTAGGGTTTTTAAGGCCAAAATGATAGAATAAAGGTGATGAAATGGATATTCATCACTGACCCACTAGTTGTAAATGGATTTTCAAGAGAAAGTGGGAACATGATGAGAAGGTAGAGACCATCAAAGCATGGGTCGTAGCAAAGAGCTACATAGAAAGAAGATATCAGTTGCGATGAAACTTGCTCTCCAGTGACAATTATTAAACATATCATAATATTGCTAACTATAGGTGCACAACTTGACTAAGACATCCACAAAATGGAAGTAAAGATTGCATTCCTCTATAAATACCTCAATGGAATATTCATATGAAGTAGCCTTAGGGCTTCCTAGTTAAGGAAGGCAAGGTGTGCAAGCTGAAGAACTCTATCTGCGGGCTCAGACAAGCTTCTTATAAACGGAACATCAGATTTGATGAATTTATAAAGGTTATGATTTCATACAGAATCTTGATGATCCATGTAAAGCTTAGTAGGAGTTCCATTGTGTTTACCATGCTAAATGTAGATAAAAAAAATCCTAATCATTTTGAATGATATAAGGATGATAATAAGTGTATTATACTCTAGGTATTCTATGCCTTGAGATGAAAGATTTCAAGGTACATCTTAAATCTTAGTTCTGAAGTTGTTCAGAATCAAAGAGAAGAGGGCATTGAGATCGTTACATTAGTGGTACATCTTGGACATATTCTATTTTGGAAAATATCAAGGAAGGCTTCTTTCCCTTAAGATGTGGCACTGGCCTATATGAACGGATAACCTCTCAAAGTGTTCATGATGTGAATGCTAAATATGCGTGCCCTTGTGCATCAGCTATAGGAATCCTTATGTATACTAGATGTGTACAGTAGTCATATGTCTGTCATGTAGTGGGAGCAGAAACTGTTACCAATCCTACTATGAAAATAAAACACTAAAATGTTGTAATAACAACACCTTCGAAGATAACAAGACTTTAGAGATAGTGATCTCAAAGTCTTATTTTCAATAACTTATGACTTTATATATAGTAATCTAAAAGGTCTTTTCTATAGATACCTTACAAGACTTAAGATTATGTCTTAGTCTAAGGTGATAGAGATCTCCACGCATAAGGATATTTTGGTAAGGATAATAGAAATTCTTGTTATAATAATTATTTGAGTTGTAGTGTCAAAGGCATTATAACTACTTTGACATGACTGAGCATTGGTTGCATAATGCAACATTCTCATTGGATGCGAGCATTGCTACTAGGAGATATGCAAGTCCATAAAAGGACTTGGCATGGTATTTTGGGAACAGAGTGACTAGTCATCTTACCAAGGTATTTTTATCTAAATAGCCTATGATTAGCACATGCATATGGGTTTAAAGATGAGCCCATTAATGACTCTTTGGGTTAGTGGGAGATTGTTGAACATGTGAGCGCACAACGAGCCATTATGCAATAAAAGTTATTGTGATTTTCTCCTTAATTTGAAATAAAGAACAATTAGTTTGCTTAATAGGTCCCTTAGTACAATTAGGGTTACGTACCATGACCATTTTAATAATCATATAGTTGCTGATTCAATGTTGAATCATAGAGGCTGGTGCTTGGATGATATCTAAAGAGTTAGATTGAGGACTTATCAAGCATCGCCAATGATTGTTGAGAAAGGATCTCTAGCCGAAGAAGGAGATGGCAATCCTTCTCTAAAGGCTGATATCTGACCAACCTCTTGATGCAGGTCCTCTAATAGGAATAGAGATTCAGAGGTGTCATATACCTTACGTCAAAGAGTTGACTTAATGAGATCGAGATAACCAAGACCTATGTAGTATACTATCATGATATAGGTGTGTATTCTCTGATAGGAGACAGATGTATTACTATATGTCTAAGTATGTAAATTAGACATCCAACTAGGTTGATGACCTCACCAAGGTCTATACACCGATGAGCTGGTGTGCATACGAGGGTATATGAGTAATACGATCTCTCAAAGGGATCATACATGTTCATTACCGAACCGGAAGACATGAGCTCACTCATGAGATATTAGGAATAAATTCCATTGATGGTCATCTTGATTTGGAATCATGACATAATTTGTAGGTATGATATATACTTTTGTATAGTGTAAGATCGATACCAACTCTCAATGATTTAATGAGAAACTTAATTATAAAATCTTGAAGGAGACAGTTCAAATATAATCTAAAACTTTGGGTTTATTCTAGATCTTCTAGTATGCACGATGTGTATAGGTATTAGGAAGAAACGAGGATGATATGATCTTAAACGATTATATAATCGCAACATTTCCATTCCGAGGGAGTGATGAACATGTTTGGATTTTAGTGACTCCTCTCATTAGATTAGTAAACTGATCTTAGTCCAAATGTTGGACATCGAACTGAATATGATTTGGATGCAGTGAGAAGATTAGATTTACATTTTGATTTAATCAAACATCTATGAGAGGTTCCCTTTGATTTGGATTTGAGATATGATCTCAATACTCAAGTCACTATACATGGAATATACGATCACCTTGTTCTTATCTCCAAGTATCCACAGAGAAAGCATATTATTCTTGAAAGAGTTCAAGAATAATTCTATTTTTGATAATATATATTTGAGCATTGGGAAATTGATCATTAAATATGATTTAATTATCATGAATAATGTGAATATGATTCATATTATTTGGAATCATGAAAATGGTCATCTAAGATAATTGAATGTGATTTAGTTATCAAAGATATGATTAATGTAGATAATAGTATCCATAATAATCATAAATAATACAAATGAGATTTATAATATGTTGTAGAGATCTAATTGTAAATAGGATTCATGAATTAAATGTTAATGTGAATTGGATTCGCATTGTACAATTAGGTGTAAATGCAATTTACATTTTGTATTGGGTGGTTGAATTGATTCATAATTGCCAATGGCTTGTTTACAATTATCACAAATAATTTGCAACTTATTTGATGATATTTTGTTGACAAATAATTCTATAAATAAAGATTTAATGTAATAAGATTACATAAGAAGGTGATTGGAGAGAGATTTTTCTCTCTCCAATCCATGTTGGGCGTCCACCGTGGTATATGGGGAAGGTGGTTATATCCTTCCCCCTTACATGGAAGGTGGCTCTTTAGTCATGCTTCATTCATGAGAATATGCATATTTAATTAAAATTAAATATGTTGCAGATTATTTGCAACTTATTTATTTTCTTGTAAATCAATTAATTGTTGTTGCAAATTGTTGAAACAACATCTCAACTATTAATTTCCATTTGGAGTACATCTCCACCATCCAATATGTTATAAAAGAAAGGCTGGAGCTAGCTTCTTCTTAACACAACAATTGCAACAAAAGTTGAAGCAACAAATCTCCCCCTCTCTCTCATATACACGTTTATATAGTTTCTCTCTCTCTCTCAGTATTGTGACTGCCCACTTTATTATCATCGATAGCATCACCGTCGTCACATAGCCTTATGCTGCTGGATTGATTGCCCGTGGATTTCCACCTTCTTCGGTACTTCGTGCTCGTGAGGAAGGTTGCGTATTTCATGAGACTAAATTAGGAGGTTCTATGTCAGATCATCAACTTGGATTTTGGAAGCACGCTTCTCATCCACATATTCGCAAGTGCATCTTTTGTTGGATCAGACTTGAGACAGGAGGTCTCTTCATTTAGAGACACGCAATCACAAACATGCTTCAATAGGCAATCTGATTACTCATTTGTGTTGTTGATGAAATGATTTGAGAGAGCTTCTCATATCATATGGTTTCATATTGTTTAATTTTTTTAAATTATGTTGCCTCTTGCAACTATTATGATTAGTTGACCTAGATCGTATTCGATGCGATGTACAGGCTTTCATGATGCGTTAAGGTCCAAACCCTTGCCTTCAATCACTAATGAAAAAATCCATCTTCTAACTCTTCTTCGTCTTGGAATTCTTCTCAGAGGGATGATTTACTTGACGTTGTTGTACCTTCATCACTTTTATATCAGATAATGAAGAAAAAACTTCCATGTTGAACTCAATTTCCTTCTCCTTATTTCCCTTAATGTAGGAGAAGCCTCTCCCCAACCATTCATTGAACTTCCTTGGTAATGTTTTGTCTATCTACTCAAAATAATCATCACAGATGCGGGGGTAATTCAAGCTTGATTTGCACATAGACAAAAGATTATCTTTGAAGCTATGTAATGAGATCAAGCCTCATTATTCAGATGCTCCCCTCAAATGCTCATACTTATTTACTTCAAGTCTTTTCATGTTGTGCTCCCAATCATTATCCATAGCCTTGTATTTTTGTTCACTTTCTCAAGGCCATGTGGGCCAAGCAAAACATGTAATGCTATATGTTCCCCTTGAAGGGAGGCAATCAGGACTCACGCATCATGGAAGCATGGAGATCAGATCATATCTGATCTAAGTAGACTATTAGCACTAGTCAATGCAACAATGGAAATTTAAAATTTTTCCAATGAAACCACATTGTTTGGGAGCATTTCCCCATCTTTTTCATAAAGATCACAGGAGGTATAAGGATTACCTCTTGAAGCATGATTGCAATCTATGACTCTCTAAACAAAGAGGCCCCCTATCTCAAGTTCGATCCAACAAAGACAGCAATTGTGGGTGCATGGATGAGACGCATGCTTCCTACAATCCAAAGAGACGAACTAAGTCAAGAAGCACCTAATTTCATCGCATGAAATTCTTCTCCTTCTTCAAGTACATGAGGTTCCAAAGAAGCAGAACCTCTATAAGAGATCGATCTGGCAGTGTGCTGATTGTCGTGGACTTCGCAAACCCTAAGCATTTGGACAGCCATAGAGTTGGAAGAGAGAGGTTGGAGAGAGACTTCAACCTTGCTCTTATTGTGCAACTTGAGAACCTTAGGGTTTCTCTCTCTTTTATAGCATAATGGATGGTTAGGATGCACTCATAATAATAATCAATGGTCAAGATTATATGTGGCTCCAACCACAACTAGGACTAAGAGTTGATAAATAAATTATCAACTCTAGTTCTAATGTAATTTCCAAGATTGCATGCAACCTCCAAGATTACATGTAATCTCTAAGATTACATGAAATCTTCTCTCAAGAATAAAGTGTAAAGGAGAGAGATACCTTCCATAAAGAGGTGGACGTCTACAATGGTAGACTCCACCATGGACGTCCACTCCTTATAGGGTGGAGTTGTCTCTCTCCAATTATCCCAAATTGATGTAATCTTATTACCATCAAATCTTTACTCATAGAATTATTTTATAAATCACCAAATAATTGCAAATTATTTGTGACAATGTAAATAGATCATTGACATTTGTGAATCAGATTCATCCAACCAAGAATAAATGTAAATCTCATTCCATTTAATTATATAATGTGAATCCAATTCACATTAACATTGAAATTATGAATCATATTCAAAATTAAGTCTCTCTAGGATATATTATGGATCTCATCCAAATTATCCATTATTATTGCAGATAGTATTATCTACCTTGATCTCATTTATGATAATTAAATCTAATTTAGTTACTTTAGATGTCTCTCTACACATGTCCAAATAATGTGAATCATATTCACATTATTCATGGTAATTAAATCTAATTTAATCATAATTATTTTTCTTTATTTTTTCAGTACTCATATATTTTCTCTAATGGAATGATTATTGAACTCTTTCAAGAGTATTGTGCCTTTTCCCCTGATACTTAGAGATAAGGTCAATGTGACTGTATATACCATGTATAGTGACTTAGACCGTGAGATCTAATCTCATATACATATCTAGAAGGCCTCTCAGAGGTGTCCAATCATAGCAGATAGTATATCCAATCTTCTCATTGCATTTGAATTTTATTTAGATCAATGTCCAACACTTGAACTAAGATTGGATAACTAGTTTACAAAGTGAAATCACTAAAATCCAAACTTGTTTCATCACTCCCTTGGAATGGAAGTGTCATGGTGTACAATCAATTAAGACATCATCCTCGAGTATTCATAATATCTGTACATCTTGCATACTAGAAGAACTTGATTAAACATGATGTTTGGATCTCATTTGAACTATCTCTTTCATGATTTTATCATTAAGTTTCTCATTTGACCATTGGGAGTTGATATCAATCGCATGCTTTCCAAAAGCATATATCATACCTTCAAATCTTGTCTCATTTCTAAAATAAGATGAGCAACGTTAGAATTTGGTTTATCCCAATATCTCATGAGTGAGCTCATGTCTTCCAATTCAATAGTGAACATGTATGATCCTTTTGAGAGCTAGTGTACCAGTGTATAGACCTTGCTTATCTCATCAACCTATTGGTCTGTCAAATATACATACTCAGACATACAATAACATTTTATGTCTCTGGTCAGAGGATGCATACATGTATCATGACAACTTGGTTATCTCGATCTTGCTAAGTCAACTCTTTGACCTAACTCATCCAACACCTCTGAATCTCTATTCCTATGTAGAGGGCCTGCATCAAGAGGTCGGTCAGATGTCATCCTTTAGAGTAAGAATTGCCATCTCCTTCTTAGGTTGGAGATCCTTTCTTGATAATCAATTGACAGTGTTGTTGAGTCCTCCATCCAACCCTTTAGATATTCAACCATGCACCATCCTTTATGATCCAATATTTAGATAAACAGTTGTATCATATCAGGATGGACATGGTACATAACACAAATTGTACAAAGGAACCTATTGTGCAAATTATTTATTCTTCATTTCAGATTAAGGAGTGGTTTACAATAACTTTTATTGCATATTGACTCACCATGAGCTCATGTGTATAACACCTCTTTGTGTGCTTCACGTACACATCTTTGGAAATGAAGTTAAAACAATTACCTAATCCTGCACAAAATCAAGCCTATGAGTAAAAAACTGCTTTTCTAGGGCATATAAGCTCCCATGGAACCTTACACATATAAAAAAATATGATAACTAAGAGGTATACTCTTTTAGTGAACAAGGGACCTATATGAAAAGTAGGTTTTTTAGCCTCATCAGTATAAGATCCTAGGTAATTTCATGCTTGTGAATTGTGGCATGCTACTTATCCAATAGAATATGTACATATTTTTATATTTTAACTTTGTATATGTTTTATATAATAAAAATATAAAATCATAAAACCATTCAAAATCAAAATGAAATAAAGCAATGAACCTAAGTCTAAAGGTATTCTATACTTGTAAACAACTAATATTAATTTCTAAACATGAATAACCTCAGTAATAAAATTTTAAAAATCAAAATGAAATAAAGCAATGAACCTAAGTTTAAAGGTATTGTATACCTATTAACAACTAATATTAATTTCTAAACCTGAATAACCTCGGTAATAAAAATAAATATAAATAAGTTACTAATTATATCTAAAAATTAAATAAAATACAAAACAAATATTAAAAATATAAAAAGAAAAGGCAAAATAAAAAAGTCAAAATACATGTATATTATACTTGTATTTGAGCCCTAAAATTCTGAAATCTTGTTATAAGGCAACTTGGTCAAACTTTTCTTCTTAAAAATGCAGAGAGTTTCATTCTGTATCTATTTTTATGTTTTGAGTTTTTATTAAGTTGTCTTCCATTTTCCTTCAATTTTAGCCCTATGAATTTTGAGGTGGTACCACCATAATTGATCTTCTACCTCCAGACCCCCCTCTCACTTCACATCACCCATGTTGGATACATCAAACTCAACCTCCTTGTCTCACATCTATCACCTCCATTCAACATGCACTACATCCAACTCCCCACCCTCATCTCAAAATTCCCCCTTTTACCCTATATAACTAAGGAGATGAGCCAAAAAAACATGCCATCCACTGTTACTGCACCTAAACCTCAAATGCATGACCTTCCTCTCCGGATGTGATAGACCAACTATAGACATACTAATATTGCTAGAAATAATTGGCGTGATCTGAGGAACATGTTCCTCATCGCAGCACATCAGCTGCATGAGCTTCCCATATTGCAAGGTCGAATTTCATCCTTATGCCTTCACATAAGTATATTTGCTTCTACATTTTCAATCTTAATTTTAATTTCAACAACTTAGGTTCTCATCTTCTTCAATTTTTTATTATGCATAAATTTGGGGGCCAAGTCTTCATCATTTTCCTCTTATAACTTTTCTTGTTAAATTCTCCCCCATCCATCAATTAATCACCTCCCTAATCACATCCTTGGTCACCCTATTGGATCAAGGAGACCTCATTTGGCTTCCCATCCATTAAAGGGCCACCGATCACCTTTCTTCTCAAGTTCAATTAGAGTTCATCATAGCACTATTTTTCTTCCTTCGTCGTGTCACCCTTTGAGTAGATTTTGATACGAGAATGCCAGGAAGATTTGTAGGATGCTTTAGAACACATTGTAGGTCTTCTTGAGCCCATGCATAACCAGGATCATTCGCTCATTGTAAGCAACCTTATCGGAGAAGACGGAGCCTAGTTGTCTTCTTTCCTCTCCTTTTTTCTTCATTTTCATGAAAGTAGATCACTCTTGAGTTACTACATCTCAAAGTTGGATTTTTAGCTTTGACACCGAGATATTTCATCAATTTATAAAACTCAATGAATTATTTCAAAAAGGTCCTTCCATGATAGGCAATTTGCATAGAAGGTTATTAGGTTCTGATAATTATATATTAGCTCTATGGATCTAAAAGCATAATTTCCAACAAATTCATTGCATGTAGGTTCCGAAGAACTTCAATATTTATGTTTAGGTGCAAATTAACCCATTTTTTGCTAATCTCTTGGTGAGAGTTTGTATCAAATGGCCTCGATTTCTCCTTATTTTCTGGATTTTTCTTGTTGTGTTTATTGTATTTTTCTTATTCTCTTTTGCTACTTGATAATATGTATTCCTTTAATTCCAAAAAAATCAAACAAATTTGATTTAGGCTAGAATAGAAGCACACTCAGTGCACTCCAAGCCACGAAACCCCACCTACCACTCTTTTCAAACCTCTCCATCGATTCCTCGCCCAAGTTTTTTTCTTGGAATTTTGAAACAAGATGACATGTACACATGTCACAAATGAGATGCCCATTCTTATTTATACCTTTTATTCGTGGTCACCCTTTTTATTGTAACCACTTTTTACTCACTATCCTTTCCACCAAAGCTTCCAACTCCCATTCCTTAGTTATGTCTCATACCTTATTTTTTCCCACACATCAACATTCCCCAACCCAAGGATCTGAGTGAGGTTTCTAAGGTTAATCCTGTTAGTAAAGAAGTGATACTAATCATGAATTTCACCCAGGACAACCCTCCTCCACCACCTCAAAGATTCCAAACCGGCATCTTCCTTGGTTGCCCCCTTCAATACTTTCATGGTTGTATTACTTCTCTGATTTGGCCCAAGCCTTTTTGCTTTGACTTGGATTTTCTCTGTCAAGATTATAACCTTGGACCACATGAACCCCTTCAATATCGAGCTCCTTTTGATGGTGTATCACGGTGATGAATCCACAATTCATCTATAGTATTCGTTAATCTTAGCTCATTCTCAAGACAATTCAACACAATAAACTCCTCTAAATATTAAAATAACCAATCCATTATGTATTCATAATAAGGGTTAGTTGTTGTATATTGATTTCCTAATAAAGCCCTTATCTTGATTTTGTATATATTCACATATATATTGGCATAATTTCACCTATTTTAAATTAATTTACACTAACTATAAACAAAATCAACTTCATTGTATACATGTCAATAATGTTAACAAAAGTGAAAATATCGGAAAAATACTAACTTGTATATGTAATAAGATCGAACCCTAAATTAGAAACAAAAGGTCATAAATGTAAATATCTCTTAAATATATGAACCCATACTTTTGAATTAACATACATTCAATTATCTACAAATCAAGATCAAATTCAAAAGAATCGGAATTCATATGTGAAACTTAGAATTTGGGGCCTAATTATATATTGTAAATATGTATTAATTTCCTGTATCATTTCATGTACATAATTAATTATTTTCGATTTATTTACTTTCATTTATTTTATTTGAAATGCATTTAATAAATTTTGGATAAATCAAAACACAAAATATGAAAGAAAATAGAATGATGTGAGTCTGTATATACAATATGTACATAATTCTCTTTTATTTTAATTCTTTATTTTATCAATTACTACAAATCGTAAAAAATAGACTAATGTGTAAATACATCTCTTTTATTTTATTTAATTTTTTGAATTTTCTCTTAATTATCATAAAAAATGCAATTATGAAAATCATGTATTTTATGTACATAGAATACCATCAAAAATTACATTTTGTAGAGATGATATCTTTTGATTTTGATCCCTTCTGAAAAGTTGTAGATCTCATTGAGAGGAACAACTTTCATAAAAAATATTTTTTGATTTGAGTTGTTTTACTATTTTTATTGTCTTTATTTGTTTTTTCCTGATTTTTCTTGTGTTGACACGTGGCGGCTTATGAGCCCGCCTCTTGCATCTCCCTCTCTTTCAGCTTGTAAGGGCCCAAATTTAGCCCCAATCTCTTATCAGCTCCCTATCGTAGCCATTCCATCGAACATGATCCAGGGGTGGATGTCATTGCCGCCCTAAATATATCCCTACACGTGTACACACCACAACCCTCCCATCTCAACGCAATCCAACGGTGGGAACTTCGTCCCCTTCCTCCCACGCTTCTGGAGCGAACCCAACATCCCTCGAACGCCAACTTCGACCATCCATCTCTGAGTCCTCTGCCCAACTACTGATGCCTTCCTATCCCTAACTCTCTTTCGCAAGCCATACGCTGACGTAGACCCATAACCACACATCCGAATCCGCCATGAACGTGAATCCTAATGTCCATCCATCAAAAACCTGGTATCTACTTCCTTCTCCCTCCATCCGCCATTCCATTAAGAGAGAGAGCCGGTCACCACCTTCTTGTGACAGCAGTAGGTGTATCGACTTGAGTGAGGACCTCCAATCTCCAGGTGAGGTCCAAGGGACCAACCCTTGCTGCAGCCACTCCGCGAGCTGCTCGAGCTCAACTCCTCCAACAAAGCTTTATGTGAAAATAGGAGAAGCTCCAGCTTCTCCATCCCCATGTGATCTGACACCACTAACTGCAGGTCTCCTTCCTCTTCTTTGTATCTTCTTTTATTTTCCATTTACTTTCAATTTCTCTGCTACATCTGGAGCAACCATTTTAGTAATGCAACACGATTATCGATAAGAACTCGATTTATTTGTCTTTGCATCTTATAATATTGACAAAGATACATGTTTCAAGCTTCGAGTGATAAAGTCAAGCTTTGACCAAAAGATACTCAAGTTTTGTATTTTCACTTGTAATAATATTTATCAAAGCTCGCAAACATATAGGCTTGAATGTATGTTCATGAACATGTCAAACTCTCACTCAAATTAATGATGTACATGTATATTTCTAGCCTAATCGGTCACTCGACCTTCTGATTAATCGCTTTCACTTCCTCACTATGAACTGATAGATCACTTTTCATTTGTTGGTTTTTTGTTGGTCGACCGCTCAAGATCGTATAATTGATCACTTTTGTTTACTACCTAAAAGATGATCGCCCAAGCAGAATGACTTGATTAATCGAGTTTTGAATGTTAATGTTATGGAGAAAATCACTTGATTAATCGATCAATGGTAACTGGCTAATCAACTATCTGCCAATGTAATCACTTTAAGTTGTTTAAGCAATCATTTGTTAAGTCATGAATTCAATGATGATATTATTCTTGAATTAGTTTTCCATCTCTTCACTCTTCACGTGCAATACATGCATCAAAAAGAAGATCTAGCATACCATATATCTTGAGAGCCACAAATATATTTCCCCCAGCATTCTACAGCTTTCGATGCTCTAGTCGCCATATTGTTCACTCTTTTATAATCTACGACTCGTTAGAGAATGCTTTCTATGTGATTAATGTCACCTTTCAATCGACTTCCTTTTTCTCTAATTGATTATCACAACTTTAAGTGTTCTAGCTCTTTATTAACATTGTGTTTCCTATTTCACTAAACATATTGCATAACCTATAGAATTTATGGGCATGAGATAAAAGATTATCAAACTTTTCCATTTCTCTTGTATACTGAAACTTGGTGTTTGTTCCAAACTATGGAAAGCCTTTAGTGTTGACCAAAGAACTTATACTATTATACTGGATGTTAGCGTGTGATCCAAGTTGTGAAAAGTCTTGACGTCGATCAAAACATTGATGTAAGAAGTTGACTTATCTGCGACAAATAACTTATATAGTGATTTGTTGATTGACATTGTCAAATGGAAATCCCAATCTAGAAAGATTTGGATCATTATTTTTACCTAATTTCACATTAAAATAATTGTAAAAGTGGTCCTTGTTATTCTTTGTTTGATTATCTGTGCTTGAAAATATTTTGTAGATTTTTAATTAACCATTATTTAGTGTTACTACTATTCATCTTCCCATAATAGTATTGCGATCATACATGTATTCTCACTCGGACCAACACCTCCCATTGATGGAGTTTACTAACATCGAAATGGCTCCATATGTGGGGACTTTGTGTAAGACTGTATGGATCACCGTATGTTGGAGTAATGTGGACGATACATACAATTTAAAACCAAAGCTAATCCAGAGTAGTAAAAAAGATGTTGTTCTAATTAGAAAGAGATTGTTAGTATAATAAAGTGGAAAAATATCTCATGGCAATTAGAATAGAAGAGAGCTAGATTTTACGATCACAGAACATTTATTTCTGAAGATTTCTCTTGTCAGAGGTGTCTTATGATTGTGACAAAAACTGAAGCTTGGTCCTAGTTATATACAACCCTTTGAGATCTTACATCGAGTTCGTGTGATTTCTTATGTATTGCATTCTTGTCTCAATATTCAAATCCGCACGATTTATTCCTTATATCAATGCTTGGGGAGTATGATCTACACCCTTCACATATGATCAAATATGAGTTCTTTGATATGCAACATGACTTGACCTTTGAGGAGAAGCCAATGCAAAATTTTGGTTGGAGAGGATATCGGCTTTGTTATCACATGTTTCATATGATCAAAAATTTTCGACAAAATCATGAGAAAGTGGTTACTTGGATGCAGGTAAGTAAGATGCGGAACAAATATCCACATCTTTTCGATATGTCTATACTCTAAGAATTTTCAAGGATGAATGTGCATTATGTAGAATTAAATATTTCCATCTAGCCCAAATGTTCCTTGTTTCGATCATCATCATTGATAAGTTCGACATAAGATTTAGTTAAAAATTAATATATATTCTACTTTCTATAAGTTAAAGTGGCATTTAATTTGGAAAAAATGAACAATTCACAATATCCAAAAAATACTATGGAGATCAAATAGAGATGCTTCAAATTGAAATCAGATATACACTCGTCATCTAACCGTTATCGGAAGAATAATCGATATGTAACAGGATCAAGGTAATTAAAATAGAAATGAAGGAAACTCAAATACAACGCCATCTAAATTCAAAAAAGGATTCCTAAACCAGGCTAAGACAGATTAACTAAATCTGAATAAATGCATGTAATCTGGATAGATCGGAGCATTCAAATTAAAATCGGATATGCGCTCGCCATCTAATAGTTATCAGAAGAATAATGGATACGTAACAAGATCAAGAAAATACAAATCAAAATAAAAGGAAACCCAAATACAACGCCATCTAAATTCAAAAAGGATTTTTAAACTGAGCAAAGACGTTAACTAAATCGCAATAAATGCACGTAATCTGAATAAATCGGAGTATCAGAACCGAAGACACGTTAATTGATATAGGAAATCGCAATTCACAAACACAGGAACCTCTTAATTGATATAGAAAATCGCAAATCCCATCACAAATACAGGAACCTCCCGTCTGTCAAAGTTCTCTCTCTCGACCGTTGCGCCCATCACCCACCCTTCAGAAGGTCCCCCACGAGGACCTCCGCCAAAATACCATCCCACGCTCCGAAGCCCATAGGTGACTCTGTCCACCCGTAGTGGCCAAGACTGTAAATCCCGCTATCTACGTGGGTATTTATTTATAATAAATTTGAACACGGGGACCCCACTCCATCTGGTTGCTGCTGTGGTGGGGACAAAGATTTCGAAAGATACTCTTTTCTCACTTCACTTGTGATTCGCTTTGTTCGTGTGAGAGGGAGAGGGAGAGGAGCGACATATCTACGTTGCTACCATAGTTTCATCTCAGCCGAAGCAGTGGCACCATTATCGGAGGTATTTCATTCCACCTTTTCCATCCACAAACGCTGCTTGTCTTAGTCGCGTTTCTGCGATTGTTTTTTATCTTTTAAGTTCATTCGATTTTCTTTACTCACACAATTCCGAAGCTCGCTTACAATGCTTTGAAAACCCATGATTTAGAACCCCATGATGAGAAAATCATCTGTAAAACCTATGTTTTTTTTCCAGAAAGAAAAACATTTTCGTTGCAAGTGGAATACGAGAGATTTCCTATACACGATTGTCCAAAACACCGTATAGTGTAAGTTCGCAGAATTTTCCTTTTATTCAAGATTGGTGTTTCGACTCTATAGGTAGGTAACAGAGGTATGGATATCTCAACAAGAAGGTCTCACTCGTGGTGGTTCAACAGTCACAACCGTCCAAGGCAGTCCCAGTGGTTGTCAGCTGCTCTCTCAGGTTTGAGCATGGACACTAATTCGAAGTTTCTACTGATATATATATGTTCTATTGTCTGTCCTTGCGTTTGCTAAAAATGGATTTCAAGAATACAGTGGCTCTTAAAAACTGGTCGTTTTGTAGTGGTAAAACTATGACCATGTTTTTTGTTTTTGAAAAAAATAGTACCGGAATTATATATGAGATTACAAATGAAGAATGTCTATGCATCGTACATGCAAGTTATCTTAGCTAGTGTGATCAAAGTAAAATTGAAAATAGAGACCAAATTTAGGTTATATAATTGTTGATTTTAGAAGAAGAAATTTTTTTCACTGCCTTTCGTGCCTTGCGTGGATTTCACCTTGATTCAACAGAATTGGATGAGAAGACCACCAAGATGCTGAAACTGATAGAGGAAGATGCGGACTCATTTGCGCAACGTGCAGAGATGTATTACAGGAAGAGACCCGAATTGGTGAACATGGTGGAGGATTTTTACAGGACCCATCGTTCGCTTGCTGAGCAATTCGACCAGCTCAAGCTTGAATCTCGAACACGCCACACTACCCCCCTGTGCTCCCCAACCAGAAGCTGGATAAACATGCTAGTTAATCCGCTAGATAAGCTATCCAGTTCTTCCTCCCAGTGCCTGGACTCTGACGAGTCTGAGATTGATGATCCATCAGAAGAAGGAGATACGGAAGCCAACTGCGACTCAATCGAGGTGCAAAGCAAACAGAGGAATGATGAGAAGAATATGAAAGAAATGCTGGAAGAGATCGATAGGCTCAAAGAGGAGAACGGGAGCTTAAAGGGTCAATTGGTAGAGAAGGATGAGGAGAAGAGAGAGGTCATTAGGCAACTCTCCTTATCTATAGAAATTCTCAAGGAGGAGAAATCTGAACTCAGGAAATGTGTAAAAGATTCTAAGAATAAGAAATTTAATATGAGCATGTTTGTATATGGCAATCTGTTTGGTAGTGGTACAGTATCTGTGGCTCTATAAGCGTTACAAGTTAATGTTATCCAACGGTATATCTATATAAAAGTTTAGTGATGTAATATTTGTGATTGTGCTTTGTGTGTGGAGTAAGCGAGTGTTTTTGCAGGTAATGTAGAAGAGTGCACAGTCTCGTTTATGGTTTTGTTTGGTCTGTTGGAGGCTTGTGTTTATATCCTTGTATAATAATAAATCTTCCACTCTTCTTAGTGTATACAGATTGGTTTTTCTGAAAAATATCTGTTATAAACGTGAACTCAGATTTTATGAGGTAAATTCTTACATACTAAATGAAAGTTATATAACACTGATTTTATTTGACATGAATTCTTAGGTATTGTGATATAGGTTGTAATGGCGCGCAATGATCAACAATTTTTAGGTTCTAAATACATACAGACACCTAAGACAAGTCAAGTTAATGCAGCTCCTTCCTATCTTTGAAAATCATAAGCTCCAGTTGAATTAGGGGGAGAGAGAAGATGAAGAGAATGGGATAATGTGTATCCAATGGTAGCCTTAGTACTATACATTTAGAGTTGAATTAGGGGAGAGAGAAGATGAAGAGAATGGGATAATGTGTATCCAATGGTAGCCTTAGTACTATACATTTAGAGTTGAATTAGGGGGAGAGAGAGAAGATGAAGAGAATGGAATAATGTGTATCCAATGGTAGCCTTAGTACCATTGGATACAAGAAAGGATACAACTCATTCCTTTCCTCTTTTATATGGACATGCATATCCCATATACACATACATGTACATGCATACACATGCATGCATGCATATGTGGGCGTGCCTATGTGTGTGTGCGTGTGAGGGTGGGGAGGCATTTGTATCATGTGATGTGACAACTGGTATTCACATTATGCGAAAGATCTAGAATGGTAAGAACTTCAATAGCATGTTCGAGATTTTCATCCCGTGACAACTAGTATTCGAGAAAAATCAAATATCAAGGATGATGTAACTATGTTGCTACCTTGAAGTGTATTGTGATGGGGATCAAATCTGCCTTAGGAAATCATGCCCAATTTTTGGTTCATTTCAGTTGCATGGGGCGGAGTCGTCATGCATTATGAGAGCAAGCACTTGCTCAACTAATGTCGTAAAGTCATATGCAGATAAGCTAAGGGGCTTGGAGTAATGGTGCATGATTTCTCAGATGAGATCTCGCTCCTCAAGAATATTATAGCAAGCAATGATTGTCCCAACATGGTGTGAAGATCGATTGTGGTTATGGATGTCTACTTCAAGGTTGTCAAAACCTGAGAAATAAAAATAATGTTTCTTCCAATGATATACTTCTAGGAGCTAGGCTATGGTGGTGGAGTAGTACACTTGAGGGAGCATCTCTACATGTGATGAGTTGGCAAAGCAGATTATAAAGTAAGCACTATTTAGGAAGCTCATAAGGTTCTTCGAAGGTTGAAGTAGACATTTATTATTCATGAGTATCTTAAGAGGTTCTTTTTGTTGTTGTTATACATCAAGAGCATGTCTAAGAAGACAAGCCGTTTAACTTCATGGCAATTCTCCATAGATAGTTTTAGACTAATTTGAGGAGGCAGGGAGTGGAGGATTTCCATGTGGTCATCATCACAGTTGATATGTTGGTCTTCTACAAGGCCGAACCTACCTCCAAGAAGGAGACACGATATGAAGAGCATATATTGCAAGGAAAAGTTCAAGAAGATCATGAAGGTCAAGATGGGCAAGGAATGTGGGGAGTCCTCAAATAATCCAAGAGAAAAAGGTTGCATTTTCTCTAATGGACCACATCATGCCAGCGAGTTCCTAAAGCTAGAGAACTTGAACTACATGACTTTGGAGAGGAATTTCAAGGAGGAAGCTCATATGAGAAATTGTAAGATGATTCACATTATCTGACTAAGTTTGTTTCATTTGGAAAGGAAGTTGAGCATGAAGAATATAGTTGGCGCACCTTGATTTTGTGGTACACAAGACAACTCTCTAAACCATGATTACATAGGATAGATACATAACCTATCCAAGAGTATAGTTGGGAATTCTATTAGAGAAGAACCATTACCATGTCAATTTTACTCTAATATCTCCATATTAAATGTATGGCAAATTGTAATGTGCAACATGGTGAATGGTTGGGAAATATGCATTTCCTAGCGGCACTATTGGATGACTTTCAAGTCATCTTAGGAATTTAATTCCTAAAGAAGGCAAATGTGTTTGTAAGCCTTCATCTCAGAGGAGTCTTCTTTGTTATGGAATATAGACCCCACTCTATCTAAGAAACCAAGAAAAAGGGCCAAGCTAGAGCTAGGAACATGATATTAAGTTTGCCATATGCTCAAAGAAGGGAAAGATCGTATATTTGGAGACAATATAAGAAGTTGTCGAGCAAATAGATCTATATCCCAATATTGAGGAAATAGTACTTGGTTAGTTCAAGGACATAATGCATAAGGAGTTCACCCTATTGTGATGTTAACCGTTTCATCAGACTGCTACCAAGAATGGTGCCTCCTACACTTGCACCATACAAGATGTCACATGAACATCTTGAATGTCATAAAGATAATTCAAGGAGCTTATGAGGATTTATGTGATGTGCCCAAGCAAGGAAACACATGGAGGATCGATGTTATTTCGGAGAAGACAGATAGGAGTCTACAAATATACATGTATTATCATGCACTGAGCAAGAAGATAATGAAGAACAAGTAACCCATCCCCAATGTTGAATATCCATTGATAACTTGGATAAGTTAAAATATTTTCTCAAAGTTGAATATTATATCAAACTACTACCAGGTAAGCAATCAAGGAGGAAGATGGCCCAAAGACGATGTGTATTACCCCATGTGATTTACTTTTAATTCCTTATCATCGTGTTGGCTCATTAATGCACTGACTACTTCCTATATATTAATTAATGATGTTATCATCATCATATTGGCTTTTAGATGGTGGTTTAGTTGGATGACATAATAATATAAAAAATGAAAATGTAAGAAAGCATCAAGCATGCTTATATAGTGGCTAAGAATTGAATGCATTATAATTGAAATAGGAGATGTGCGCCTTAGGTCATAAGATGATTTATTTCCTCAAACATATCATGGGTGATGGATTTATATGGATGGACCTTAAAAAACACAAGCCATTGAAGAATGATTAATCTCCACAAAGGCAAAGAAGTTATGATCCTTCCTCGTCTTAGTGAATTACTATGAGAAGTTCATTAATAAGTACCCAAGGAAGGTGATCATACGAATGAACCTACTTTGGAAGGATCAACTATGGAGATGGACATTTGAATACCTGAAAGCATTCCAACACCACAAATAAGAAACGGTTCAGGAGTTAATCCCACAACTTATAAACTTTCAAGTAATTCTTTGGAGTCTGTATTGAAACATCCGAATATGCCTTGGAGGTGTCTTGGTGCAGCATGGATACTATGTGGTTTACAAGAGCTGTAAGGTGAATTCAATGGAAAGGAGTACTCCATGCACTAAAAGGATGTGATCAGACTTCATGCATACATGCATAGTTTGAATGATGACAAAATCTTTGTTGTATTATCTTTTGTTTCATAGGTGAAGAAAGCTAAGGATTTATTGATGAAATATGCAAAAAAAAGTCAGGTTGATTGATGGAGCACGCAAGCTACAAGCTCAAGCTATAAAGATCTTAATGATGAACATCGGGAAGTTACTATAGGAATGATAACGATGTGATGAAAATCAACATCAAGAGTTCTTATTGTTGTAATTTTATAATAGTTGCAATGTAAACGCCAAGATATAATGCATGATACATCTACTCTCTTAGATCATGATTTGATGTTGAATCAATTGCAAAATTCTCATTTTCCTTCGACTATATGACCTCTCAATTGACTAGCCTTGTTCCAATAGTTAAAATAAGATTTCTTGGTATTGGCATTTTTAGTTGACTAACCCATTTGTTTAACCGAGTAATTCTTTCAACTTAGTAATTTGGGTAGCTACTATCCCTTCAGTATAATAACCATTTTTTCCGGTCCATTACTTTTTGATGTGGGTGAATAAATTGAATGGATATGTAACTGACCAACACATCCTTTATGTATTAACATTTATTAAGCATACCAAGCAAGCATTTTAAGTCCTTATATAAGGAGATCCATTGTTCTATACACTCTTCTTACACCATACCCTCATTTTCTACACTCCTTACATAACTTCTACGTGCTAAAGAGAATCTCTCATTATGTTCAACTTTATTCATTGCAAAAAAAAAAGAGGAAGAAGAAGTCTTGAGTATTTGCACTTCATTGCATCGACCTTGCGTAGCTGTGGGTTGCTCAAGTGTGAGAGACTATCTTCCATTTTGGAATAGAAGTTTGGCACTAGTGATTTCTAGTGTAATTGTAACTGAGAAGGAGCTGCCCTTTTTGAAAGTAGATTGATGGTAGAAAGTGACCAAGAGATTAACCGGTTGAAACCCCTAGTTAGAGACTTTGGTTGAGGTTTTTAACTTGATTTGAATTTCCTCATAAAAATGCATGTGTCCATTTGTAGTTATGTGATTGGACAATAATACAACTGTGGTGTCTTGTTTGCGATTCGTGGGATAAAGGAGGCTTAATTGACCGGTCATATTTATTGACAGTAAATGCTTCTAAACTAGATTTTCGATTGTCATTTGGTATCAGAGCTCAGATTGAACCAACATAATAACATACTCAAGTCCAATGGCTTGGAACAGCGGACCGAGGAGCGAAGGTGATTCCACTAACATTTCTTGTAGTTTGGTGATTTTCATATCGGTACATGGTAAAGGATCCATTCATATTCATTGAGGATATAAATGGAGGATACACCAATGTAGAGCTGAAGAAGATGGCTCTAAATTCGATGGCAAACATTACCTTATACTATGCTCTCTTCAAAGTAAAGTTTGATCACGTCTCTGAACTCAAGATAGCTCACAAAAACAGACCCAGATGATCTATTACATGTGAGGGATGTGATGATGAAGTCACTAAAGAACAGGACACAACTATGTCTGGTACATAGAATGTGCAGTTCATCTATGAAGGAATCATTCTCAAGATAGTTCCATGGGCAATAGATATTATGGTTGCAAAGGAGTACCCACCGATATCAAATATTGCATCTAATCCAAATTTAAAAGAATAGTGTGTTAAGTTTCAGTTGTGGCCGTGGTCGAGAAGGTAATGAACCCGCCACGTTTCCCAAGCATCATTTGCAACAAAAAGACCATCCATCCGACAGATTGTTAACAAGATGCGATTGAGGGTGAGCAAACTTGGTCTTCTGAGTGAAGATAATGTCTAATGAATGTTTCATAAGTAGACACAGAAGTCTATTGGTGGTGGGTCTACCATTTAGCCCTCTGGTATTCCTAGAAATTATGTTTTATCCATACATAATGCTTGTATGAATGAAAACCGCAATCACATGTCAGATTCAAGAAATGACTAGCGGGGAGAAGCAACCGACCAATAGGTTGCTTTCAACGATGATTAAGTATTGACCTATGTCATGCATGAATGATTTTTGAAAGAATTCAAAAAAGAAACACATCTTGTACCTAGTGTCTTAGCAGTTGGCGATGAGTATACTTCCTTTGATTCTCCAGAGTGAGGTCCTTCAACATCCTATTTGATCCCAAAAGATTCGATGTGGTTTGTGGGCGATAGGAAGTTGTATTATCCCTTTGATTGGTGGGATTTGCTTCTTTGTGGAATATCATCAACTCGCACCACCATAATGGGTCTCGATGGCATTATGACAGAGCCTAGGTCGTCGCTCGCACCGCATACCGCAAAGCATGAGAGAGGGGCACTGCCTCTTATTGATTTAGAGTCATCCCTTCCATAGTGATGGAAGTATTTATTCTCAGGATAAAAGCAGTTCTCCTCTCAGCATTTATCACTAGATTCTGGTAATGAGGGTATAATCTCTAATGCCTTCATAAAAGACAAGGTTGACGAGTCGCTAAATACGATGATTAATTAGGGCACGTTGTAGAACGTGTACTTAGCGATTCAGTCAGAACCGAGAGAAGATCTCCGTGAAGAGTGTCTTGAGTTAATTTATATCCCAGGCAAGTCCGCCATCAAACACAGCGAGGCAAAGGAACAACTTTGGGGTCAATTGAAAACTTTAGATGTAGATTTTCAGTGCGGTTTTATATTATTTTTTATTGCAAAATGAATGCCAAATATAAGATACCGCTGAATTAAGATACTAAGAAAGCACACAATTAGGCCGAATTAATTTTAATAGAAAATAAGTCTAATTTAGCCAAATCGTATTTTTTTCTAGAATCCTAATCCAGTGAGGCATGCAAAATATATTTTTTAGAATTTTAGGGGTTAAAATGCAACAATTGAAAATGCACACTTTTATGGGTTTTATGCAATTTTTCACACAAACAGTAAGCAAAAATTATGAAAAATTTACTGGATTATCAACATGATGCAAGGAAGCTAAGTAATATTTTTGGAATTTTTTGACGAAATATGAATTTTTTTGGTTTTTTTAGTGGAAACAGAGTGACAGTGAGTAATTAGTTCCTAATAAATCCAGAATTACAGATTAATCAGAGTGCGAATTATTTCAAAAAGATATTTATATGCTCAAGTTAGGAGAGTTGAAATTTTGCAAAATGATGTACGTGGATTTAATTAAAATTCAAAGATCCAAATCTCTCTATAATTTATTTCAGGCACAAGACAACTCTAATTTAGATGAAATTTGGATAGTAATTCAAACATATTTTAAGGCATCATCTCATTTTTTGTGGAATTTTTAGATCAACCGTGAGTTAGATATCAATTTAAAAGCACAGAATGGGTAAAATATGAAGAATTTCAATTAAACAATTTTAATTAATTACCCATGTCTTACAAAAATCTAAATAAATATTCAAATGGTAGAAAATTTATTGCTCAACATAATGCTATTTTTCTTTGAATAAAAAGAAGCAAGATTGAAGTCCAAATGAAAATGCGAACAGAGGGTTATCTTTGCAAATTCAGAAAACAAAACTTATAAACAAAACAAGCACAGGGACCTTTTTGTAATTACAAAACTTAACGAGAAATATATACAATTTTTACATAAATAACCAAAAGGAAAAAACCTCCTCTTCTTCTTCATTGTTGCAGGTAGGGCATGGAGGAGGAGGCGAACCGCCGCGCGGCTGCGGTAGGGGGGCTGAGGGCTACGGCGACGTAGGGCGAAGGCTGCGGCGCTCGCGCGGCGAGGCAGACAGGCACTGCAGGCATGGTGGGGGGAAACCGCAGCGGAGGAGCACTGCTGGCGGTGGGCCGCGCAGGCGCGGGAACCTGCGCTCGGCGATGGGGGTCGTGGTTTCTGGTGGCAGCGGGGGCCGCGGGATCGCTGCTAGCGGCTGAAAGGTGGGGGGCGGTGGGCAGCTGCCTACTGCTCCTCCTCTTTTTTTATTTTTTTATAAATTTTATGATAATTTTGCTGTACTGTTTTTTTTAGATTTTTAGTTTTTTTATTTTTTTAAACAGGAAGCAAATAAGTATATAATAATGATAAAAGGGAATGGTGAAAAAGATGATGGAGGTGGATGATGGTGGTGATGAATAAAATGATGGTGGTGATGAAAATAATAAGGAAACAAAATGTGAGATAAAAAATAAAAAATAAAAAGGAAGATGAGATGAAATTCTTACCTGATCTTCGCCGGATTGGCGGAGTAGCTACGCTGGACTCCTGTCGTCGCCTTGATCCAATTGGCGAAATAAAATCGGAGAGGCTATGCAAGCTCGATGGGGAACTCGTGATGCGGCAATGGTGGTCGTCGCGGATCTCGCCTGAAGGAGGTCCTCGCTTAAGGAAGATGATAAGCCGCTGTCACCGACATCACGTTCCAAGCTCTCTCCTTTTTCTATTAGAATGGCATATGCGAAAAAATGTGGATGTACAAATGTATATAAAGAGAAGAGAAAGGGAGATTAGAATGGTGGTGGTGTTGAATGGGAAGTTGTATTATTGGTGGAGTTGAAAGGGGGGTTGATGGAAGAATATGGAGTGGAATGGGAGTTATTAAAAATGGTGGAGTTGAATAGAAGTTGGTGGTAGAAGAGAAGTTATTGTAGATAATGTGATTAAATAAAAGAAAATAAAATGAAATAAAATAGGCTAATTTAAATACAACAAAAATATAAAGAAGGAAAATAGTGGAGAATTTACAAAGGAATATATACAACATGTACATTTTTTTTGTTTACTTTTCTAATTTATATTTTTTTGTCTTTTTAATAAGAGATACTTACAATGGAAAAATACAATAAAATACTATAATTAAAATACAATACAACAATGCTTTTTTTTGTTTTTTAGTAATTAAGAAAGATAAAATAAAAAATGAAGAAAGAATGAATACATCCATAATGTACAATGTACATCTAGGTCCCAAAACCCAACTTTTGCAAATGAGCTCCGATTTTAATGAGCCACTTCCGTTGGATAGATAATTTTCTAACTTGAACTTTAAAAGTGAGTTTGGTGAATTTGGAGTTCATAAGAAGCGGAAATTTGGCCTGAAAGTTGGACTTTACGACTTTTTGTCTTTAGGATCTAGGAGCATTTATTTAAGGTAAAATTTATTTTATATTTTTGTATTTTTATATACATTTTTATGAACAAGTCAAAGAAAGAATTAGCCAAAAAGGAGTTGAAATAAAATTATTAAAAATACATGAAGTTTTGGTTATTTACAGGTGAAAAACTTCTTTATTTTTTGCGGCTTTTTTTGTTAATTTATTTTGTACAATCTAGTATATCATAATTAGTGTATTTTATTTACAAGAGTTATTTTGTTAATTTATTGATTTTATGGATATTTATTTGAGATTTTACTCAGGGATTTTGCTAAGATCAAGATATTGAGATGATGAATCGTGGATTCATCACCCCCCTATACTTAAACTTTGCTACTCCTCGAGCAAATAAAGAATGAATAAGTTGGAGTATCCCCTGACTGTGCATGTGAATACAAGACTTGATCCGTTCAAGAACTCTCGATTTTAGAGACCCTAAAATTCTAAGCTGAGCCAAGCTCTAGTCAAAAGGTATCCAATTTCCCTAATCATCAGACTTTCTTTATATACATATATATTAGGGATATGACTTAAGTGTGGACTGCATCTACAAGAGTAGAGTCACACTCTCACCCAAGGTTCCAGTCCAAGAGACTCTCCTAAGAACCCAATCCTCAACACTAGGGAATAAACCATTCTTGCATCCAATTCACCGTCTCTTTAGTTGTCAGACTTAAAAGTGTAGATGGAAGGCCAGTTGATGGAGGGTATAAGAGTGTATCATTTCTTCTCTCTCTCTCATTGGAACAAGGATCCTCTCGAGTGTCTTATTAACTCAATGCATTTTTTGGTGTTGATCAGTGCGTCCGTCAAGAGAAGTTGGAGTCGTCTGCACTTGTTTTCCTGGGAGTACACCAGGGCGTGCCTTTTTTGAGTACCTATCGTATCTTCTACACCCAGACTTGTAGCATTTACGATGCAGAGCCCTTTTTTGGTGCAAGCCCGACTCCTGGTCCTAATAGCGGTGGTCCAAGTGGACACTTTTGAAATGGTTGGGAGCGCTAGCCTTTGGTGGAAGCTCCTTGGTATTTGACTTTGTGGAATGAGAGCTTTTCTTTGACATTTCATTGCTTTGTAATATTTTTGGCTAGCTCCACTGCTTTTACCAAGAGTTGGTGCATACTGATCAACATTTTTTTTATCACACCCTGGCACATAAGTAAATGTCAATAGATAGTACAAGAACCATGTTCTCATACTGGCTAAAGATGCTGACACTCAGGTTTCATGAAGCCTTCATTGATTTTATCCCATCCTCGAGCATCATCAAATCAAGTCCAAACTCAAATCCCTCATCCCAATTCCTCAAACGAAATTTCAACTCATCTCATCATAACTGCAGTCGTATATGTGAGGTGTTGATCATATTCTTAAGGTATAGACTAAGTATGCAATATAACACACAAATCTTTCAAACTAGGAAAATGTGAATAATTAAGTTAAAGACCCTAATGACTAAGGTTGATTAACTCAAAATCTCAAGAGCTCATAAACCAAATGTTCTTGAACATCACTAGTCTTGTGTGAAAGTGTAAATGTCAGGGGTTAAACCAACCCATTAGTTAGTTTTTTTTTTTTTGAAAAGGAAAGGAAAAAAGAAAGATGTTTTTTGAAAAAAAAACACACATTTTTAATAACAAAGAAAGAAAAGACATTTCTTTTGTTTTCTTTGAAAAATTTTTTTGTAAGCAAATAAGATTTTTTTAAAAGAAAGTTTTTTTTTTGAAAGAAAGTTTTTTTTTCAATTTTACCCACCCTGTAATTATTGTATAATATATACAAAAATATGTGAACGTATGAGCTATGGGTAAAGTATATATGTAATATATACACGCCCCCCTATACTTAACATGTGCTATGTCCTCATGGCACTAGGTGATAAAAAGCCATAGCTCGTACTAAGTATAAGTGGGTGAAAAGAATAGAAGTAAAAAAGAAAATAAGAGTGTGGATAATACACAACAGGCATCAGCCCCTCTATACTTAGGTTCTGGTCAGCCTAAGTATTGGAAAGAACACAAAAATGGGGTACCGATGAGAATGGGAAAGAATATACAAAAAGAAAATAAAAAGAAGAGAAGGAGCAAATTGGGTCACTCACCCCCCTATACTTAGGATCTAGTCATCCTAAGTATAGCCACAAAATGAAAATGATACGGTACTGGGGTGAGTGTTGCAAATCACGGGGAAGGGAGGAAAATAAAATAAAGAAAAACTATACAAGGAGGAATGAGAATATACAAGAAACAAGAAGGTTTCTGATGGACCTTCTTGCGGGAGCGAGGGGAGGGTAGTATACATACGTGTCGCTGTCAGAATCGTCCTCAGAAGAATAATAGTGAGGTGTGGGAACGTCCAACGAGGGTCGACACACGGCTGCTTGCTCAAATAAGGCTTCAAAACAGTCAAACTGAGCTCACTCATATAGATCACCTCATCCGGACCTGATGAGGACTCCTCAGAAAGTTCCTTCTCTGGTAAGTCAAAGGCAACTTTCTTAGCCAATTTTCTATAACCTGAAGCATCAAGAGGAAGATGAGATTAATACGTCTTAAGGAGTTTGGGGGAATACCTCAAGGAATCAATAACCGTCTTCTTCTTACCAGATGACCGACAAGAGGATGGAGCAACCGATTTATCAAGATTGGTCAATTTGGTCTCAGTTGTCTCTTTTGGTGTAGATCCCGGATGTAGTGAGTGTGAAGTTCTGACCAGAGGTTCATCATCAGATGAGTCACCATATGCATTGTAATACTCCTTCAGGGTCATCACACGTCTCTGGTAAGGCACGGTGTTCTCAGTTGGCTTGACATTGTTGGGTTCTTGTGTCAGGTCATCGAAATGATCAAAACAATCCACAAAGGTCGTGTCCGACTCAATGATAGCTTCTGGTCGTGAGTCCTCCTTAGAAGCTGTCACGGTGGTGGTGCAAGCAGTTGATGAAGTGGAGGTCTGGGGAGTCTCTGATCCAACAGTCGTCTGGACAGTCGGTTTCTCAGGTGTAGCAGAGAGGTGGGACTCATCTTCCTCTCGAAGGTCACGATTGTCTATGACTTTATGGGTTACCTTGGAATATCGTGTGTCCTCAAAGATCAGGTGAGGTCGGAGTGCTCCCAATGCAGAGAAATCGATCTCCCGGGTCTCACAATCTATAGTTGCCTTAGCCAAGGCTAAGAACGGCTTCCAAGAATGATCGGAGACTGGGTGAACTCTCCTCGGTGCTCAATGTCAATGATCGTGAAGTCTATCTCCAATAAAGCACCTTGGAAAGTAACGATGACTGAAATGGTTCCTCTCGACTGTTTAATTGACCGATCTGCCAACTGAATGATCTCTCTTGACTTCTTGGCAGATCCGAGTTTGAGCTTGGCAAACACGGTGGTCGGGAGGATATTGATCGATGAGTCATCATCGATTCTTGCATGGGTGAATGTGGTATCTTTGATTTCACAATCAACTCTAGGCAACCGCTTTACTCTGTGGCTCTTGGTTTTTCTCCCTATCATCAAAGATGTGGCCATAGACACTATATGTCTCTCAGTCCTTGTTCTCTTATTGTCCGACCTTTTAGGCATCAATTTACTTCTCACAAATCTTTTAAGGTCGGGAAAGTGTTCAATGGCCATTATTAAGGGAAGCTCAAAAATCAACTTTCTATCCGATTCTTCCCTAACTACAGGGTCCAATTTTTGTAAGTCTTTTCCATTTTCAATTTTTATATTATTTTGTGATTTTTCCTTTTTTTTTGGTCTTTTTAATAGGTGAATGAGGACTAGGAGAATGTACAGACTCTGGTTTGGAGGGAAAGTGGTTAGTAGAAGAGGGAGGTAGAAGGGACTCCAGTTGTACATGACAAGTGGTCAATCGGTGTCTTCTAGGTTTTCAAGATTCAATCCGCAAAATCCATGATCCACATTCCTACCTGAACTCTTGATTGGTCTACAAATGTCATCCTCAAATAAGTTCTCATGACACCTCATGAGAGAAGTCAGCGCAATTGGAGGATATTGTTGAGAACTCGGGCTCTTATACTCAACATACCTTGACTCAGGTATGCAATACTGGGTTGAGTATGGCCCATCTATATGGCAGTTGTTGGTCGGAGCCTCATCAGGTGGAGTTAGTAGACAGGGGGTCTGTAAATCAGTCTCATGAATCCAATCCCTGTATATGCTGGCTTTCCGAATGGGTGATATGAAGGCTGGTCAATGTTGTCTTGATCACTCAGGTCAATCAAGTCAGGAAGATCGTACAGTACATGCCTCTCCATTCGGTTTGTCTGGTCGACCATGTTGTATCCTAAGGTTAAGTTGAGATGTGTATATGGCAATTGTTGTTCTATCCCAACTCGAGGTGATAATGAGGTATGTGGGGTCAACTGATTATGCCAATCATTCATCTCAGCAGTCACTTGCTCTTTGATTTGTTCCTTGATTCCAGCAAGCGGACAAGAATATGGTGAGTCAATCCAGGGAGGTTGTGGGTCAGGGGTGAAAGAATATCGGGTAGGTGAGAAGGATGAAGAAGTAGGGAAGTCAGTCGGAGTTCTGACTTCGCGGTCGGGGTGTGGGTATGAGGAGGAATAAGAGGGTGGAGATGATCAGAATAAGTCGAGGAAGAGTGACATGGATATGGTGACCAATATTCTGACATCTTGGAAGGGAAATGGGAGAATGAAGCGGATCGAGGAAGAAAGCGTGCAAGTGCACCGAATAACACACAAAACAAACAAACACAAGAGCAAACCCTAAATTTCACCAACTCAACACGTGATGGCCGTAAAGGTTCGGCCGAATTATCTGGTCAATTTTAGTTGGTGATAAATACAATCTTGGAAAGATTAACGAGTTGTTAGGTGCCCGTATTTTCCTACAGACTAGCCCGATTCTTACGACTAGTTGGACCTACTTTCAGCTAGTATAGGAGTAAGTACGGACCGTATAAATACGGCTACCCGTTCCTTGAGGACTAATGCGTCCTCTAAACCTCCTACTCTGCTAAGGAAATCCAGACCGTTTACCGGATACCCGTAGATCCTCACTAGAAAGTAGCTAATCGCCTAAAAAGAAAGAATCAGTAGTAAGTAAGAAATCCTGGCTTGGCTCTATCCTAGGGTCGTCTCTCTCTCACTTGCAAGTAAAACAAACAATGAGGGGTTTACTCTCCCAAAACAAGTGTTAGTTTTAGTCAATTTTTTGTCACTCTGATTAGCAATCCCGATTTTAAGTTCGGTTATCACTTGATTAGTCCACCAAACAAAGTACGCCTAACGATCAGTCCCGATTTCCTTTTAACCTAAGTTTTAAAAAAAGGGGGAGGGAGTCGAGAGAAACCGATGCAAATAGTGAAATCAATGATGCATGCCCAGTTCAGAAGACTTACAGTGATCCTCGCGCTCTACATGCAGGATGCAAGGCAGAATTGAAATTTTATGCTAAATGAATGCAAACGAGAAAACAGTTCCTAGACAGGCAGTTCTATTAGCGAGTGATGAACCAGTTAAATTTGACTAATAACCCTGCGGTCTACGTACGTCTCATTAAAGTGATGTGCGGTCCTAAAAAATTACGAGCACAAGCAATAAAATATTCTAATAAAAATGCTCTAAGAGCCGCGAGTGCAAGTCCTATTCTACATCAAGCAACCATACAACCACGAGAGGGTCCAAAGTCCAGTCCGGATACAAGCGCGAGTTCTCAAACAAGAGCCGTTGTAAAGAGCAACTTACCTAAATTATTACAACAATAAATACAAAAATGAAAAAAAAATGCTCTCGAAAATAAATTAAATATCCTCGCTCTTCAGCAATGGTGAAGGAATCGAGGTGAAGATTGGTGATGATAACATTCATAAGAGAGATTCTTTTAGATATCTGGGATCTATTTTGCAACATGATGGGGAAATTGATGGAGATGTTACTAATAGAATAAATGCAGGTTGGCTAATGTGGAGAGGAGCCTCTGTTGTTCTCTGTGATAAGAAAATTCCTTTAAAAATTAAAGGAAAGTTTTACAAAGCAGTCGTGAGACCTGCTATGCTTTATGGATCTGAATGTTGGTCTGTGAACCATAGACATGTGCAGAGAATGGCTGTAGCAGAAATGAAAATGCTAAGATGGATGTGTGGACATACACGTAAAGATCGGATTCGGAATGATGCAATCAGAAAGAAAGTTAGTGTAGCTCTGATCGAGGATAAGATGCAAGAAAACCGCTTAAGATGGTTTGGTCATTTGCAAAGAAGGTCAGCTGATGCACCGGTTAGGATATGCGAGTGTTGGGATGTTGAGCCGGCTAAGAGAGGGCGAGGATGGCCCAAGAAGTGTTGTAAAGAGACTATACGAAGGGATCTTAGTTTTTTTGGATATAAGCCCGAGATTGACCCAAGATAGATCTTATTGGAGGCGAAGAATCCATGTAGCCGACCCTACTTAATTGTGGGAAAAGGCTTTGTTGTTGTTGTTGTATCCTCGCTCTTCAACAGTCGGCACGCATCACGTCCGTCGGCCTCCGATGCACTCCAAGTCCACCAGACCCTCGCAAAGAAAATAATTTATATTAGAGAGATCAAAAACAAAATATATACAAAAATGTGTTGAAAAATAATTGAGAAAAAATAGAATAAATACAAGATGGCTCGGGGGTCAGACTACCCAAGTGAATGAAAATCTAAATCATTTTTTCTAAATTAATCCCTAAGCCATTTGCCTCCCCGGCAACGGTGCCATCTAACGAATCACTAAATATGATGATTAATTATGGCACGATGTAGCACGTGTACTTAGCGATTCAGTCAGAACTGAGAGAAGATCTCCGTGAAGAGTGTCTTGGGTTAACTTATATCCTGGGAAAGTCCGGGATCGAACACAGGGAGGCAAAGGAACAACTTTGGGGTCAATTGAAAACTTTAGATGTAGATTTTCAGTGCGCTTTTATATTGTTTTTTATTGCAAAATGAATGACAAATACAAGATGCGGCTGAATTAAGACACTAAGAAAGCACACAATTAGGCCAAATTAATTTTAATAGAAAATAAGTCCAATTTAGCCAAATCGTATTTTTTCTAGAATCCTAATCCACTGAGGCATGCAAAACATATTTTTTTAGAATTTTAGGCGTTAAAATGCAACAATAAAAAATGCACACTTTTTATGGATTTTTATGCAATTTTTCACACAAACAGTAAGCAAAAATTATGAAAAATTTACTGGAATATCAACATGATGCAAGGATGCTAGTAATATTTTTGGAAATTTTTGACAAAATATGAATTTTTTATGGATTTTTTAGTGGAAACAGAGTGACGGTGAGTAATTAATTCCAAATAAATCCACAATTACAAATTAATCAGAGTGCAAATTATTTCAAAAAGATATTTATATGCTCAAGTCAAGAGAGTTGAAATTTCGCAAAAATGATGTACGTGGATTTAATTAAAATTCAAAGATCCAAATCACACTATAATTTATTTCAAGCACAAGACAACTCTAATTTAGATGAAATTTGGACAGTAATTCAAACGTATTTCAAGACATCATCTCAATTTTTTGTGGAATTTAGATGAAAGTTAGATATCAATTTAAAAGCACAGAATGGGTAAAATATGAAGAATTTCAATTAAACAATTTTAATTAATTACCCATGTCTTAAAAAATCTAAATAAATATTCAGAGGGTAGAAAATTTGTTGCTCAACATAATGCTATTTTTCCTTGAATAAAAAGAAGCAAGATTGAAGTCCAACTGAAAATACGAATAGAGGGTTGTCTTTGCAAATTCAGAAAACAAAACTTATAAACAAAATAAGTACAAGGACCTTTTTGTAATTACAAAAACTTAACGAGAAATATATACAATTTTTACATAAAATAACCAAAAGTCAAATAACCTCCTCTTCTTCTTCGTTGTTGTAGGTAAGGCATGGAGGAGGAGGCGAACTTCCGAGCGGCTGCGGTGGGGGGACGAGGGCTTCGGCGGAGTGGGGCGAAGGCTGCGACGCTCGTGCGGCGAGGCGGATGGGCGTTGCAGGCGTGGCGGGGGGACCGCAGCGGAGGAGCACCACTGGCGGTGGGCCGCGCAGGCGCGTGAACCTGCGGTCGACGGCGGGGGTCGCGGTTGCTGGTGGCGGCGGGGACCGCAGTTGCTGGTGGCGGCGGGGGCCGTGGGACCGCCGCTAGCAGCTGAAAGGTGGGGGGCGGCGGGCAGCTGCCTGTTGCTCCTCCTCTCTTTTTTTATTTTTTATATTTTTTATGATACTTTTGATGTACTATTTTTTTTAGATTTTTTATTTTTTAAGCATGAAGCAAATAAGTATATAAAAATGATAAAATGGAATGGTGAAGAAGATGATGGAGGTGGATGATGGTGATGATGAATAAAATGATGGTGGTGGTGAAAATAATAAGGAAACAAAATGTGAGATAAAAAATAAAAAAATAAAAAGGAAGATGAGATGAAATTCTTACCTGATCTTCGTCGGATTGGCGGAGCAGCAACGCTGGACTCTTGTCGTCTCCTCGATCCAATTGGCGAAATAAAATCGGAGAGGCTATGCGAGCTTGATGGGGAACTCGTGATGCGGCAATGGTGGTCGTCACGGATCTCGCCTGAAGGAGGTTGTCACTTAAGGAAGATGATAAGCCGCTGTCACCGACACCACATTCCAAGCTCTCTCCTTTTTCTATTAGAATAGCGGATGCGAAAAAATGAGGATGTACAAATGAATATAAAGAGAAGAGAAAGGGAGGTTAGAATGATGGTGGTGTTGAATGGGAAGTTGTATTATTGGTGGAGTTGAATGGGAGGTTGGTGGAAGAATATGGAGTGGAATAGGAGTTATTAAAAATGGTGGAGTTGAATAGAAGTTGGTGGTAGAAGAGAAGTTATTGTAGAGAATGTGATTAAATAAAGGAAAATAAAATGAAATAAAGTAGGCTACTTTAAATACAACAAAAATATAAAGAAGGAAAAATAGTGGAGAATTTAGAAAGGAATATATACAACATGTACATTTTTTGTTTACTTTTCTAATTTATAATTTTTATCTTTTTAATAAGAGATATTTACAAAAAAATACAATAAAATACTATAATTAAAATACAACACAACAATGCTTTTTTGGATTTTTAGTAATTAAGAAAGATAAAATATAAAATGAAGAAAGAATGAATATATTCATAATATACAATGTACATCTAGGTCTCAAAACCCAACTTTTGCAAATGAGCTCTGATTTTAATGAAACCACCGTTGGATAGGTAATTTTCTAACTTGAACTTTAAAAGTGAGTTTGGTGAATTTGGAGTTCATACAGAGCGGGAATTTGTCCTGGAAGTTTGACTTTACGATTTTTTGTCTTTAGGATCTAGGAGCATTTATTTGAGATAAAATTTATTTTATTTTTTGTATTTTTATATACATTTTTATGAACAAGTAGAGAGAATTAGCCAAAAAGGAGTTGAAATAAAATTATTAAAAATACATGAAGTTTTGGGCTATTTACATGTGAAAAACTCCTTTATTTTTTGCGGTTTTTTATTGTTAATTTATTTTGTACAATCCAGTATACCATAATTAGTGTATTTTATTTACCAGAATTATTTTGTTAATTTATTGATTTTATGGACATTTATTTGAGATTTTACTCAGGGATTTTGCTAAGATCAAGATATTGAGATGATGAATCGTGGATTCATCAAAGGTGCGCAACATTTTTCTATCATGGATGGAGGAGACGTCTTGGTAGTTTCTGAATGGGAAACTTATTTGCCTCAACATCTCTCCACAGTCCGAGATCAACTTGCAAACACACATGAGATGTATCAGTATCTGATGAATCTCCATTTCATCACCAATATTCTATCATTTTGGCATTAAAACCCCTAGCTAACGCATGTAAATACCCTTTATTTATACAAATTAACATTCATTCTTTGTTGTATAAAAACTGTATAAAATACTATTTTTAATGATAAAATTATATAATAAAGAAAAGAAAAGAAAAATAATAAAATACCAAGGGTATTTTATTATCCTAAACCCCAAGACCTATGCATCTTGATGACTAGTCGACAAGGAATCAAGTAGGGGGAGATAAGGGCCAAAAATCACCAATAATTTCCATTCTTTTATTCATCATTGATTCATTTTTAGAACCTATTTTATTTTCTACTTTTTATAACTGAAATAAATAAACTTTGTACATGAAAGTTGTAGATAATAATATATAGAAAATTACAAAATTAATTTCATGTAAAAATAATTTATAGTGTACTTTTTATAGAAAAAATAAGATTCCAAAATCCCAACTTCCCAGACCCATATCTCTCAAATAAAAATTCAAACATGTATCAAAATCACCTTTTAATTGTATATAACTTTTAATAAGCTATTTAATGAAGATAGTTTAATATTTTTTGGAGTTGGTATGTGAAAGTTAGGTTTTGGACCCTTATTGTATAATATACCCAAATAAAATATTCATTTTATCTATTCTTTATTATTTTTATAATTTTATATTTTTATTATTTTGTAAATGATATTTATAACTTATGTACGTATTAAAACTAAAATAAAACCATAAGGAAAATATTAAAATAAAATATGTACACTAAATACATAGATGAATATAGAATAACTATACCAATATATTGTATATACCTATTTATTTAAGTGTATATTTTACATTACAAAAATACAATAAAAATATATTTATGTATATAGAAATAAGTTATAAATACATAAAATCAGAGAACAAAATAACAAAATACAAAATAAAAACAAAATACTCAAAACATGGGTAAATATACCTATAAATAAAACCCTAACAACTTACTTGTAATTAATAACCTCTAAAAATAAATAAAAATCATAATAATATAATATAGAAAATAAGAAACAACTTGTATTTTATAAATTTATATTAATAAAATCATTTAATAATTAATATCAATTTTTAAATGATTTTTGGGCAAGTTTTTCCTGCTTGGTCCACGCGGACCAACCAGGTGGATCTACTAGTTGACCTCGGTCAACTAGCTGGGCTACACCTGCCATGCTGGCATGCCTACATTTGACCCCTCTTTCTCGATCTTTCCCCAAGAATACATGCATAATTTGGAGTTGATCCCTTCACAGCTTTTGTTCCTCGGTCCATGGTCCATCACACGCCTATGACTTATTAGTCGGAGGAGCGTTGCATCGCCAACTCTTCCTCAATCTTTCCCCTGACTAGTCACCCTGTAAAAAGTCACACCCGGCATTCATCTTCCATTTTGAATTCTTCCCCCCCCCCCCCCCCGTTCTTACTCCTTTTCATGTGCTCCAGATCGGAGGAGGGTGACAACCTCCTCTCCAACTGCTAGAGGCGAGTGAAGGCGAGGTCTAAAGGTGGTCCCATCATCTCTGGCATCCACCATCACCGTGAGATCAATCTCGTCAGCCCACCCAACTTGAGGTGCCTTTTATTTTTTTTAGATTAGTTTTAGTCCTAGCTTTGATTTACTGTATCTGATTTATGTTTTCTCGCATGATATGGTCATAAAAAACCCCTTTATAGCTCTGGCGAACCTTATCATTATACCCCTGCTTGTTTCCAACACGCCAACCACCTCGTATCTCTTCCCCTTCTATTCTTCTATGCAACCACCCACTCCATTCACCCTGCTCCTCCCTGGAGTAGGATCTGGGTGTCCCATCTCCTCCACCTCACTGGGACACCACCACACCGCCTCACCCGACTTCCATTCCCCTCCAATAGGGTCAAGGCAGTTTGCCCTCGACCCTCTTTTTGTTTTGCACAGGTCAGCTCACATAAGAGCCCATCTGGGCCTACGATCAGACATGGAGGAGGCTTTCAGGTTTGCCAGAGTACTCAAGACCTCCAGTGACCTTCCAAGGGTCTCTGGAGCCATTTGAGGAACCTGAGAGATTCGCATGAGTCGCAGCAACGTCAGGAGACCTTCGGCAGAAGGATTAGTAGTCGGAGAAGCACCCCGCAGCAGATCAAAACATGCCCCATGCGAGTTCTTCCTCAGTTCCTCCACCATCATCTAGAGTCGTCGGATTTGCTTGTTCTTTGCATAGCACAGCTATCGTTGGATTCAATTTGCCTCAACCCTTAGATGAAGAGCTGAGATGTAATCACAGTCGTTCAAGGCAAACTGTCATTGTCGAGCAGGAGGATGCCACGTATATAAGTGATCAGATCGTCACTGACTGATTGTGTAGTGTATTGGGTATTTTGCACTATTCACCCAACGTGTTTTTGTATTTAATAATTAACCAACAACTTTCCTCTATCATTATTTTATATTTGTAATATTTACAAAAAAGCCCCAGAACTATCTTTATTAGCATTTAAGTCCAGTCCACGTCACCTCACGTGCGGTTGATGAACCCCGTATTCATCATGCTAAAATTGGTCAATTAGGCTCTGTTCCCTAAAATTCACATGCATTTAATCAATAATAGAGCATCATTAGCATACATACATGTGTTAATAATATTTGCATTTCATCATGCATAATTGCATTAAAAATTCCAAGTGTAAATTAGCCCCAAAAGTCGCTAACTTCTCATATTTTTAGTTAATTCATCCTAACTCTGATCGACCCCAAATCACCTTCATTGTGTAGATATTATCAACAAGAATAAATAAAAATACAAAAAACTTATTAACTCAAATAAGTATAAATAATCCCAAAGTCTAATTTCACATCTGACGGACTAAAACGAACATATCTCCCTCACACAGTGTCCAATTTTGGTCTACTCACTTTTAAAATACTCCATTTTCAAATACCTTCAAAACAAGACCAATTTCGTAAAATTCGGAGCTCATATGAGAAAGTTGGGGTTTGGGCCTCTTTTGCGCATTTTAACTTTTTGCTATTTTTGACCGGAGTTTTTATGTATATAATTAAACCTTTTTTATTTTATTTCTTATTCATTTGTGTTCTTTGATGAAATTTTTAATAAGCAACACAAAAATCCAAATCTTATTAAAACTGAAATCAAAGAAACTGACCATGTTTAAGTGTTCGTTGGGAGTCTGTACAAAAATCCCGCATTTCACACTTATATTTTATTTTCCCATTTTCTTATTTATTAAAAATCCAAAAAAATCAGATTAGTGTGTAATTAATTTTCTTGTATTTTATCGTATTTTTTTAGAATTTTTATACTCTTTGAAACCACCAAAAATATACAACCCCAAAAAGTCGGTTTTCTATACACATGGAGAACCATCAAAAAAACCACTTCGCACAGATGACCTCTTTTGCTCCTGAATCCTTCATGAAAGTTGTAGATCTCGCTGAGATGAACAACTTTCTGAAGGAAGTTTTTCGATCCGAGGTCTACTTCTATTTCTTTTATGTTTTTCTTTGTCTTTAAATTTTGAATGTTTTTGGGGTGCCACGTAACAGCCCCTGAGCATGCCACGTGGCACCCCTCTTCTTCACTCTCCAGCCCCGGTCACATGCATTGCATGTGGCGGCACCCTCTTCAGATCATCGCGTGCAAAGCACATGACCCACACCCCTTCTCCTTCCCTGAAACCGCCATTCCCAGCCGTTCCCCCTCCTCCCTCTCGCGCAACGGGCACACCGCTCAACCGACCGTTACGACAGCCATCAACTCCTCGCCGTTACACATCTCATTCTCCTATAAAAATCCTCCCCTTGCCGACATTGTTCCCCATCCTCCCTTCATTCCTCGAGCGTCGGTGACAGGGACACGCTCACACCATCGGCAAGATCGAGGAGCTGAAACCTCCTGACGCAGCTCTTCTTCGAGCTTGCAGAGCTTCGAGGAGTCTTCATCGTTCCTTTGAGTCTCCAATCCCCGACGATTACCACCCCATCGTCTGTTCTTCTTCCTCGTTTTTCTTCTCTACAACGTCCGCCACTACCTCATATCTTCCTGGCTCTGCCACCGACCGATCATCGCTTCACTCACCCCATCGCCATCGCACCGCCTTGCTGCGCCTAACCAAGCTCGGTCGCATCTTCACCATCGAGCACTTATACATCTACATCAAGTACATCACCACCAGCTGGCCTTCCTCTGCCTCACGCTTCATCAGCCGGCGTCGCCTCCGTCGTGCACTTCACCCTCGATGGCACTGTCCTGCCTCGGTCAGCCCTCGACGATCACCGCCGCTCTACCATCAGCAGTTCTGCCCGAAGCCATCCGCACCACTAGTTTCGAGCCATAGTTGGATCATTGTCAGCCCTTGATCCAACGGCCTTAATCAAGCCACGACAGCCGACCCGAGCCTCGGCCCTAGCCTCGAGGCTTAGGTCATCCGAAGCGTCAGCAGCCTGCCACGAAGGCTCAGTCGTCTGAGCCTGAGCTTCACCACCCCAACATGAGCTTCATCGCCGAGCCACAGCCTCGTCAACCGAGCCTCTAGTGCGGGGCCCCAAACCTCAGCCCCAGCTCTGAACCACAGGATCGGCCTCACCGAGCCTCCGCCCTGCCTCCAAGCCTCTGAGCGCACGTGCGACGCACGTGCGCTGGGGGTAATTGCAACAAAGCCCCTCCAACTTCTGAAAATTGTAGATAAGCCCTCTAGGGACCTTTTTGAAGGAAAAACTTTATTTTTTTACACTTTAGTCCCTGTAAATTCATTTTTGCATATCTTTCTCATACGAACTTCATTTTTAGCATATAATATGTCATTTTGAAGCTATTTTCATGCTCTATCACTTAGCATAATTTGTGGATAGATCTGAGGTTGTTTATTTATAATTATTATTTGAGGATCTCTGTTGACATATGCAGGCTAATTTTGACATATTTATGTTACATATTCATTGAGAAATTAACGATATCTTCTGCAGGAGTTCGGATGAGGATTTCAATTTGATTAACTCCTTGTAGTCATTATTGATTACTCTCAATAGTTTAATTTTCACAAGAGATTAATTTAGATTTATTCCTTCAAGTTTATTATCGACTATTTGAGGAATTGAATCACAGAAATTTGGAGGCCAGATATTTTGCTTTTGATATATTAATTGATTTATTAACCTGAAGCATTGAGTCGATTTGAGTATCTCTTGAGTTCAATCCATTTTGATTTGTGATTAATTTTGCAGGAGTATATATTAGATTACTTCAGGATTTAATTCGTTTAAAATCACATATCCTGGGCATAATCTTCTCTGTTTATTTTCTTTGCAGCACATCTTCATCATTGCATTGTACTATATTGTCCCAACACAGAAATTAACCAAACATTAATTAATTATTTAATTTAATTTAAAACCACGCAACTAAGAATCATCGTTCCCTGTGTTCGAACTTGGTAGACTTGCCAAGTAAAAATGTTCCACAACATTCAAATATTGTAGTTTTTGATCGACCGAAATTCGCCTCCTATACTACAATTAACGATTATTAAAGATGCGGATTTTGCGCTCATCAAATGGCGTCATTGCTGGGAAACGACGCATTTTATGGTTTTAAATCATTTTTTATAATTAATTTTTGTGATTATTTTTTTCTCTTTTGCATTTTATTTTTTATTTCTCTCTTACTTCCGATACTAACCGTAATTTCTCTCTTCGCATACTACTAGAAGTAAAACTTTGGGATTTAGATCAAGGATCTGCAAGGACGGAGATTGAATTTTAATTTTTGTAAGAGAGGGATTAGTCTAGATTTAATTTTTCTGCATTATTCACAGAGCCCCTCTCTCTTTACCCTGTTATTTTGTAATATTTAGGACTGGACTCTCTATGATGAGGCGTAGAATTTAGGACACGTACGCTAGCTTAGATTTTTAAGTGTACGTAATTTTTAGATCACACTTCTACACTAACTATACGCACTGGTAGATCGTTCAACTTAGCCAAATTTTAAATCAACTCTTTCTCGCTAATAGAACTATCTGCTTAGGGCGATTTCATCTGTGCATATCATTTAGTGTAAATTTTAAAATTCCTTGTACTGCATCCCACATGAAGAACGTGAGGATTCACTGTAAGTCTTCTTCTTAAGCATGCATCATTGATTTACGCTTTCATTGGCTTTTTCGATTCTCCCTCCTCAGTTTTACAATTTAGGAATTAAAGGAATTGGGATTGCTCGTTAGGCGTGAATTTCCATGCTCACATAAACTTCAGTGATAACCTTAATCTAAAATTGGGACTGCTAATCAAGGTGACTGTAAATAAATTGACATAAAATTAACCCTTGTGTCTGGTGGAGAGAAACCCACTCATTGTTTGTAAGGACAAGATCACACACCTTAGGACAGAGCCAAAACTCAAAAGTTTCATTCAGACTACTGATTTTAAAAATAATTAGCTACTTTTCAGTGAGGGTCTCGGGTATCCGTTTTACAGTCCAACTTCCTTTAGCAGAGTAGGTAGTTTAGAGGACACTGCGGAAGGCCTCGTCCTCAAGTAACACGGGTAGCCGTTTAAACGGTCCGTACTTACACCTATACTGGCTGAAAGTAGGTGCAGCTAGTTGTATGAACTCGGGACAGTCTTTGTGAAATATTTCGGCACCTAACAGCTCCGCTTAATTTTCAAAGATTGTTTTGTCATTAAATTAAAATTGAAAAGATAAGCGGCTGAACCCTAATGTGCCTTCACCCGTGTTGAGTGGGTGAATCTACGTGTTTGTTTTGTGTTTGATTTGTGTGTGTCAAAGACCTTGCAATCACAAGAAAATCATGATTCCCAGATCATTCCATCCATCTCTTGAGAAGATGTCAGCACAATGGTCTTCTTTCCTGATCTCCACGACCATGTTCTAATATCCTTCTTCTCACACTTCTTAGAGGAACATGCTCTTCAAATTAGGTTCCCCTCAGTCATCATTCTCTTCCCTCTCTTACATCCTACCCTATGACCACACTTCTTCTTGCAATAGACCTCTCTCACATTCTGACAATTTTGTGGACATGAGAGAGAGAGAGACGAATTAAGGATGAACAATAGAGTAACCAATATTGACAATAGAACACGATTTCCAGTTACTATGATCTCACAGCCTCTTGAACCATCTCCTACTCAGGATGACTATCCTCTTCAATACAATCAATTTTCCTTCGACAATCCATGAGAAAAACGGAGTCAAGGAAATATAACTCATGACCAGACCATAATGACTATGAACAATCAATACTGTACTCGAGGTTACATGCCAAAATCACAACATATGGAGAATGATTATTCAATCATAAGTCATGATATATTTGAGGATGAGATTGCTCGGATCAATCATAGAGCAGACGCTTTGACTGAGAAAATATACGATCTTATTCAGTCTGTGCAGAATTCAGAATAAGTGAGGCCACCACCATGCGAACCACTGAAACATCATGTGACTCACAATCAGGCACAACCACCTCTGACCTCTGACCCCCTACTGAACATATAACACAAAATACCAAAAAATTTGAAAAAATATAAAATTCAAAAAATTGGACAACTCTGAAATGGAAGTATTTTGCAAGAGTGATATTAGAGCTTCCATTGATTAAGACCATAGATAATGTGCCCGATCTTAAGAGATTTGTGAAGAGTCGACTAAACCTCAAAAAGACAAGCAAGAAACAATCAAGAACTGAATATCATGTCATATCTATGGCAAGCTCCTTGGTGATGAATCATAAAGTCAAAAGCTGTAAAGTCAAGCGGTTGACTCAGATCACATGTGAAATTGAGGATTCTACATTCACTCATGTTCGGTTAGACGACGACTCCACATTAAACATCCTCCCCAAGTCCGTCTTTGACAAACTCAAACTCGTACAACTGAAAAAGACTATGATGATCGTTCAATTGCCTGATTGATCCACCAAAAGGCCACGAGGAACCTTTTCGCTCGTCGTAATCTTTCAGGGTGATAGACATAAAGTGGACTTTATTGTCCTTGACATTGACCACCCCGGAATGTTGTCTGAGTCTCCTATCATTTTAGGAAAACCGTTCTTAGCCTCTGCTAAGGTGATTGTGGATTGTAAGACTCAGGTCATCATATTCCCGAACTCGGACCACAATGAACAAATCCTCAATAACACGTCATGTTCTGAGGAAACCAAACTTGAAACCGACAGTCGTGAACGGGAGACAAACACTTCACATGATCAAACCTCTCCTCGTGAAACACCGACACATGCCCTAGGAGAGAAAATCATGAGACCGACTATTGGACAGACCTTTGATTCTCACCCCACCTCCTACCCTGAAACTGTTCCTAAGAGGAACAATTATTTTGGAGCTTATGAAGAATTGGACCATATTTCTGAGTATCGCCATGATTATTTAAGAGGTCCAATCTTTGAGTCGGTTGTGATTCACGAGATACTTGAACCATAAAAAGAATCGACTCAGGAAATATCTGATGTCACCAAAAATCATGATTATCCAGAAGTGACATCAACATCCCCAGCCACAACACACAAACCCACTAGGAACAATCTCTCTCGACCGAAGCAACGTATGACAATACAAGAATTTGTCGACTTTTACGGGGATTCATCTTATGAGGAACTAATACATGCCACATCGGTTACTCAAGATAGGGAGATGAAGACTGTCCAACTTCCTCCCAATACTTCTCAAGGATAAAGCTGACCAAGAAAGTCACCTTAGATCTTATACACCATATGATTTATGAAGAATCCTCGTCCGGTCCTGAAGTGGGTCATCAAGTAAGTGCAATAGGTACAATTCTAATCCATGGGCACTTACCTATGATCGACAATAGTTGGAGATCCTCTGCATATGACTACTATTCTCCTGAGGACGACTCCGACGATGGATGGTCTTCTTCATCAGCCCCCTCTTCATTGCCCTCCACATCTCCATACTATCTCCCTCCACACTCCGGCAAGAAGGTCCATCGCAAACCTCCTTGATCTTGTACATCCGCAAATCTAGACCTGATTCCCCATCCGTATTTATCCGATTATATTTAGGCTGACCTGAGCCTAAGTATAAGGGGACCGGTACCATTGCTTATACATCACTTCTCCTCCTTTTCTTTTTACCTCATCTATACTTAGTACGAGCTATGTCTACATTTCACTTTGTGCCATGAGGACATAGCACACGCTAAGTATAGGGGGTGTTTGTATATATTTTACCTACTTTATCCATAGCTCGTACTTTAATTGTTTTCATCTAACACCGGGGATGGGTACAAGTAGTGTATATTATGTTTATAATACTAAATGCTTTCTATAAAAAAATACTTGTTTTTCAAAAAAATGTTTTTGCATTAAAAAAACAAAAAAACACACAAAAATAAAAAAAATCACTCATGGTCTTGCATTTCATCAAGCATTTCATGCATTCCTTGGTTGATATATTCCTGACACATTCATTGTCACTCAAGGCTCGAGTATTTTTTAGGACACTTGATTTCTATGATCTTGAGAGTCTGAGCTAACATGCCTTAGTCATTAGGGTTTTTGAACTTAATAATCCACACTTCCCTAGTTTGAAAGATTTGAGCGCTATATTGCACTCTTCATCTCCAAAAGAATATGATCAGCACAATCACTGTCACAACTGCATGATTGATGAGATGAGTTGAGATATCACTTGAGGAACTAGGAATAGAGATTTGAGTTTAGACCCGATCTAATGATATTCGAGGATGGGATAAAGCTAATGAAGGCTTCAAGAAAGCTGAGTGTCAGCAAAACCCTAGCCAGTATGGGAACAAGTTCATATGCTTTCTCTTTGATATCTACCTATGTGCCATGGTGTGATGAAACTTAATGATAATTATTGATCAGTGTGCACCAACTTTTTGGTAAAAGCAGTGGATCTAGCCAACAAAGAAAAGAAAAAGAAATGTCAAAGAAAATCTCTATCATCCAAAGTTAAATTACAAATGAGCTTCAACCAATGGCAAGCGCTCCCAAACATTTTCAAAGCGTCCACTTGGACCAAGAGCTAATTAGGACCAAGGAGTGGGCTGACACCATAAAAGGGCTCTGCATCGTAAGAGATATAAGTCTAGGTATCGAAGGTGTCTTAGATACTCAAAAGAGACACACCCGGTGTACTCCCAGAAAAACAAGTGCAGACGACTCCAAATTCTCTTAACGGACACATTGATCAACAAAATAAAAATATACTTGTGTTGAGTAATAAGGCACTCGAGAGTCACCTTGTTCCAATGTGACGGAGAGAAAATTAGACACAATCCTATGCCCTCCATCATCAGGCCGTCCATCTACACTTTCAAGTCTGACAAACTAATGTTTGAATAGACTTATTCCCTAGTGTTTAGGATTAGGTCTAGAGGAGACTCTCTTGGATTGGATCTTTGGGTGATGTCTCGACTTGACTCTCATGAATGCAGTACACTAAAAGTCATATCTTGATATATTATGTACAAAAGAGAGTCTAAAAAATAGAGAAGTTGGATTCCTTTTGATCAAAGCATGGTTGAGCCCAGAAATTTAGGATTACTTAAATTAAGGGTCTTCAAACAAAATTGAGCCTGGAAAATTCAAATGCGCAGTCAGTGATGTATTAAACAAAGTCATTCATTCATTGATGCTTGGGGACGAGCATGGTTAAGTATAGGGGTATGACTAACTTTTTGTTATTTTTTATCGGAGTTTTTATGTATATAATTAACCCTTTTCATTTTATTTCTTCTTCATTTGTGTTCTTTGATGAAATATTTAATAAGCAACACAAAAATCCAAATCTAGATTAAAACTGAAATCAAAGAAACTGATCGTGTCCAAGTGTCCGTTGGGAGTCTGTACAAAAATCCCGCATTTCACACTTCTATTTTATTTTCCTATTTTCTTATTTATTAAAAATCCAAAAAATAGATTAGTGTGTAATTAATTTTCTTGTATTTTATAGTATTTTTTCTAGAATTTGTATCCTCTTTGAAACCATCAAAAAATTACAAAACCCCAAAAAGTCAGTTTTCTATACACATGGAGAACGATAAAAAACACTTCACACAGATGACCTTTTTTGCTCCTAGATCCTTCATGAAAGTTGTAGATCTCGTCGAGATGAACAACACTTGTGAAGGAAATTTTTCAATCTGAGGTCTCCTTCTATTTCTTTTCTATTTTTCTTTAGCTTTAAATTTTGAATTTTTTTGGGTGCCACGTGGCAGCCTCTGGGCTTGCCATATGGCACCCCTCTTCTTCTTCTCTCTCCAGCCCCAGTCACGTGCATTGCACGTGACGGCACCCTCTCCAGATCGTCACGTTCAAAGCACATGACCCCCTTCCCCTTCTCCTTCCCTGAAACCGCCATTCCCAGCCATTCCCCCTTCTCCCTCTCGTGCAACGGCCGCCCCCCTCAACCGTCCGTTATGACACCCATCAACTCCTCACTGTTACACATCTCTTTCTCCTATAAAACTCCTTCCCTTGTCAGCGTTGTGCCCCATCCGCCCTTCATTCCTCGAGCATCGATGACAGGGGCACGCTCACACCATCGGCAAGATCCAGGAGCTGAAACCTCCTGACACGGCTCTTCTTTGAGCTTGCAAAGCTTCGAGGAGTCTTCGTCATTCCTTTGAGGCAAGAATCGGAGCGAGCATCGACTCCTTTGCTTCAATCCCTGAGGATTACCACTCTATCGTATGTTCTTCTTCCTTATTTTCCTTTTCAACAACGTCCGCCACTGCCTCATATCTTCCTGGCTCCGCCACCAATTGATCATCACTTCGCTCACCCCACTGCCATCGCGACGCCTTCCTCCACCTAACCAAGCTCGACCCCATCTTCACCACCGAGCACTTCTCCATCTGCCTCAGGTACATCGCCACCAGCTGGTCTTCCTCTGCCTCACGTTTCATGGGTCGGTGTCGCCTCCGCCGTGCGCTTCGCCCTCGACGGAATTGCCCCGCCTCGGTCATCCCTCAACGATCACCGTCGCTCCGCCATCGGCAGTTCCACCCGAAGCCGTTTGCGCCACCACTTTCCAGACACCGTTGTATTAGGGCCAACCCTCGATCCAACGGCCCTGATCAAGTCACGACAGCCGACCCGAGCCTCGACCCTAGCCTCAGGCTCGGGTCATCTGAAGCGTTAGCGGCCTGCCACAAAGACTCAGGCGTCCGAGCCTGAGCTTCACCACCCGAACCTTAGCTTCACTGCCAAGCCACGGCCTCGTCGACCGAGCCTCTAGTGCAGGGCCCCGAACCTCAACCTCCGCTCCGAACCACAGGCTCGACCTCACCGAGCCTCCGCCCCGCCTCCGAGCCTCCGGGCGCACGTCGACGCACGCGCGTTAGGGGTAAATTGCAAAAAAAAAAGCCCCCCACCTTCTAAAAATTGCAGATAAGCCCCTCTAGGGACCTTTTTAAAGGAAAAATTCATTTTTTTACACTTTAGTCTCTGCAAATTCATTTTAGCATATCTTTCTCATACGAACTCTGTTTTTAGCACATAATATATCATTTTGAAGCTATTTATATTCTGTTTTACTTAGCATAATTTGTGGGCAGATCTGAGGTTGTTTATTGATATTTATTATTTGAAGATCTCTGTTGACATATGCAGACTAATTTTGACATATTTGTATTACATTTTCATTGAGAAATCAACGGTATCTTCTACAGGAGTTCGGATGAGGATTTCAATTTGATTAACTACTTGTGATCATTGTTGATCATTATCAATAGTTTAATTTTCACAAGAGATTAATTTAGATTTATTCCTTCAAGTTTATTGTCGACTATTTGAGGAATTGAATCACAAAAATTTGGAGATCAGATATTTTGCTTCTGATTATCAATTGATTTATTAACCTGAAGCATTGAGTCAGTTTGAGTATCTCTTGAGTTCAATCCATTTTGATTTGTGATTAATTTTGCATAATTATAGATCAGATTATTTGGGGATTTAATTCGTTTAAAATCAAAGATCCTAGGCATAATCTTCTCTGTTTATTTTCTTTGCATCGCATCTTCATTATTGCATTGTATTATATTGTCCCAACACAAAAATTAACCAAACATTAATTAATTATTTAATTTAATTTAAAATCATGCAACTAAGGATCAATGTTCCCTGTGTTCGACCTTGGTAGACTTTCCAAGTAAAAATATTCCACAACATTCAAAGATTGTAGTTTTTGATCGATCGAAATTTACCTCATATACTACAATTAACAATTATTAAAGAGGCGGATTTCATGCTCATCAGCGGTCCCACGTGGGGTGCGCTTTTGGTCATTTTGTGTTAGTGCCCCTGGAATTTGTTGTATTTCATTGTGGCTTAAGAACATTATATTCTCGTTATATTATTTTGTGAAAATTGTAGAAATCTCTAGTGTTTTATTTTATTTATGGTTATGCCCCTACTAGATTTTTGTTAGTTTTCTCTATTTATTTAATTTAGCTATTGTGCTCCTAAAATCATCAAAAAAATAATGTAGACTCTTGATTGCACACACTTCCACATCATATTTTTAATTTTGCAATTTAGAACTTTCTAATATTTATTAAAAATCTTTTAGAGCACATTCAATCCCTCTCAATTGTATAAAATACCAAAAATTATAAAAAGTTTTTTAAAAATTACAAAAAATTATATTTTGTGTTTATCTACTTATTTTCTAACTCAAGAAATGAAACCCCTAAAAATTGAAAAAGAAAACTCTTAAAAATCAACAAGCTCCAAAATCCAGTTTAAAAAGATAAAAAATTCTCAAAAATATCAAAAATATTGTTTCCTATTTTATAATTGTATTTATATTATTATCTACCTATCAGAATTTATTTAAAGAATTTTAGATCTATTTTGCTATTTTTAATCTTCATTTCAATTTCGAGTATTTATTAAATCCTTGTTTTGGGGTATTTTTGACTTTAAAAATAGATAAAAATTAGAAAATTTTACTAAAAATCATTAAAATAGTAGAAAAATATTTAAAACCCAAAATTATTGTATTTCCTATATTTTATGTATTTTTATTCATCTTTTATAATTGTATTATCTATTATTGTATATATAGTCTTATATGTCCTATATTCTATATATTAAAAAAGAAATACAAAGTCTAGAAATATAAAAAGAAATATAAAAATATAAAATTAAAAAAATGTAAAATAATAGAACAAAAATAAATTAAATCAAATACAAAATTAAAAACCCACATTAGACAAGAAGCTCACGCATCACATTCTTTGCATTCAACGGCACAATCTATCCTTTTTGCTCCATGTGTTCGACACTCTACACTACTTGCACTATACACATATTTATAGAGTTAAATAAAATAAATTTTAACTCCATACTTTTATTTCATTATTTTATTTATTTTTGGGTTAATTGTTGAATTAGTCTGAGGTTCTTGTCGGTCTCTTCGACAAATGTGCTCCTGCCTTGTGTGGAACACACGACCGAAGAATTCCTAGCTTTTCAAATGGCGTCATTGTTGGGGAGCAACTGCGCATAGATTGGTTTTATTTGATTGTGTCTTCTTTGTCTCTTTTGATAATATTTTTGCTGTATTTAGTTTCTGATTTATTTGATATAGTTGTTGAGGTGTCTAACCACTCTCTTTGTAAATTTTGTTGACAAGGTACGGCGTATCGAGGGAGGCCCTCTTTGGAGCCCCTGTGTACCCACGTGAAGCTGGCTCAGATCTCTGACCTAACAGCAAAAGAAGATAGAGAAATTTTGAAGACATAGCCACTTTTACTTTCTGTATTATTTATGTAATTTAAGTAAGAGAGAGACTTTTAATTGTAATATATAGAGCTCTCAGGATTCTGCCACATCTCACGAGGTCCAGTGCCTGACGCATTGTTCCCTTGGGGGCCTCGCCTGTTTTCCGTTGTTTTAATCACTTTTCTTTTATTTTGTTTTCCGAGTTTTCGCTTTTATTTATTTTGTATGATTGAGCCCTAGCATAGGATCTGCTTATCGATATATTAAGGCCAAACACCTAATATCATTACCCTGTGTGTGTGCACCTTCCGTTGCATGCACCAGGGTAAACACGCCATTTGATTTGCACGTAATTCACAGGGTCTAAAATAGTGTCTCACACAAGGCGGAGACAGAAGTGTCGTTACGGCGACCTTCAAATGAATCTCGTGTAAAATCAACAATTAACCCACACTATAGATCAAGCAATAAGAAATAAATGTGAAGTTAAAATTTATTTTTAACTCTACATAAATGGTGTATAGAGCAAGTATGCAGAGAGTTCGAACACAGGGAGCAAGACAGGGGTAGACCAAATTGGGTGTGTGTGTGTGTGTGTGTGTGTGTGTGTGTGTGTTGTGTGTGTGTGTGTGTGTGTGTGTGTGTGTGTGCGTGTGTGCGTGTGCGTGTGTGCGTGTGTGTGTGTGTGTGTGTGAAAGTGAAGTAGTGTCTACACTATGCAATGCAAATGTTTTTGTGGGTTTTTAATTTGTAATATTCTTTTTTTTAATTTTAATTTTGTATTTTTATATTTTGATTTTTAATTTTCTGATTTTATATTTTCTTTTTATATTTTATATTTTTTATAATATTTTTTCCAAATAATAGAATATACACAATATAAGAAATGAGAGGATAAAGGATTTTTAAAAATAGGTAAAAATACTCAAAAATTAGGAAATAAAATGTTTTTGGTTTTTTTATATTTTTATAATGTTTTTGTGACTTTTCTAGATTTTTCCTAATTTGTTTGGTATTTTTAAAGGTATAAATACTAGAAAACAGTGAACTAGGTTGCTGGCTGAAACTAAAATGAGGATGAAAAATACCAAATGGTGTTAAAAATTCCTCAAATTAGTTTTAATTGATAGATAATGAATCAGAGAACATACAGAAACTGAAATTGCATTTTTAGGATTTTTATAGAATTTTTAAGATTTTTAGGAATCTTTTTGGGGTTTTATATTTTTTAGGAGTTTTCTTTTGTATTTTTTAGTGATTTTTGGTCTGGAGCTAAAAGATACCAAAAGACACAAAATATATTTTTTGGGGAATTTTCTGGTAGTTTTTATAATTTTTAGGGATTTTATGACGCAAACAGTGCTGAAAATGAGTATTTTTGATTTTTTATAAATATTAAAATGCAATAATTATGAAAAATAAAAATATGTAGTGGAAGCACAAGTCAACAGGAACTTAACTCTATTTTTTGAGAATTTTTGGGGGTTTTATATATGCATCAAATAAATAGAGATCACAGCAAGAAAGTACACACAAGTCAGGGGCATAATTGTAAATAGCAAAGAGTACGGGATAAATTGCAAATTATACAGAACAAAATAGACTTCAGATGAATGCTTTGAGTCCTAAATAAATATTACACAAAATGGCGGGGGAAATGGCGCAAAATACCCTCGCCCGGGCAATCGAACGGTTGCGGAGGAATGTGGATGAACTCGCAAAGAACAGCATCTCAGCGAGTTTTGGCTCGACGACATGATCTCATCCTACAACCTGGAAAGTCCCAAGTTGGCCGAGAAGCTCCTGCGAGGCTCCCCTATCGACTGGCGGCCTCAAAATGACGGTTGCTCCGCCGGGGCGTCACCACGGCGATGAAGAACGGGGGAAACTCCAGGAGGTTTGGCCTGCGTCAAAAACGACCCCCCTGATGGAGTCCTTCGGCCTTTGGACCTGAAAATGAAGAACGAGAATCACAGTAGAGGGTCCCAAGGGCCAGCGTGTGGAGTGGAGAAGGTGGCGAGGTGTTTGATTGCGAGATCGGGTGTTTTAATCGATGGAGTGACCAACTAAATGCGTAAATCAAAGTCTAAAACTAACAGCAAACTAAACAGCGAGAAAAAGGACAGAAAACGATCTCAAGCAGTGATGTATCGCGAGATAGGACCTCACAGCCAAGGGCTGGAGATGGGGGTGGATATGCCTCCACACCGCTCCTCCTCTCCTCCTAACGGCGAGGTGAGGTTGATGTCACCTCCCTCTAACCTCAGCACATGAAAGAAGGGAGGAAGAAGGGGGAAAAGGAGTTCAAAATTGAAATGGATGAGAAGGGTCATTTTTGAAGATGTGGCTCTGGAGGCGTGAAGATCGAAGATTTTCGGGTGAATCGCGGGTCCAACGGCCGAAATAAACCCTGGGCGTGTATCCTTGATAGTAGGTCTGCAAAAGTCGTGAAGGTTGCAATGCCAAATGGTGAAAGACGTGCTCTACAAAATTCAGAGAAAATGCCAAAAAAATGCAGTCTGACAACTTTCAGAACGTTGGGCAGAGAGATGGTCAACCCGGCCCAAAGGACGAAGAAAATAAGGCACACACTTAATCCAATGCTCAATATTATGCATGGGCGTGTATAAGGGATATATGGGGATAAAAAGTCGTGAAGGACACAAGGCCAAATAATGAAAGATGCGGCCTTGAAAAATGGGAGAATATGGCTAAAAAACGCAGCTGACAGGCTGCAGGCGCAGACCAGGGAGTTGACCAGCGGGTCAACTTCCACCTGGTTGGTCCACGTGGACCAACCAGGAAAATCCCTAGGAAAAACATTGTTAAAATCAATTAAAAATAGCAAATCAATTTATTATTTTTTGGTTATTGAATAAAAAATGTTTATTATTGTATGAATTATTTTATAGTGATTTTTATTTATTTTTATGGGTGTGTAATTACAAGTTACCATTTATACCCCTTATAGGTATCTATATCTATATATTTAAGTATTTTATTTTTTTATGTACTTAATTTATTTATTTTTGTTTATTATTTTATAAATTTATAGAATATTTTTATATATTTAAGTATATTTTTATTTTATTTTTCTGAAGAGTTTTATACACTTAATAAAATAAAAGTGTGAATTATGCAGGTATGTATACAGGTATTATACCTATGTATAATATATACATGTATTTTATTTTATGTTTTCTTTGAGTTTTTATTCTGATTTTAATGAAAAAATATATTATAAGTAATATTTACAAAATTATAAAAATATAAATTATAAAAATAATGAATAAATAATAAAATGAATATTTTAATCTGTACAAGTATACAATAGGGGCCCAAAACTCAACTTTCAAACCGTAGCTCCACCAAATGTGAAACCACCGCCATTAAATAGCTTATTTTATTCTATATACAATTAAAGGTTTGATGCATTTGGAGTTTTCATTTGTGAGATACAGGTCTGTGAAGTTGGGATTCTGGATTCTTATTCAGACCATAACTTTTTATCTGTACATTATTTTTGAGTGAAATAAATTTTGTATTTTTCTTTATTTAATTATCTACAACTTTCATATTCAAAGTTTATTTATTTGAGGTATAAAAAGTAGAACCAAAAATAGGTCCCAAAATGAATAAAGAATGAATAAAATAAAAGGGATTTGTATTGTATTTTGGCCCTTATCTCCCCCTACTTTATTCCTTGTCGACCTAGTCGTCGAGATGCCTACGTCTCGGGGTTTCGGGTCATAAATTATTTACAATATTTTATTCTTTTTCTTTTCTTTTCTTTATTCTATAATTTTGGCTTTAAAAACCGCATTTTATACAATATTTACACAATGATGCATGAATGCTAAAATGTATATTTTAAGCCTAATTACACACATTAACTAGGGTTTTTAAGGCCAAAATGATAGAATAAAGATGATGAAACATAGATTCATCAATTGGGGGGTTTTGTCTTGTGTGCATTTGTTTGTGATTTCTTGTGTGTATACTCAATCATCTATGTGCCTTTGCACCTTTATCTTATTTCTTGATTTGACTATCGTGCTCTCCCGATCATTTTCTTTTGTTTCGGGGATGGTTGATTGGAGCGATTTTTATCCAGACTTTGTGGAGCCATCGTACCCTCTAGATGATCCACCTCCTTTTTTTCAGGAGAACTTTCCTCTTGATTTTTGTACATACCCGCCTAACCTATTATTTAAGGAATCAGATTTTGATTTTCACCCATCATTGCCACCACCATAACCTCCACATTTCAACAATCTACTTTTTCAAGAATTCCTTGATCCAAATGTGATTTCTGCTCATACCCACCACCCTCATTCTACTCACTTGATCCTGAGATTTTGGAGTCACCTTTCATGATGTCCACACTTGAGACCTTGAACCAGATGGTGGAGCATATGAATTCGAGGATTGACAATCTATTTAGCATAAATAAGAGCTAAAATGTCACTCCACTATTTGAGGATATGGATTCATTTGAGGATTTTCATGAGAGCTTGCAATCACCAAAAATACAAAAAATGAGCAAAATTTAAAGATACAAAAAGATTTTGGGAGACACCTTGTTGATTCAAATTTTGAGTATAAGGACTCACCTGCCAGATCATTTGCCCACACATTCACTTACCTCTTGTCCCACCTTTGACCCCAAGGATGATACTGTACATATTGCTTTTAGTCATCCTTGTGTATATGATGATTATGATCTCCTCCCTTGTATGGAGGAGGTTAAAAAATTCAAAAAATGTTGATTGAACCTGAAGTGGTGGCCACTATTCATGAGATCATTGATGTCCCACTTCGTCAGGCCATGACACACTCCTAAACTCAATAAGAGAAAGCGGAGGATCAGATCTTAGCGTCATATCTTGATCATGGCCATTGCCCACACCGTCACCCACCGCCCTTCTTCTAGGAAAGGAAACACTGCTACACCATTCATTAGATGCACCATTTCTGACTATTCTTGTAATCATACTCTCCTTGACGATGATGCTTCAATTTGCATCATACCCTTCTCGTTGGTACAGTCTCTTCACTTAGAGCCTCTCAAGAAAACCAGGATGATCGTTCAATTTGTTGACGGATCTATCAAGAGGCTGAAGAGTATTCTAGAGACACTGTCATTTGGATTCAAGGCATGAACTATACTGTTGATTTTGTCTTATTGCCCATGGAGACCTCCACTGGGGAGCACTCTCCAATCATTCTGGGATGACCCTTTCTCGCCTCTGCAAGAGTCATTATTGATTACGAACAAGGAGAGATTAGCTTCCGTCATGTTGACGAGGGCGACGTGGTCATCACTGCACCTGCTGCTGACCAGAGACCTACATCTTATGTGACCACACCTATCTTAGTCGACCCAAGGACTATGACCTTGACTAGACTATCAGAGATTTCTGTTGCATGTTGGATTCTATAGAGACCCAAGAATTCCTCTCCAAGGAGGAAGACTCAGAAAGCATAGACCTTAAATTTCCCTCTTTTGGTACTTGACGATGCATTGATGACATCCGCATGATTTAAACGATTGACACTTTAGTGCGGAGGGTAGGCTTAGATGATATTAATGAGGTCGAATTTGATTTGATTTCTTTTATAAAGGAAATCGGCCTTTTTGATGAAAATGATGATCTGATAGAAACTTGTCAGGCTCAACTTGACATCACTTTTTCTGATGATGGGTTTGAGCCTTTTCACTTTGATATCTACGAGACTTCCCATGCCGGACATGACCATACTACTTCCACTGATCGATTCGTGCATGCACACTTTGAGACTGCTGAGGATACATTCATGGTCGATCCTGATCGATTTGTGTCTAATAATGACTGATTTGGCCCTTTACATTATTCGATCCATTCCTCAGTTGTCTTGTAAGAAGGTTCACTTTCTACCTTCTTAATCTTTGTACATCCATCCGCTTGTATATTCGCATTTGTTTTCCTCCGTCCATCCACAATATCGCTCATCCACCCCATTCTCGTGTGTGCCCTGCTTAGGATGTACTTCGTACTAAGTATAGAGGGGTGGACGAGCCAAGTGTTCTTTCTTCATTCTGTTTCGTCACTCTTGTTGTTTCTTGTACTTAGGGATCTTTTACCCTAAGTATAGGGGGAGTGATGTGTACATTCTCTTCGATTTGCTTCTTCTATCGTCATCTGTCTTTTTTTCTTTTCTTCTTTTTGTTTTCATTTTTCTTTTTCTACTGAAAAGGTGTCACCCCTTTTTGTCAGTGCTCTATACTTAGGACTTACTTTGTCCTAAGTACAGGGGTGTGCACCTTGAGTTCTTTCATTTTTTTGATCATATCCATTGTCTCCTCTTCTTATCTATACTTAGGGATATCTGACCCTGAGTATAGGAGAAGACAGTCTGAGTACGATATGTTCATTCCCACCCTTGACCTGCCCTGCCTTGTGTACAGTCTGCTATACTTAGGATTATTTGATCCTAAGTATGGTGGGCGGCCAATTTCTCGACCATTTACTTCTTCATTCATTTCTCCATTCATTTATTCTTTGGGCTTTTCTATATTCAGTACGAGTTATGTCTTCTCTTTTATCTTTGATCTATGAGGACATAACTCAAGCTAAGTATAAAGGGGTCGTATATACTGAGTATATATTTTTGTCATAATTCATACTTCTGTATTTTCAGTAATTATGGCTAAAATACTATATATAATATACAATTCATCAAAATTCGTTAATAAAAAGATGGCTATTATTCCTCAAATTCTTTTTGTATATATCGATTAATAAATTAGGTAAAATTATTTTTTACAAAATGTATGAAAATAGTTTGAAAATATTTTTGAAAAATATTTTGAAAAGTATTTGGAAAATATTTTGTTAAACATTTTCAACCTTTGTAAAAATATGTTATTAGTAAAAATTTCTTTTTTATGTGTCAAATAAAATCTTTTGAAAACCTATTTGCAAATGTTTGGAAAATGGTTGCAAAAATATTTGGAAAATCTATATATATTGTTTGAAAAAACTTTGCAAAATTATTTTCAAGTGTTTGTAAATATTTGTAAAAATTATGTGTAAAAATTATTCTGGACTGTAGTTTTCAAAATTGTTTGAAAATAAGTTTCAAATAACTCTGAGGAATATATACATTGCATCAGATTATTTATTAACTGTAAATCACATATCCCTTGTAAATTATTAGAAATTCAACTCTTGTAAATATCAAATGCATCCCCATGTAAATATTTGTACCATTTTTATCCAAAATCTTTTGTTTTCAAAAAACCATAAAAACATTTGCAAAACCAAAAATATCAAGAACATTTGCAAAAAAATCTTTTTAAAAAATTACTTAAAAATTTGCAAACCCATTTTCAAAAATCCATAAAAAGTTCAAAATTTTGAAAGTTGCATCAAAAATATATTTTCATTGCATTGTACATAGCATTTGCATAGCATTCACATTTTCTAGATTGAGTTTGATAATTGAACTAGTCTAAGTAAAATCTGAAGATTGGAGCTTAGTTGGACATTAAATCTACCTAATCACAGCAACCTTATAGGAAATGGAATTATGGTACTTCAGTTCTGGTTGACTTAATTCTTTGAGAAACACGAGACTTGGTTCAATGTCACCTTGACTGCCTAAGTAGAGTATTTCAGAGCACACACACAGCTCTTGTTGATAATGATGTAACTTGGACGCATGCACCTTTCACTTGGCTCAACTCAGTTGGAGTGGTGAGAGGATTGGATTTTCTGGTATGAGATGCACACAAGTGGAAACATTTGTCCTCGTCTAGGGAGGGAAGTGCACCCCAACCCATCCAGTAGCAGAGACATCTAAAGATAAGAGAGTGTGGGTTGCAATAATGTTTCAAAGGAGGGATAGTCTATTGTCTCAAGAGGAAAAATAGCATTTCAAAAAAAGCAAAAAGCAAAAAATTCTAAAAAAAAGGGGACAAGCCTGATTGAAAATAAAATGCATGTGGAGTGTACATATTTGTATAGTCAATAAGCAAGCTTGAGCTTTAAAGTCATACCTTGTGAGCCTGCAGCTAGATGACTTGATTACACTGGTCATGCATCCTCAGATAGGCAGCTACACTGGCTACCGTCCATTCTTCTCTTCACCCCCTCCTCTTGAACCGGTTGCCACTTGAACTTAGAAGGGAATACCCCGCTCCTCGAGGAAAGAGTTGTTGAATTGGGGAATCATTGGGTTGTCATAGTGGAGAAGTCAAATGTGAGGGGAGCCACCATCACATACACTATACAAGTGAGATTCATAGTCATAAAGGTTTGCGTATGAGTAGAAATATTCTGACCTGGCTATTGAGGATACTTAAGAAGAGTTTTGGGATTCTCGAAGGCTCTTGTGTTTTGAATCTAATTCCCAATAAGGTTCCGACTGCATTAAAATTCCAAAGGTCTGACATGAGCTCCAAACTTTGATTTTATGAAGACATGTTTGACAATTAAATTCAATCCACTTTCTTTCTTTTTCTTTTCTTTATTTTTATTTTTCTACACTTATTGCGTAAGTGTTTGCTAGGGACTAGCAAAGGCAAGTAAAAGTGGGTGATGATTATCCATTTCATCACCTTTATTCTATCTATTGGTCTTAAAAATCCTAGCTTATGCATGTAAATACCTTTTATTTGTACAAATTAACATTCAATCTTTGTTGTATAAATACTGTATAAAATACTATTTTAAAGCCAAAATTATAAAATAAAGAAAATAAAATAATAAAGAATAAAATACCAAGGGTATTTTATGACCCTAAACCTCAAGACCTAGGCAATATGATGACTAGGCCAACAAGGAATCAAGTAGGAGGAGATAAGGGCCAAAAATCACAAATAATTTCCATTCTTTTATACATCATTTATCCATTTTGGGATCTATTTTATTTTATACTTTTTATACCTCAAATAAAGAAACTTTGTACAAGAAAGTTGTAGATAATAATATATAGAAAAAAACAAAATTAATTTCATGCAAAAATAATATACAATATAATTTTTATACACAAAATAACATTCCAAAATCCCAACTTCCCAGACCCATATCTCTCAAATAAAAACTCAAAAATGTATCAAATCATTTTAATTGTATATAACTTTTAATAATATATTTAATAAAGGTTTCATATTTTTTAGAGTTAGTATGTGAAAGTTAGGTTTTGGAACCCTATTGTATAATATACCTAAATAAAATATTCATTTTATTTATTCTTTATTATTTTTATAATTTATATTTTTATTATTTTGTAAGTAATATTTGTAACATATCTACATAATAAAACTAAAATAAATCCATAAAGAAAATATTAAAATAAAATGCGTACACTAAATACATAAATGAATATACAGTAATTAAAAATATATATTGTATATACTTATTTATCTAAGTGTATATATTACATCAGAAAAATACAATAAAAATATATTTATGTATTTAAAAATAAGTTATAAATATATAAAATCAAAGAACAAAATAATAAAATCAAAAGTACAAAATAAAAATAAAATACTCAAAATAAAGGTAGATATACCTATAAATAAAATCCTAAAAACTAACTTGTAATTGATAACATCTAAAAAATAAATAAAAATCATAATAAAATAATATAGAAAATAAGAAATAGCTTTTATTTTATAAATTTAATTTAATAAAATCATTTGATAATTTATTTCAATTTTCTAAATTATTTTTGGGCAGGTTTTTCCTATTTGGTCCATGTGGATCAACAAGGTGGCTCTGCTAGTTGACCTCGGTCAACTAACTGGGCTACACCTGCCATACCGACACGCCTACATTTGACCCCTATTTCTCGATTTTTTTCCTCAAGGATACATGCATCCTTTGGGGTTGATCCCTTCACAATTTTTTTCCTTGGTCCAAGGTCCATCACGCGCCTATGACTTCTTGGTCGGAGGAACGCTGCATCGCCTGCTCTTCCTCGATCTTTCGCCCTGACCACTCACCCTGTACAAAACTAGACCTGACCTTCCTCTTCCATTTTGAATCCTTTTGCCCCCCATTCTTGCTCCTTTTCATGTGCTCTAGATCGTAGGAGTGTGACAGCCTCCTCTCCAGTTGCTATAAGCGAGTGAAGGTGGGGTCTGAAGGTGGTTCCATCATCTCTGGCATCCACTACCATGATGAGCCGAAAAATCGGCCCTTTAATAGTGTTGAATTAGCACTTTAAATAGTCATCGCAGCCGGGCCAATTCGGGTCATCAAAAGACCATCTAATTGATATGTCAAATAATAATGATATGGTCGTATTTATTTTACTTGGTAAGATACCAAGGTTGAACTCAAGGACACGAGCCTCTCGCGAATTAATCGGATTTTTGTCTATCTAATTAAGCGTTGAATTAGAGAACACATAGGTCAAATCATGCAAAGAGACACACAATAATGCATTAAATAAATAAACATGCAATTTTTTATTTTATTTTATTATGCAAGTAAATGCCATGAAATGCGATGCAAATATGGCCGAAATGATCATTACTTAAGCCATAAAATATGCGAGTCAAACAGAATTAGATAATGAAGCAATTTTCATTTATATAACAAGTAGGCAAGAGAAACAAGGAAATCAGGACACTAAGATAATGAAAAAATGCACTACGAATCAGAGTGTCAAATCTAAAATTAAAGCATGCCATAAGAAAGACAGCAAGGAGAGCTTCAAAATGAAACTGAAATCATCTCAATCGGATATATGTAGCTCAAGATATGCATAAAAGAAGCTAGGGGCATAAGTGCAATAAAACATAAAAAAGATAACTACAAACAGGTCCCTGGGAGGGACTAAAATGTTAATATGAAAAGTACGAGGCCTTCCCTGTAAAATACCCACACGCACAGGGGCATTTTTGCAATTACCAAAACTCGCAAGGGCATAATTGCAAAATACCCAAGTGCACGTGAACTGCACGTGCGCCAGGGACCTGTCTGCAAATTGGAGAAGAAGGTAGGGTGTCTCTGCAATTTTCCCAGATATGCACGTGCCAGGCACGTGCTATCCAGGCTCGGAGGGCGGATGAGGCTCGGTAGAGATTCGCAGTGCTTCGGCCAGGTTCGAAACCTGGTTCGGGCTCGGTGCAGGCTCGTTAAGGCTCGGGAGCATCCAAGCCTGGAGGCTCGGACACTAGGCTCGGGGAGGCTCTGGAGTCGCCACGTGGTTGAGTGTGGACCCTCTGATCACAAGGATCGAAGGGCTCCTGGAGTCGTATACGTGGTTGCTCGTAGACCGTTGGATCTTCAAAGATCCAACGGTAGTTGACGTCGATTGCGTGGCCTCATCTGGGTCGTTGGATGGTCACTGAGAGAAGACCATCCAACGGCATCTGTACTTCCTCCTCCACCTTCAGCTGGCGGCGAGTTTGGAGCTCTGGCGAAGGAGCTCCTCCTCCGCCACTCCATCTTGGGCACGGTGAAGCTCGCCCGACGCTCCTAAAAGAAGGTCGATGAAGCTGGGTGCTCGGGCGAGGTGCTGGACTCTCTGGATAGGGCCACCGGAGCGCTGAAGTCGAAGGCGACTGTGACGAAGTTGACTCCGGTGAGGTTCCGGCCATTCCGAGTTTGAAGGACCTGCGTGGTTAGTTACATAGCCGAAGAAAGGTGGAGTGTGTGCGTGAGCGGAGTGAGAGCTCAGGTGAGGCGAAGAATGGAGGAGCTCGGAGCTCCTCCGCCATGGAAGGCGGAGGAGATGGGTCGATGGTGATTAAGGTCTGGAGGAAGGAAGGGGATGAACGAGAGGCGGCGCGTGAAAGGGGGGAGCATGGCGGAGCTTAATAGGGGTTCAGTGAAGGGCGAGGAAGAGTGATGTGGCCTATAAAATTAAGAAAAAATAAAGAAAAATACAAAGGTTGATCGGAGAGCTTACCTGACGTCGGGATGGAGCGGAGGCTTGGGCTGGGGCTCGAATCGAGCCCCGGGTCGTCGTTGGACACCTGCAGCCAATTGGTGTAGCTCAAGCGGGCCTGAAGGCACCGCGACACCGCCAGGATTGGCGGAGGGTCTCACCGAGGAGGCGAGGTCGTTGTCGCTCTATCCATACGCCTCCCCCTGTCACAGGGAGGCGGAGGAGGGTTGGGCCTCCTCCCACGTAAAGGTGGACAAGGTGGATCGAGGGCGGTGGCGGCGTATTTGAAGATGGTGATGGCGGAAGTGGTGCGTGAAGACATGGGTTTAATGGCAGATGTGGGGCGACTGGGAGGAAGACGAAGTTCGTGGGATGATGCGCGAGGAAGAAGGAAGATGGGGGAATGTCGTGGGGAAGTTGGCAATGGAAGAAGTTGACTGGAGGGGCGGAGAAAAAGGGAAGGGGGAGAGGTTTTCGCGAGGTGGAAAACGTGGGGAAGAGGCGCGCCTGGAGGTTGACGATGAAGATCAGCCGTTGGATCTGGAGATCCTACGGTCTGAGTTGTGGCGCTAAGGAACGGGTGTGATGTGATCTGATGCGACGTGAACGAAGGGCAGCGGATGAGCCATGTGGCGTATCGAAAGCGAGGCATCAAAGGACGACCACGATGGGATGGAGGGTAGATCAAATGGCTGAGGCGCGCGCTTAGAAGAAGCAGCTGTGATGGATAGATGAGGTCACGATCAAGCGGTCTAGAAACCTCCACGTGGCGCGCTCTGCGCGAGGTTCTATCGTGCGGTGCAGATGAGAGGCGTAGATGATCTGATGGTAGAGAAGTAAGGGCACACGTGGAGAGCTTGGGGCCGTTGGATCTCAGGAGGAGATCTGACGGCCCAGATCGCGGGCGGATAAGACAAGGATGGCGGGCCACGTGGCTCACCCAGAACGGGCCACGTGGCCCAATCAGATTATTAGGAAAAGAAAATGAAATATGAAGGTCAAGATGGTCGAATTTAAGAAAACTCAAAACATGAAAGTTGTAGATCTCAAAGAGATCTACAAGTTTCATGTTGACCAAAACTAGAGAACAGGTCATCTGTAGACTCGAAATATTTTTGAGGGTTTAAGGTTAAAAATACCACAGATTTTTATTTTTCCATTTTTTGTAGTTTTTAATTTATTAAGGACTCTGATAATTACAGGACATTAACTGGGTTTTATTGACACAAAACTAAGCAAGGGGGTTAATAATTGGAAATTAAGATGATGAAATTGGGTTTCATCACCCCCCCTATACTTAAACTATGCTCGTCCTCGAGCATCAAAGAGAATGACTAAGTTGGATTAACCCCCTTGTGCATGTCAGTACATGATCCAATCCGATCAAGTCGACTCGACTTTAGAGGTCCAAAATTCTAGAGTTCAACCCAGCCATAATCAAGAGGTATTCAATTCCTCTAATTCTCCAGACTCTCTCTGATGTACATATAATCTAAAGGATATGACATTTTAGTGTTGACTGCAATTCTGAGAGTAGAGTCAAATCGTCACCCGAAGTCTTGGTCCGAGAAAATCTCCTATGGACCCAATCCTCAACACTAGGGAATAAATCTAATCTTGCATTCAGTCCACCGTCTCTTTAGTTGTCAGACTTAGAAAATGTAGATGGCAGGCCAGTAATGGAGGGCATGGGATTGTGTCATTTCTTCTCTCCCTCTCATTGGAACAAGGATTCTCTCTAGTGCCTTTTACGTAACACATTTTTTTGGTGTTGATCAGTGCGCCCGTCAAGAGAAGTTGGAGCTGTCTGCACTTGTTTTCCTGGGAGTACACCGGGGTGTGTCTCTTTTGAGTACCTATCGCACCTTCTACACCCAGACTTGTAGCATTTACGATGCAGTGCCCTTTTTTGGTGCAAGCCCGACTCCTGGTCCTAATAGCGGTGGTCCAAGTGGACACTTTTGAAAAGTTTGGGAGCGCTCGCCTTTGGTGGAAGCTCTTTGATATTTGAATTTGTGGAATGAGAGCTTTTTCTTTGAAATTTCATTGACTTGTATAATTTGTGGCTAGCTCCACTGCTTTTACCAAGAGTTGGCGCACACTGATCAACATTTTTTATTTATTCACACCCTGGCACTTAGGTCAAAATCAGGAGATTAGTATAAGAACCAAGTTCTCATACTGGCTAATATTGCTGACACTCAGGTTTCATGAAGCCTCCAAAGATTTTATCCCATCCTCGAGCATCATTAGATCAAATCCAAACTCAACTTCCTCATCCCAATTCCTTAAGTGAAAAATCAACTCATCTCATCGAAACCGCAGTCGTGCATGTGATGTGCTGATCATATTCTTTATGTCTGAGACTAAGCATGGAATATAGCATGAAAATCTAGAAAACTAGGGGAATGTGGATGATTAAGTCTATGACCCTGATGGCTAAGGCTGGTTAACCTAAAATCTCAAAGACCTCAAAAAGCTAAGTCTCCTTGATCATTTCAGATCCTGGGTGGAAGTGTAGGTGTAGAGGATTAATCCAACTTCTTCATTCAAAAACAAGACACGCATTTTTTTTTGAACTTCAAGAGATATTAGGACTGCCTAAACTCAATTGAGCATCTGCAATTCAGCCAGTATGGATGTAAGTACAGGCCGAAGCCCGTTGCTTGAGGACGGGGCCTTACGCGATGTCCTCTAAACCATCTAATCTGCTAAGGGCGAACCCTCACTGAATGTGGCTTACTTAATTGGGTTTAGTAGTCACCAATGACTCTTAAAGGGTTTTGGGTTTTTCTCATTTTTATGGATTTTAATAAAGGTTAAAACACAAGTTAAACTCAACTTTCCTTGAAAAGAGATGGAGATTTTTCAAAACCATGTCACACAAATAAAAAGGTTTCAAAATATTTTCAAAAGAATTTTTCAAAATAATGAAAAACCATTTTCAAAATATTTTTATTAAAAATAGTGTAACATAATATCGAAAAGCCGTGAAAAACATTTGAGTTCTCTTAGTCCAAAGAATTTACTTTAGCCAAAAAGTTTTAAATTTTCAAAATTTTCAAATTATAGCTAAAGTAAGTATACGGTATATACGGTATACCCCCCTATACTTAAACTTTGCTATGTCCTCATAGCACTAGATGTTACAAGTACATAGGTCCATTTAAATATAAAGGAATATACGGAAGCTAAGAGGGATCCCCCTATACTTAGGTTAGAAATAACCTAAGTATAAAGGCAAGGAAAGAAAAGTGGAGAAAATCACAGGGACTCAGGTCCCCCCTATACTTAGGCTGAGATTAGCCTAAGTATAGAGATGGAATTTGATGTTGGGAGGGACCCAAGGGGAATGAAGAAGATGGATGGATGTACAGATGATCGGATGAATCTACGGAGATGGATGGAGTGACTAAGGTTCTGGGGAATGTATCGAAGCAAACATGGCTCAATTCAAGCAAGCAAGACCCTTAAATTCACCAACCCACACATGAAACCAACCGCGGTTGGTTTATTATCTTGTCGGTTTTATTGGTGATAAAACATTAGATTTTTACGCGAAGAAAATGTGAAGTGAAAATCAAGGCATACGCGCGGGTGTTGCTCTCCCAAAACCGAAATTTTACTCCATTTTACGTTGACTTGCAATTAACAGTCCCAATTATTATTTAATGTTGTCACTGAGTTAAGGTTAGCACAAAAATCAAGAAGTCATCGTCTACCGTTCATTCCCATTTTCCATTAACCTAGGTGATCAAGCTAGGAGGGGAAACCGAGAAAAGCTGCGTATTCGATAAAACCGCGATCTAGGCTAAGCGAGAAATCATGAAGTGACTTGGCGATACATCCGTGAGAAAACTTGGGCCGTTTTGAAAACCAAAATCTATGTATGCAACTCGATAAAATCGTACCTAGCATGCTTCTATTAGCGGTGAAGAATTTCTTTTAAATTTGGCTAAGTGAGGCGATGCTACGTGTGTCTTTATTAATAGTGTGTCCTACCTACGAGCAAGCACGTAAAAGATAAAAATACGCTCAAGGAGCCGTGTGCCTGGTCCTAAGTCGACACTCAAGTGGGGACGATCCCCACACAACCACATTCGTTCGATTACACTCGCGAGTCTTCAATCGAAGACCGCTGTAAAAGACGAATTATTATAAGTATGGCATGGAAATAAAAATGCGACACATTTTTTCCTTTCTTTTCTATGTGCTCCAAGCATGCTCCTGCGGTTCCTCGCAGCGGGAGACATCAGCCCCTCGCCTCCTTGATTGATCAAGGGCCATGCCACAGAAACAAAGATTAGAGATCAAATAAAAAAAGGAAAAAAATTTTAATGCAAAATAGGTGAACAATTTGACCTATAAAAAGGAACACTAAATTAAACAAACAAAAATCCAAAAAATATAAGAAATGAGCCGTGCCCCCGGCAACGGCGCCATTTGATGAGCCAAAAAATCGGCCCTTTAATAGTGTTGAATTAGCACTTTAAATAGTCATCGCAGTCGGGCCAATTCGGGTCATCAAAAGACCATCTAATTGATATGTCAAATAAGAATGAGATGGTTGTATTTATTTTACTTGGTAAGATACCAAGGTCTAACTCAGGGACACGAGCCTCTCTTGAATTAATCGGATTTTTATCTATCTAATTAAGCGTTGAATTAGAGAACACATAGGTCAAATCATGCAAAGAGACACACAACAATGCATTAAATAAATAAACATGCAATTTTTTATTTTATTTTATTATGCAAGTAAATGCCATGAAATGCGATGCAAATATGCCCGAAATGATCATTACTTAAGCCATAAAATATGTGAGTCAAACAGAATCAGATAATGAAGCAATTTTCATTTATATAGCAAGTAGGCATGAGAAACAAGGAAATCAGGAAACTTAGATAATCAAATAATGCACTACGGATCATAATGTCAAATCTAAAATTAAAGCATGCCATAAGGAAGACAGCAAGGAGAGCTTCAAAATGAAACTGAAATCATCTCAATCGGATATATGTAGCTCAAGATATGCATAAAAGAAGCCAGGGGCATAAGTGCAATAAAACATAAAAAAGATAACTACAAACAGGTCCCTAGGAGGGACTAAAATGTAAATATGAAAAGTATGAGGCCTTCCCTGTAAAATACCCACACGCACAGGGGCATTTTTGCAATTATTAAAACTCGCGAGGGCATAATTGCAAAATACCCAAGTGCACGTGGACTGCACGTGCGCTAGGGACCTGTCTGCAAATTGGAGAAGAAGGCAGGGCATCTCTGCAATTTTCCCAGATATGCACGTGCCAGGTACGTGCTATCCAGGCTCTGGGGGCAGATGAGGCTCGGCAGAGGTTCGCAGTGCTTCGGCCAGGCTCGGAACCTGGTTCGAGCTCGGTTCAGGCTTGTTAAGGCTCGGGAGCATCCAAGCCTGGAGGCTCAGACGCTAGGCTCGAGGAGGCTCTGGAGTCGCCACGTGGTTGAGTGTGGACCCTCTGATCACAAGGATCGAAGGGCTCCTTGAGTCGTATACGTGGCTGCTCGTAGACCGTTGGATCTTCAAAGATCCAACGGTAGTTGACGTCGATTGCGTGGCCTCATCTGGGCCATTGGATGGTCGCTGAGAGAAGACCATCCAACGGCATCTGTGCTTCCTCCTCCACCTTCGGCTGGCGGCGAGTTTGGAGCTCCGGCGAAGGAGCTCCTCCTCTGCCACTCCATCCCGGGCACGGTGAAGCTCGCCCGACGCTCCTGAAAGAAGGTCGATGAAGCTGGGTGCTCGGGCGAGGTGCTGGACTCTCTGGATAGGGCCACCGGAGCACTGAAGTCGAAGGCGACTGTGACGAAGTTGACTCCGGTGAGGTTCCGGCCATTCCGAGTTTGAAGGACCTGCGTGGTTAGTTACATAGCTGAAGCAAGGTGGAGTGTGTGGGTGAGCGGAGTGAGAGCTCAGGTGGGGCGAAGAACGGAGGAGCTCGGAGCTCCTCCGCCATGGAAGGCGGAGGAGATGGGTCGATGGTGATTAGGGTCTGGAGGAAGGAAGGGGATGAATGAGAGGTGGCGCGTGAAAGGGGGCAGCATGGCGGAGCTAAATGGGGGTTCAGTGAAGGGCGAGGACGAGTGATGCGGCCTACTAAATTAAGAGAAATAAAAGAAAAATACAAAGGTTGATCGGAGAGCTTACCTGACGTCGGGGATGGAGCGGAGGCTTGGGCTGGGGCTCAAATCGAGCCCCAGGTCATCGCTGGACACCTGCAGCCAATTGGTGCAGCTCAAGCGGGCCTGAAGGCGCCGCGACACCGCCGAGATTGGCGGAGTGTCTCATCGGGGAGGCGAGGTCGTCGTCGCTCTATCCATATGCCTCCCCCTGTCACAGGGAGGCGGAGGAGGGCTGGGCCTCCTCCTACGTAAAGTTGGACAAGGTGGATCGAGGGTGGTGGCGGCGTATTTGAAGATGGTGATGGCGGAAGTGGTGCGTGAAGACTTGGGTTTAATGGCAGATGTGGGGCGACTGGGAGGATGACGAAGTTCATGGGATGATGAGCGAGGAAAAAGGAAGATGGGGGAACGTCGTGGGGAAGTTGGCGATGGAAGAAGTTGACTGGAGTGGCGAAGAAAAAGGGAAGGGGGAGAGGTTTTCGCGAGGTGGAAAACGTGGGGAAGAGGTGCGCCTGGAGGTTGACGATGAAGATCAGCCGTTGGATCTGGAGATCCAACGGTCTGAGTAGAAGCGCTAAGGAACGGGTGTGATGTGATCTGATGCGACGTGAACGAAGGGCAGTGGATGAGCCACGTGGCGTATCGAAAGCGAGGCGTCAAAGGACGGCCACGATGGGATTGAGGGTAGATCGAATGGATGAGGCGCATGCTTAGAAGAAGCGGTTGTGATGGATAGATGAGGTCGCGATCGAGCGGTCTACAAACCGCCACGTGGCGCGCTCTGCGTGAGGCGCTATCGTGCGGTGAAGTTGAGAGGCGTAGATGATATGATGGTAGAGAAGTAAGGACGCACGTGGAGAGCTTGGGGCCGTGGGATCTCAGGAGGAGATCTGACGGCCCAGATCGCGGGCGGATAAGACAAGGATGGCGGGCCACGTGGCTCACCCAGAATGGGCCACGTGGCCCAATCAGATTATTAGGAAAAGAAAATGAAATAAGAAGGTCAAGATGGCCGAATTTGAGAAAACTCAAAACATGAAAGTTGTAGATCTCGATGAGATCTACAAGTTTCATGTTGACCAAAACTGGAGAAGAGATAATCTGTAGACTCGAAATATTTTTAAGGATATTTTTAAGGTTAAAAATACCACAGATTTTTGTTTTGCCATTTTTTGTGGTTTTTAATTTATTAAGGACTCTGATAATTATAGGACATTAACTGGGTTTTATTGACACAAAACTAAGCAAAGGAGTTAATAATTGGAAATTAAATGATGAAATTGGGTTTCATCATGCCGTCATGAGGTCTATCTCATCAGCCCAGCCGACTCGAGGTGCCTTTTATTATTTTTTATATTAATTTTAGTCCTAGCTTTAATTTACGGTATTTGATCTATGTTTTATCGCCTGATCTAGCCGTAGAAAACCTCTTCATAGTTCATCTATCATCGTACCCCTACTTGTTTCCAATGCACCAACCACCTCACATCTATTCCCCTTCGATTCTTCTACGCAGCCAACCACTCCATTCACTCAGATCCTCCATGGAGCAGGATTCGGATATCCCATCTCCTCTAACTCGTCGAGACACCACCACACTGCCTCACCTGACTTCCATTCCCCTCTAATAGGGTCAAGGCAGTTTACCCTCGATCCTCGTTTTGTTTTGCATAGGCTAGCGCACACAAGAGCCCATCTGGGCCTACAATAAAACTTGGAGGAGGCTTCCAGGTTCGCCAGAGTACTCAAGACCTCCATAGACCTTCCAAAGGTCTCCGGTGCCATTTGAGGCACTTGGGAGATTCGTAGGTGTCACAACAATGTCAAGAGACCTTCGGTAGAAGGATTGGTGGCCGGAGAAGTACGCTACAGCGGATCGAAACTCACCCCAGGCGAGTTCCTCCTCAGTTCCTCCACCATCGTCTAGAGTCGTTGGATTTTGCTTGTTCTTCACGACGCACAGCTATCATCGGATTCAATTCGCCTCAGCCCTCAGATCAAGAGCCATGATTTAATCCCAACCATTCAAGGCGAACCGTCATCGTCGCGCAGGAGGACACTATGTATATAAGTGACCAGATCGCCACCGTACGATTGCGAAGCATATTGGGTATTTTGTACAATTCACCCAATGTGTTTTTGTATTTAATAATTAATCCAGAAACTTTCCTCTATCGTTATTTTATTTTTGTAATATTTACAAGAAAGCCCCTAAACTATCTTTATTAGCATTTAAGTCCAGTCCACGTCACCTCATGTGCGGTCCCTCTTGAGGTGTGTTTTTGGTCATCTTGCATCGGTGCCCCTGGAATTTGTTGTATTTCATTTTGGCCAGAGAACATTTTATTCCTATTATATTATTGTATGAAAATTATAACAAGGCCACTGAGTTTTATTTTAATTATGTTTATGCCCCTGCCAATACATGCATTTTTGTTGGTTTTCTCTATTTATTTAATTTAGCAATTGTGCTCCAAAAATCCAAAAAATACATGTAGACTCCTGTTGCACACACTTCCACACTATATTTTCATTTTTGCAATTTAGGACTTTTAAATATTTATTAAAAATCATTTACAACATATTCATTCCCTGCCGACGGTATAAAATACCAAAAATTATAAAAACATTTTGAAAAATTACAAAAATATATATTTTCTATTTATTTTCTAACTCCAAAAACCAAAAACCCTAAAAATAGAAAAAGAAAACTCTTAAAAATCAAAAAGCTCCAAAATCCAGTTAAAAATAAAAAATCCCAAAAAACCAAAAATATTATTTTCTATTTTATAATTTTATTTATACTACTATCTACTTATTAAAATTGATTTGAATAATTTTGGATCTATTTTGCCATTTTTAATCTTCATTTCAATTTCGGGTATTTATTAATTCCCTGTTTTAAGGTATTTTTTATTGTAAAAATATATAAAAATTAGAAAAATTCACTAAAAACACAAAAATAGTAGAAAAATATTTAAACTCAAAAAAGAATTTATTTTCTATATTTTTTATTTTTATTCATTTTTTATAATTATATTATCTATTATTGTATATATAGTCTTATATATATATCCTTTCTATATATTTAAAAAAGAAATATAAAATCTAAAAATATAAAAATAAAATATAAAAATATAAAATCAAAACAAAATATAAAAAATAAAACGAAATTAAAATAAAAAATACAAAACTTAAAAACCACATAAAAATTAGACAAGAAGCCCACACATCACATTCTTTACATTCAACTGCACAATCTATCCTTTTTGCTCCCTGTGTTCGACAGTCTACACTACTTGCACTATACACATATTTTGTAGAGTTAAATAAAATAAATTTGAACTCCAAACTTTTATTTCATTGTTTGATTTATTTGTGGGTTAATTGTTGAATTAGTTTGAGGTTCTCGTCGGTCTCTTCGACGATTGTGCTCCCGCCTTGTATGGAACATACGACCGATAGAACTCTTGGCTTTTCAGTGTCATGCACATCCAGGCATTGGAAGTGAAGGAGTTTACCGAATCCCCTTATAGGGAGGCCTAATAGCGATGATGCACTCAGATTCGGTGGCATCCCATACACCTCCCTTAGAAAGGTTCTCTTCATTCTATCCTTCAACCATCTCCATATACCCCAACAAAAACCCTAGGACGTCCATAATATAGCCTCCATTGGCTCGACCAATTGTGAGAAGATTTATACTCCTGTAGTTTGAGAAATGGGACCAAAAGAGATTCAGCTACCACGTGGTTTTCACAATTGCAATCATTTTTTAACACGATTGATATGATTTTTATATGATGAGTAACCATTATTTTGGGATTTGATTCGTATTTTCTGCATTTCTATGATGTGCGAGGTCAAACCTTCATTCACCTTATTCTAACGTTAATACTTGTGCATGTAGTTATTTGTGATTATTATATCTGACCAAATTTTTTATCAAAGATGTTATTCACCCCTATTTAGTAATCTTTTAATCATATGGGGTATTCTTACTATGTACGACAAGCGATGAGCAAGTGCAATAAAAACATTAAATAATAATAACTGTAAAATGTTACTTGACTGGACAATTAACTAACTCAACAGTTAATAGAAATCATATTCCACTTAGTCAATTAATTTGTTAGACAACACGACTGAAATTTTTGGTTAGTCATGCGACCATATGATAAATCAATTAATTGATAGGGGGTTTCTCATAAGATGACCACTTAGTCGAATGAGCAAAAGATTAGTTGACAAAGTGTTGTTAGTATATATTTTATTTTGCTTTTCCATTTTATATTTTTAAGGAGTTTCTAGTAACATGGAAAAATATACTAAATAGGGAAAAGAATATTAGAAATAAATAGGAGAATACAAGTGGTCCAACAAACTCCCATGCATTCAAAGTGGAATAAAAAGGCATCCGCGTTAAAGAAATAAAAGATTTTAGCTACAATAATACATTTAAATAAATAAAAAGTTGGGAAACTCATGAGGTCATTGTTAGCCATCGGTCGTGGACTGAGAGAGGAGACCTAGAAACTCTCCAAATTAATGCACGCAACGGTGAACATGTTGTGGTAGGAAGAGGTCAGAGACGCTAACTTGACCAAGAATCGATAGAGGGCTTCCTCACCATAGTGAGTGGAGGGAGAGCATATTTATGATTATCTACGCATAAGAAAGAACAAATAATAAAGAGATTTAAAGAAATACACCTACACTAACGAACAAAATGCAATGTATTCAAAGTAAAACACTAAAGATAGGAAGTGCCAAGGAGAACATATTTTGTCTGTCAATATTGAGCTTGAGTCCTCCTTGTTATCATCATGTGGATCTTACTGTAATTTTAGTAAAAGAACTAATGTAGAGTCCAATTTTTAGGAGGTAAGTCAATACTAACCTTAACTTTAATTTTATTTAGGTGATATATGAAGAGGATGGAGTTAGGTTAATGTTCTTTGGCTAAAGGGCACTAAGAACAAGATGGTTGGTTTCCCAAGACTTGGGGGGACGTCCACACATAAGGGAAGGGTAGTGAATACTCAACCATAAAACGCAAGAGGTCATGTATTTGTGAAAAAGTATGATAGATCAAAAAGTTATAATATGTGTAATTAGTCGATTGATTAAAATGACCAGTCTACTAAACCATGTAATAAGCTAATTACTCAAATTATTAGTAGAATAAAGGGGGAATCGATCGATTGACGAAACTGATCAGTCAACTAAAATTGGTAAAATGTCCATGGAGGGTTTTGACAAATAATGGGGGTAAGTGTCATTATTGTCTTATTTTGAAAGTGTGAGTGTGTGTAGTGTCCTTTGATATCTTATGTAGGTGCATACATGTATGTAAGTGGTGTGTACATGTATTAGGTGGGGATGCAAATGTATTATACATGAGAGTGTCATATTTATAATTGTATATGAAAGCTAAGGTTAAGGCCTTAGTGCATCACGGGAGCGTGAAGATCGCATTACATGCGATCAAGAGTGACTAGTCACACTAGTTGCTCGGGGCAGCATAAATTAAAAAATTTTAATTAGATGAGAGAATCATTCTCATATCGTTTCATCAAGAACACAAATGACTAATAGAATTACCTCTTGAAGTATGTTTACGATCGCGTGTCTCTAAACAAAAAGACCTTCTGTCTCAAGTCCGATCCAAGGAAGGATGCACTTGCAGGCGTGTTGATGAGATGAGTACTTCCCGCAATCCTAGTTGAAGATATGAGCATGAAACCTCTTGATTTTGTCTCATGAATTTCGTGACTTTCCTTGCGAGCACGGAGCACCAAAGAAGGCAGAGATCCACGAGCAGTCGATTCGGCAGCACAACAGCAGTGTGACGACGGCGATGCTCACAACAACCACAAAATGGATGACCACTTATGGTTTGAGAGAGAAGCCCTTGGATGTGGATGAGAATAGAGATATAGAGAGATTTGTTGCTTTCTTTTGTTGTAAGAGAAAGAGCTAGGTCTAGCCTTTCTTTTATAACAAATTGGATGGTGGAGATGCACTTCTAATTCAAATCAATGGCCATGATTTTGTTTGCATAAATTTATGACAACAATTAATTTAAAATAAATTAAATATATTAAAGAATCTTCAATATAATTTAAATTTTAATTAAATCAATCCCCGTGTGGAATGAATGGAAAGAGTTCAACCCTCCTTCCTAACATAGAGTCCACATTGAATTAGGACTCAATGGTGGCCGTCCACCCTCTACAATGTGAAGGTGGCTTTCTCATTCTAATTTTATAAGATATCATATCTCACAAAATATTCCATATTTGCAATAACTTTTATTGCATAATTATTCACCAAAATAATTCCAAATTATTTTTGTGATAATTTCAATCATGCTATTGACAATGATGAGTCAAATTCAACCATCCAAATATAACATGTAAATTGCATTTACAACTAATTGTACAACGTGAATCAAATTCACATCAACATTTAATTTATAAATCCTATTTACAATTATAAATCACATTTATAATATCAATGCTTATCAAGGATAGTGATATCCACATTATTCATATCTTTGAAAAATAAATCATATTTACTTATCTCAAATGACTATTCTCATGTGTCAAAATAATATGAAACATATTCATATTATTCATGATGATTAAATCACATTTTATTTATAAATCCTATTTACAATTATAAATTACATTTATAATATCAATGCTTATCAAGGATAGTGATATCCACATTATTCATATCTTTGAAAATTAAATCATATTTACTTATTTTAGATGACAATTCTCATGTATCCAAATAATATGAAACATGTTCATATTATTCATGATGATTAAATCACATTTAATCATCAATTTTTTAAATGCTCAGATACAATATCAACACAAGAATTATCCTTGAACTCTTTCAAAAATTAGGTTCTTTCTCCGCGAATACACGGAGATAAGGACAAGATAATTGTATATTCTATATATAGTGACTTGGATATTAAGATCGTATCTCATATCCAGATCTAGGGGACCTCTTATATATGTTTAATTAAATCAAACCATAAGTCTAATCTTTTCAATGCATCCGAATCATATTCAAATCAATGTCCAACATTTGGACTACAATCAGACTACTAATCTACTGAGAGGAGTCACTAAAATCCAGATTTGTTTTATCACTCCCTCAGAATGGAAGCGACATGGCTATGCAATCGTTTACGATCACATCGCCCTCGAGTATTGATGAGTATGTATTTCATCATCTTTATTCATTTATTTTAGAAAAAATCCCTTCTTAAATACATGTAAATATGAATAAATACATGTTTTTATTATACTTTATTATTTTGTAAATATTATACAAAAAACATTCTTTTTGACTTAAAATAAATAAATAATGAAATAATGAAAAAAGAAAAGAAAATAAAGTATATGCAATAAATACAAGCTTATTCTAACTTCGAGAGAAGGTCAAGACTTGACCTGATCGACAAGGAATAAAGTGGGAGGAGATAAGACCACTTGTAGAAAAATAAATAATGAATCAAATTCTATTCTTTATTTATCGATTCTACATACACCATTATCTTGTATATAAATATTTCTACTATTTTCTTTATCACTCTATTCATCTCAAATAAAATTATTTTCTTCTTGAAGATTATACATAAAAAGATGTTGAAAATGTTAAAAATAATTGCAAGAAGATTCATTATTCATTGTATAAACAATCACACTTTGAAAAGCCACAAAATCAAACTTCCCAGACCTATATCTTCTCCATCAAAACTCAAAATAAAGCAAACCCACTTTTATGGTACTCTAAATAAAATAAGCTTTAAAATGAAAGTGTTTCATTAAAACTAGAGTAAAGACGTAAAATATGGATTTTTATAGTGTATTGTATATTGTGCATGTATTATATGCGTGTGAATAATTTATTTTACTTATTTCCTATACTTATTATGTATCTTGTCTTTTTAAATAATTATACATATTGTATTTTATCTAAGAAAAATAAAAATAAAAATAAAAATTACAAAAATTAAAATCATTAAAAATAAATTCATTCTATATTGTACATGTATCACTATGTACATATTGTAAATTCATCTATTTTATTAATGTAATTATTTATTTCATAAATTAAAATAAATATATATTTAAATTTCTGGTAAAATATGGAAAATAAATAAAATATTAAATCATAAAATTATTTGTAAAAATAATTTATTGGAAATTAAAGTGTTGTATATATAAGTATATATACATATGAATAATGGGTATTATTTGTTTTTAACCTATTGAATTAATTTTTTAAAATTATTAAAATCGCCAAAATTAAGTTTACCTATTTATTTATTAACATTTTTTATTTATATAATTTTTTATTTAAATTCATTTTCCTATTTATTGTAATTTATTTACATTTTTACATTATTTTGACTTATGTGGTTGTCCTCTAGCGGATCCTCGCAACCTATTGGACGGACCTGTGTCTGTTGACCCGGGTCAACTCTCTAATCTAGTTGTTCAACCCGAATAACACATCACTGGAGCCGCTTCTTGTTTTTCTTCTGGTCAATCCAACCTCCAATTGCGCCATATTCCTTCTTGAGTTTTGTAGCCTGAATAACCTTCTCACTCACCTGATTGAATTTTTTTGACCGCCTCGCTGCGATTCGCGTACCTTCCCCATTTTGAATTTCGCAGCTCCTTCATGCCTATTTAACCCCCCCCCATCTCTAATCATCCCCGACTTGTTTTCTTGCAATTTCTCCCTGTGTTTGAGTCTCAAATGTGATTGATCAGTGACAACAATCAATCCTCTTCAAGCTGGAGTGTGAAAGAGTGCTAGGAGATGAGATCCAGATCATGACGCCGGAGCTCCACCTGAGGTCTTCCACCTTCTTCACCTAACATCGTGGATCGAGGCGACACTCTTCTCTCTTCCATCCTTAGGTAGATTGAGGTAATTTGCTTAAAATTTCATAGTTTAGTTTCGTTTTTAATTCATGTATCTAGCATAGATCAGTTCATCATCGATCACCCTCCGATCTGACCGGTCGAAAGTCATCTGTGCACTTTTTCCTATTCTGACCCTACAATCACACTCATCGAACAATCTTTACTCTTCCCCCGCAGCTTGATCATCTAGATTCCTTGTGTATCTAGTTTCACAACTCACATCCAATCGCCTTCATCGGAGTCATTCCGATTACCTCCATTTCTTTTGTTTTCCAGCTAATAACATAGCCGGAGTATTCAACTTCGAGAAATAAACATGCCTGTAGGGTTTTGGAGCGATTTAGAGCTCTAGATACAAACCTGGAAGATCATATACAGTAGCAGTATGCCTAGGCTTCCAAATCGGAGAGCATCCAAACTCAAAGCTTCACAGCATATATAGTAGGAGGAGAATAGCACTCGGAGTCAACTTGGACCATCAGGAGATATCTCTGACCTAGATCGACCGATCGTCAACCAATTGAAAGTCAAAGGAGTTAAGCTTCATACTTGTTCTTCTAGAGGTGGTCAGCATCGTCAGATCAAGAACACAAGATCCATATCGTATACTGATGTTCAAACTTCCCCAAATTTCTGCTACAGATCAGATCTTATAGATCCAAGCTAAGCCGCCAGATCCACGCACGTGACCAGCATGCCCTAGACCAAGATTTGCTTCAGAGCCCCTGCAGTTTATTTTATTTTATAAATAAGTGCCAGTGAGACACGCATCATGCTATAGTGTTTTGATAATTTGCATTGGAGACCTTCCTTATTATTTTAATTACTGTTTAGTCCTTTTTGATAAAATAAATGTGCTTCGCCACACGACTACTGATGAATTTCACGATATATATCATGGATTTCTTTGTTACTGTGTGATCCTTATAAATAAAATAATCCCTTGAGGTCTGTGCCTGTGCACCTCAAGTGCGCTGGCACACCTCTTTTGGGGAAAATCGCATAAAGGACCCATGTGTTTCTTTATTTATTCTCGATTCAATCTCATAAATAATTTTTTACATATATACCCTGTGCTGCAGAATTTTATTTTGAATATTAATTGAGCTTAATAAATTGTTAGTTGTCATTAAAAATTCTCCAAAAATTACCATAAACTCATGTTAACTACTATTATCAATAGTATTTTTTTAATAGTTTAATTAGTTTTATTATTTTCAAAAATTCCAAAAAAGTCCAATTTTCTACTATTTGTAGTCTTAGATAAATAAACAAAATACAAAACTCTTTGAAAAATTCTACAAAAAAATTGTGTGTCTATTTTACTTTGTTTGATTTTCAATATAAATGTCATCCTTAAATTCCTTATAAAAACCATAAAATTTGCAAAACACTAAAAACACATAGATATTCATAGAAAATCAAAGAAAATCCAAAAAATATGTAAAATATCTTTTTTGAAAAAATTGACAAATACTTTCTATTTCTATATAAATTTTGCTTGATTTTGACTTTATTTGCTATTTTTTAATCACAAACATTTTCATTATTTTCTGTTTATTATTTTTTTAGTTTTTTTTATTTTAAAGATATTAGAAAAAAACTAAAAATTGTTTAAAAAATCATGAGAATAGTATAAAAATATCAAAAACTCAAAAAGATTTGTATTTGAATTTTATTTACATTTTCTCTATATTTTAAAAATATAAAAAGTTTGCTTTCTATACTTGTCTTTTTGTTTTCATTTATTCCATTATTTTGTTTTCTTTTATTAAAAATATAAAAACATTTGAAAATTTTAAAAATCATAATAATATACATAATCAAGAAATTATTTAAAATATAAAAAATAAAAAAATCATAAAAAAAGATAAAAAATCACAAAAACCAAGAATCGCATAAAGAGACTCCTCTTTTATTTCTTTGATTTTTTTCTTGATTTAAATAACCCTCGGGATTATTGTAGCCTCGATGAGTTCGATCTTGTACACTATACAAGTAAAGAAATAGCAAAGTTCATTTCTCTTCCTCACACATCTCTTCTTTTTGTGTGCTTGAGAGTTGTAGATAATAATTAATAATTGTTGTTTTTTTGGAACATTGGGATTGCATTGACAATTTTAGTTATTACATAAAAAATCCTAGAAAAAACTCTTTTCAACAATGAGCACCATTGTCGAGGGGGCACGATGAGGGTAGCTAGGTTCTTCTCCTTTTAGCCTACTATTCTTGGATTTTGTTTATACTTCTTTTTATTTTCTCTTGTTTATATTCTTGTCATTTCTTCTCTTATTGTCTTTTCTATATTTCTTGTCTATATATATATTTTCTATCATTTATTTGTCTTTTATTTTCTATATATATTATTATTACTATTACGGATTTGCATTGTGTTGAGGAATGAACACTCATTTTGAGTACTATGTGCCGTGAGGGAGATCATACATCGCTTACAGGATTTGGTTGTCAGACACCAAAAGCTCCCCAAGATCGGACTTTAAGCATTCACACTTTGATTTTTTTCTTTCTCTTGGTTATATTCTTTTTATTTTCTCTTTTTTATATTCTTGTCATTTTTGTCTTTATTAATCACAAATGTGGATGAGAAGCAAAATGAGATCATTTATTCTTGCTCTTCTCATTTTGCTTCTCATCCACACTTGCATTTTTTGTTTGCTTGTTTGTTTATTTTCTACTTTATTCTCTTTCTTTTAATTTGCTCATATTTTTCATAATTGTGATTTGAAATACTCTCTTGTTTCTCTCTTTCTTGCGAGGGATAGACGAGCGAGAGCGGCATTCCTAGGAGCGCCAGTGCACACGAGCAAATCAGAGGCAGCTCGTTTCTTCACCGAGCAGCAGGAAAGCATAGGAGAGGAGCAAAAGATTTGGAGATTACTTGAGGACTTTCTTTTTTGTTTTATTTTAGTCATTTTATTTCATTTTTATTTTGTATAAATTTTGTAATAATTATTGGCGCTTGCCCTTTTCTATCTTTATTTGGACACTAGACTCTCTTATGGTTGTAGGGTCTGTTTCATTAAGTGCATGTGCACTTGTGGGACCTTACTGGGTTTTTTCTTCGACTTTTCTTTTTATTTGTTTTCTCGCAGTCTTTTATTCTTGAGCCCTTAGAAGTAGATTCTATTATCTTGGCTGAGCCAGGTAACCGATTAGGTCCACATCCCTTAATAAGAATATCTTTTCTTATAGATTAGATCATAGGATTGGACTAGTCAAATAATTTGTTCTTGGACACTAATAGAAGTTACTACTTAGGACATCTCTCTTGCATCATTTAGGTAGTATACATTTCTATCTTTATTTATACAAGGACCATTTCGCATGTAAACTGCTGGAGCAAGGTACACATTTCTTTACTCGTGCATGCATCATTGACTTCCGTTGCATCGACTTTTCTAACTTTCTCTCTTGATTTCTCACTTAGAAAATAAAGGAATTGAAAAAATCGTTAGATAATTTATTTGAAAAATTTTAAAAAAAAATGATAACCAATAAAAAGGGATCGCTAAATCTACTTGAGCCAAAACAAAACGTAATTGGCATATTATTAATTGTTTTGGAGAGAGTAACCCCATCATTGTTTGCATGTACTTACCTCTAGATAGAGTGGGTGAGGACATTGTCTTAAGATTAGAGCCCAAATACATGGACTTGTGCCTTATGCTCATGTGTGTATCTCTATGGTGTACAGTCGAGATGCAAGAACTTTTCAAAGACGTTAGAAAATCATTTTGGTGTACTCATCTTCTTATCTCCATTTTGGCTAGATATTGAACCTGGCAGCCTGGACAGATGGTTCCACTGATTGGGGAGGTTTGAGGACGTACGTTGGGCGATAGAGGCGACTCACCCTATGTGTTTGATAGTAAGCAACTTTGTGTAGATTCACTACACTAAAATTTAAAAGATAATTGACCGAACTCTCATGGTCTTCACTTGTGTTCATTTGGTGTATCGGGGGTTTATATTGTGTTTGATTGCTAGTGTTCGACAACCCGTTACGCACTTCACGCCTTCACTTCGTTTTCTTATTCTTGTTTGACTTCATATTGTCACATCTTGCCTCTTAACCATAGAAGATGTCGGATTGGAGTATTTTGTACTCGGACTTCACGAGATTATCTCTATACACTCCACTTCGGTCATTTTTATATATTCAGGATGATTCTCTTCTCGAATGCACTTATTTTTCTATATCTCCACTTTTATCACCAATAAATCTCTTATTCGAGATTGACTGTAATCTTGAATTATCATTTGAGATTCCACATATTCTGAGGATTGATTGAATACCTTGCACCTTCTCAGAGATCGATTCGGATTCTGAGGACTTGATGGCACCACCAAAGGGAAAAGGGACAAGTTATTGAGCGGCATGAGATCGATAGTACGATGTTGGCATCCATTTAGGCCATCCATGCCCAACTTACTTAGCAGGCCAACATCCAGACTATCTTCGTGACATGATTTTAGAGTTGAGACAGGACAGAGGTGATAGGAGAGTGGAGGATGGACAACATAGAGGAGGTGGGAATGGGGGAGCCGATCATGAGCAGCTGAGAGTGGAGCCGAAACCCATGCTGAGAGATGCATATAACCTAGGCGCAGGACATGCATGACATGGATACAGATTCCTGAGGTTCGTGGGGATTTCGAGCTGAAAGCCCACTATTCTACCTTTGCTCCCGATATTTCATGAACACATTTACGAGGAGCCTTATATTCACCTTCAACAATTTGATCGCATTTGTAGTACGGTCCACTATCCTAACATCCATTAGAGGTAGTGAAGACGACTGCCTTCACGTTCAATCTCATGGAAAAGGCATTGTATTAGATTAATCATTTGGTAAAGGTTGTCACATCTTGGGAAGAGTTGAGGTATGCTTTTATTAGAAAGTATTATCCGCTTTGATGTCTCAACCAGATGCGATCGTTGATAGCTAACTTCTCTTAGTTGTCCCATGAGCCTATTAACGAGGCGTGGGAAAGTTTCAAACATTTGATGGAGAAGTGCCCCCATCATGATATTTCAAAGATGAGCTTAGTGCAGAACTTCTTTGGGGGGTTGAGCTTAGAGAACCAGAGATTGGTAGATGTCGCTTGTGGGGTTCTCATTTCAACTAGGATGAGGATGTCTTATATCAAAAATTTAAGGAGATGATCAGATTGAGGACTCATAAAGCACCGTCAAATGATTACTAAGATATGATCTCCAGCCAGAGCAGGAGATGGAAATCCTTTCTCCTTTGGCTGATATCTGACCGACCTCTTGATGCAGGTCCTCTGCATAGGAATAGAGATTCATAGGTGTCAGATTAGTTAGGCCAAAGAGTTGACTTAACGAGATCGATATAACCAAAGACCTATGTCATATGTTGTCATGATATAGGCATGTATCCTCTGACCGGAGACAGATGTATCACTATGTGTCTCAGTATGTACATTTGGCGGATCGATAGGTTAATGGCCTAATCAAGATCTATACATCGGCGCGTTGATGTGCATACAAGGGCATATGAGTACTACGATCTCTTAAAGGGATCATACATGTTCATTTGCAGAATCGAAAGACATGAGCTCACTCACGAGATATTGGGAATCAAATTCCGTGCACAGTCATCTCACTTTGGAAGCTTGATTGAATTTATAGATTTGATATATACTTTTGGAAAGTATATGATCAATACCTAGGTATGATATATGCTTTTGGAAACTATATAATCGATACCGACTCCCAATGATCGAATGTGAAACTTAAAGATAAAACCATGAAGGAGACAATCTAAATAGATCCAAAACTTCGTGTTTATTCTAAGTCTTCCTGTATGCAAGATGTACAGGTATTAGGAAAACCTGAGGGCGATGTGATCATAAACGGTTGTATAACCATGATGCTTCTATTCCTAGGGAGTGATGAAACGGGTTTGGATTTTAGTAACTCCACTCAATAGAGAAGTAATATAATCTTGATCCAAATGTTAGACAGTGATCTGAATGCCATTCAGATGTAATGAAAATATTAGATTTACGGTCTTGATTTAATCAAACATCTATGGGAGATTCACAATATCTGGATTTGAGATTTGATCTTAATATCCAAGTCACTATACGTGGAATGTACAATCGCCCTTCCTCATCTCCAAGTATCTACGAAGAAAGCGCATTATCCTTGAAATAGTTCAAGGAAGTTTTCATTGTTGATAATGTATCCGAGCATTGAGAAATTGATAGCTAAATGTGATTTAATTATCATGAATAATATGAATTTGATTCATATTATTTGGCCATATAAGGAGAGTTATCTATGATAATTAAATTTGATTTAATTATCAAAGATGTGAATAATGTGAATGTGATTCATGTTATTTGGGCACATGAGAAGAGTCATCTTGGATAATAAAATGTGATTTAACTATCAAAGATATGATTAATGTGGATATCTTTATCCATAATAATCATATTATAAATATGATTTATAATATGTTGGAGAGATTTACTTGTAAATAGAATTACAAATTATATGTTATTGTGAATTGGATTCACAATAAACAATTATGTGTAATACAATTTACATATTATGTTGGATATATGAATATGATTCATATTTGTCAATGATATGATTGAAGTTTTCACATATTTAATTTGGAATTATTTTTTTGAAGATAAATGCAATAATTTTTATTGCATATTAATTAATATATATAGATAAAAAAGGAGACTTTATCTCTTTTTGGTGGATGTCCACCTTGGCTTGTTGAAGAGGGGGATGTCCACCCTATATTTAGTAAAGAGACTTAGTCTTCAAATTATCTATGTATATTAATCAAATTTAAAATGAATTAATTATCATCTTGAAGAAGGATATTATTAATTTTTTAAACTAATTATTGTTGTTTTTGGAGTAATAAAACATGGCCATTGATTAATAAACTTTTAATCTACACCGCGAATTAAGAGAGCACATTGATTGAGATCCATGTGCATTCAACTAGTATCAAAGGTAGGGTAGCATTTGCCTTTTAGATGAAACGCATAATTACAAGAGGAATTAAACTCTCTCCATCTCTCGCTCTCTACACGCCATCTCTCCTTCTCTCTCAACATGTGGTCGTCCATATGTTGACCTAGAGAAGACCGTCGTCGTCGCTACGTCGTTGTGATGCCGCTTCGACTACTCGTGGATCTTTATCTCCTTCGGTGCACATTGCTCGTGAAGAAGATGTCAGATCTCGAGTGACGAGATCAGGAGGTTCATCGCTTGGATCATCAACATGGATTGCGAGGAGCACGTTTTTCATCAACGCGCTCGCAAGCGTCTCCTCCGTTGGATCGGACTTGAGATAGGAGATCTCTTCTTGTAGAGACTCTATTGCAACCACACTTCAAGAGGTAACTTTAATACCTAATGGTGGTTAGATGAAACGATCCAAGACGTGTTCTTGGATCATGTGGTTCTATCGGGTTTTTTTTCAGTTTCGTTGCCCCAAGCAACTAGTACGACTAGTCCTTCTCAATCATATAAGATGCGATCCTCAAGCTTCCATGATGAACTTAAAGATTTTCCCATATCCTTCAAGTGGTATCAGAGCCATAGGTCGGAGATTTTGGATATGTTCCTTAAACCTAAGATGACTTGGGCAGTTTTGGTTGTGTGATGTTTTTATTGCGTTTTGTTCACGTAACCATATTTTGTGCAATTTTTTCGCCCTATTTAAAATGTTTAAAATCCGAAATTATCACTTGCATATTTTTCCCCATTAAATAAAGAAACTGTGAGACTTGAGTTTGCATGATTTGGAATATGATTGCTCAAGTTATGATTGAACATGAATCCATTATTTCGAGGATGGTGAATACTGACAAAATTAAAGAGTTAATTATGATTTTAAAATGTCTAGAAATATGTGAATAATACTTGAGTTCTTTTATGAATCAAATTAGAAAACTTTGGAAACTTTTTTTTGTAATTTAGATGTAAATTGATTGAGATATGCCAATTTTAGTAAGTGAGAGTCATTACTGAAAATTACTTTCTTAATCAAGAACCTTATGATTGTCATTTAATCAATTGGTGAAATTAATTATTAATTTTCTAAAATAATTGTTGATAAATATTTTAGGAAATTTTAAATATGACTATTTCCTTAAATGACATTACTTTAACCAAGATTGATTAGATATTATCTAGATCACAAATGATTACATCAATACCAACAAATATAGTTGCTTTGAATAGGGTTAGGGATTTGGGGATTTATTTAGAAAATGTCCTTATAATATTAATCAAAATAGTTTTGATAAATATTATATGGTATACCTTCAGTTGAAAGACCGATTGTCATCTCAAATACAAAATGACCAAATCAGATTATCCTGACATGAGGCAGATGTGGTGTCTAGTTGGGGAGCGTTGGGGTCGTAGGTTGCTCTGTAAGCAGTTTGTCCCACTCCCGTCGGTATTGGCCATGATAACGGGTACAGAAAGGAAAATGCTTGAAGCGATCATGATGTATTTTTATAATTATTAAAATTTGAATAATACGTATTTTTGAGATTATACCATCCTTCAAGTAATAATCAAAATTGTTTGTTGGTTGATTGATTGGATTAATAATTTATTTAATATGATTAAATTAATTAGATCCTAATGAACACTCTATTTTGAATAGATATGTTATTCCCTTAGAAGAATTAATTATGTGAATATAATTCATAATAATTAATTAGAATTTGAACATGATATGGAGGATCACATAAATGACATCCATGGTCTTTCGTCAAGGCGAAGGGTTCCGTCGCCAGAGATTGTATGTAGGAGATGCATGTACGAAGTGACAACTCCTGCATACAAGCGCATCTGGATCGCTCTTTGCTTCTCAAAAGAGTAAGGCAGTATGCGTAGTGACCCCAATATCGAGTCCTCAGGGTGATATTGGATTGCACATAGCAAGTTCTAATCATGTTGACAGTTGATTCAATTAACGATGAGTCAACATCGCCTTAGGGGCGGTGGGCTCTAGTGTTAAAGATCGTATTGGGAATGCAAGTTGGAATTGAAAGGCGGAATGAGTTCTCGTTTTTATCTGAGTTGCAAGTTCTTATAATATTGGTATGTAACGAAGATAAGAAAGGAGATCCCAAATCTTGCTTGAGATATAATGGTAAGTATATCTCTCATATTGCAAGTGATTAAGGGGATGAACTTTCAGTGTTAAGACAACTTTGATATATAAATTCCTAAATCAAAGTAATATATATTATGCAAATTTCTTATTTTACTTGCAGTTGGATAATCCTCATTAAATCCAACTTTCGGTGTAGGAGATAGATTGAGGACTCATCAAGCACCGTTAAATGATTATTAAGATATGATCTCCTGCCAGAGCAGCAGATGGAAATCCTTTCTCCTTTGGTTGATATTTGATCGACCTCTTGATGCAGGTCCTCTAAATAGGAATAGAGATTCATAGGTGTCAGATTAGTTAGGTCAAAGAGTTGACTTAATGAGATCGAGATAACCAAAGACCTATGTCTTATGTTGTCATGATATAGGCATATATCCTCTGACCAGAGACAGATGCATCATTATATGTCTTGGTATGTATATTTGGCAGACCGATAGGTTAATGGCCTAATCAAGATCTATACACAGGCGCGCTGGTGTGCATACAAGGGCATACGAGTAATACAATTTCTCAAAGGGATCATACAGGTTCTTTTACAGAACCGGAAGACATGAGCTCACTCATGAGATATTGGGAATCAAATTCCATACATAGACATCTCACGTTGGAAGCTCGAATGAATTTGTAGGTTTGATATATACTTTTGGAATGTATATAATCAATACCTAGGTATGATATATGCTTTTGGAAAGTATATGATCAATATCGACTCCCAGTGATCGAATGAGAAACTTAATGATAAAACCCTGAAGGAGACTGTCTAAATAGATCTAAACTTCAGATTTATTCTAGGTTTTCCAGTATGCAGGATGTACATGTAGTATGAATACTTGAGGGTGATGTGATCATAAATGATTGTATAACCATGACGCTTCCATTCCTAGGGAGTGATGAAACGGGTTTGGATTTTAGTGACTCCTCTCAATAGAGAAGTAATTTAATCTCGGTCCAAAATTTGGACAGCGATCCGAATGTGATTCAGATGCAATGAAAAGACTAGATTTATGGTCTTGATTTAATCAAGCATCTATAGGAGGTCTGTAAGATCTGGATTTGAGATTTGATCTCAATATCCAAGTCACTATACATGGAGCGTACAATCATCATGTCCTTATCTCCAAGTATTCGCGGAGAAAGTGGATTATCCTTGAAATAGTTTAAGGATAATTTCATTGTTGATAAATATTTCATAACACTGAGAAAACGATAGTTAAATGTGATTTAATTATCATGAATAATATGAATTTGATTCATATTATTTTGCCATATTAAGAGAGTTATCTATGATAACTAAATTTGATTTAATTATCAAATATGTGAATAAAGTGATTCATGTTATTTAGGCACATGAAAAGAGTCATCTTGGATAACTAAATGTAATTTAATCATCAAAGATATGATTAATGTGGATATCTCTATCCATACGGAGAGATTTATTTGTAAATAGAATTACAAATTATATGTTATTGTAAATTGGATTCACAATAAACGATTAATTGTAAATCTAATTTACATATTATGTTGGATATATGAATATGATTCATATTTGTCAATGTCATGATTGAAGTTTTCACATATTTAATTTGGAATTATTTTTGTGAAGATAAATGTAATATGTTATTTCATATTAATTAATATATATAGATAAAAAAGGAAACTTTATCTCTTTGTGGTGGCCCATCCACCTTGACTTGCTCAAAAGGGGGACGACCACCCTATATTTAGTAAAGAGACTTAATCTTATAATTTTCTAATTTCATTGATTAAATTTAAAAGGAATTAATCGTTGTCTTGAAGAAGGATATAATTAACTTGTTTTAACCTAATTGTTGTTGTTTTTGGAGCGAAAAAACATGGCCATTGATTACTAAACTTTTAATCTACACCATAAATTAAGAGAGCACATGGATTGAGATCCATGTGCATCCAACTAGTATAAAAGGAAGGATAGTCCTTGCCTTTTAGAAGACACACATAATTACAAGAGGAATTAAACTCTCTCCATTTCTCGCTCTCTACATGCCATCTCTCCTTCTCTCTCACCATGTGGCCGTCCATATGTTGACCTAGAGAAGACCATCATCGTCGCTATGCCGTTGTGACGTCGCTTCGACTGCTCGTGGATCTTCGTCTCCTTTGATGCAAATTGCTCGTGAAGAAGAAGTCGGATCTCGTGTCACGAGATCAGGAGATTCGTTGCTTGGATCATCAACATGGATTGCGAGGAGCACGTGTTTCATCAACGTGCTCGCAAGCATCTCCTCCGTTGGATCAGACTTGAGACATGAGGTCTCTTCCTTTAGAGACTTGATTGCAACCACGGTTCAAGAGGTAACCTTTATACCTAATGGTGGCTTAGATGAACGATCCAGGAAGTGTTCTTGGATCACTTGGTTTCACCGATTTTAGATTTTTTTTTTAAATTCTGCTGCCCTAAGCAACTAGTACGACTAGTCGATCTGATTGCATACGATGCAATCCTCACACTTTTGTGATGCGCTTAAGGATTTTTCCATATCCTTCACAACTCATATCTAGAGGAGAACAATATTTGGTTTGACCGTGATCGCAGTCAATCTCGTCCATCTGGGCAAGGTCAGTTGGGTTCATAGCCGAGTTAGAGGCCAGCTCACCACTTTTAGAGAGGTAGACCATCACTCCAGCACTAGACACCTTCACAACCTCACCAGTTTACGTCTCCACCACACTTTCAAACTTGGAGACATGGATACCAACAACCGATGCAACCTACCTATTCTTACTAGTCAGACTATCATCGACAGCCTATATATTCTGGGCAGTTTTACTCACATCTTCGACCTCCTTACTATCAACAGCAGTATTCTGGGTACCAGCCTCCACACTACTAGACTCAATAGCCTCTTGTTGAGTACTCCGAGGAAACTTCAGTGAACCCAGCCTTGATCAGCTTGCCTTGTTGATGAAGAACATGACCGATCTGATGTAGAGGCTCGATGACCTGACCATGACGAAGACACTCATACTAGCACAGGTGGGCAATCCCAACAATTTTAGATAAAAGGAGCAGGTAGCCCATTATCCATTCACCTCCGAGACAGGTATCGCCTTTGATTTTACATGTTTATCTGACACCATTTCTCTTAGGAGTGGTAGGAGATTGTAGCTACTCGTACAACCATAGTTGGGATTGGGGAATTGAGCAATTGAGAGAGATACACCAATACCGTCTTCTTCATCAGCTGAACAACGATCCAGAGTTGCAGTTCCACATCTTGGAGTATCATCATCTTTAGTTTATTCTCCACCACCACCATGACTACCACCTTTAGACAATAAAGCAAGATGCAGTGCCGAGAAAGCTTCAAGGAAGATCACACCCGTTGTGGAGTCTTCTTCAGCACCAACAGACAGAGCATCCCATACTGTTTTTCCTTTTATTTCTTCTTCTACACTTATATTGGATGATAGTGTACAATATGTTTCTGATCATCCATTTGTACATGATGATTCTGATATGAATAAGAGAAATGAGCAGTTTGATGTTTCTTCAGATTCTGTCCCATTTCCGTATGCATTGAATAAAAGAAAATTTCAAAAAAAATTAAAACAATAGTATTCTAATACTAGAGTGGTAGAGATCTTACAAAACATCTTTTTAGAGATGTCGCTCCTTAAGGCCATGGAGCACAACATGCCCGCAGTTAAAAAGGGAATAAAAGAAGCATGTACTAAGAAAAATCAACCCAAGCAGAATAGATGCTAGAGAACAGAGAAGCACATATTGACCATGGCCACAGTTCATGCCATTAGAAATCTCCCGTCGAAAAAGAAAGATAAGGGAGCACCTCATATCTATTGTTTGATATTTGATCAAGAGTTTGAGCATGCTCTTCTCGATAGAGGATCCTCGATCAATCAGTCGTTCCTTCAAACGACCTAAGCTATAGTTGATTAAGGTAGTGGAGAGATCACCTTTCACTCTCACAGGGATAAGGTGAAGATTGAGACAATCCCAGATTCGAGGCCATCACTGTCACCTGCAACAAATGCGAGAGAGACATCACTAGTTTATGAGGAGTGTGATTTTTTAGCTGAGATTAAATATAATGATCTATTCGTTGATTTCATGGACACCCAGGAGTTCCTTTTCCAGAAGGAACCCCTGGAAAGCACAGTCTCCTTTAGCTCCATTGTTGATGATTCAAAGTTGCTAGCGGATGGACGGTTTGAGTTGTTTTCTTAGGATCGGTCTGAGTTACTATCGGGGGTACATTTTGAGATTCCTGATACACACTATTTTGATATTACTGTTGATGTACCTCCTACAGATATATATGAGCCACATACAAATTTGCCTTCAATATTCACTGATGAGATACATTCTACTGAGATTAGTGCCGAGGTATTTAAGCAACTTATTGATGAGTATTCTGAGATCTTTAAGTGACATGATGAGCCATCACTCCAGTTTTCTTCTTATTCTTCTATTTGGCTACACTAGCTGGCTTCACAAGGAAATGTGGCTAAACTGGCCACACTCCAGTTCTCTTCTTATTCTTCTACTTCTCCCCCTTCGATTGTAGACACAACATGTACCTGAACTTAGAAGGAAATACCCTGCTCCTCAAGGAAAGAGTAGCTAAATAAGGGAATTAGGGTTACCTTTCTAAGAGAAGGCTGGTTTTTTCCATTTATGATATGGAGAGCTATGTTTCACAAACACGGGACAAGTTGATTCACAGTCATCATAACTTGCATATGAAGACTTGTTCTTATCTGACTGTTGAGGCGACCTGAATAGAAATCTTGTGGAACTTAGAGTCTGTTAGGTTTTAACTCCATTTCTCAATAAGGTTCCGCCAAACTAATAATCCAAAGGTCTGACCGAGCTCCATACTTTTATTTTGTGAAGAATAGTTTAAATTGGTCTAAGTTCTTTATTTTTCCTTTTTTGTCTTTTTAGTCACTTGTTCTTCTAATAAGCATTTGCTAAGGGACTAACAAAGGTAAAGTATAGGGGGATTATGGATTTACATTTCATCATCATTATTCATTCATTCTAACTTAAAATCCCTTCTTAAACATCTATAAATATGAATAAATAAAGAAATACATGAAAAATAAAGGAAATAAAGACTGTATGTATACAATAAATACATGCTAATTCTAACCTCGAGAGAAGGTCAAGACTTGACCTGATCAACAAGGAATAAAGTAGGGGGAGATAAGGCCACTTATAGAAAACTAAATAAAATAAAATTCCATTCTTTATTTATCAACTGCACATAGAACATTATGTTGTATACGATTCTTTCTACTATTTTTTTTATCATTCTATTCTTCTCAAATAAAAATATTTTCTTCTTAAAAATTGTACATAAAAATAAGTTGTAAATATTGAAAAAAGTTGCAAGAAGATTCATTATTCATTGCGTAAACAATCACACTTTGAAAAGCTGTAAAACCAATCTTCCTAGACCCATATCTTCTCCATAAAAACTCAAAATAAGGCAAACTCACTTTTATTGTACTCTAAATAAAATAAGCTTTAAAATGAAAGTAGATTCATTTAAATTGGACTTAAGATGTAAAATGTGGCTTTTTGGGAGTGTATTGTATATTGTGCATCTAATATATGTGTATGAATATTTTATTTTACGTATTTATCGTATATATTGTATCTTGTATTTTTAAATAACTATAAATATTGTATTTTATCTAAGAAAAATAAAAATAAAAAATACAAAAACTAAAATCATCAAAAACAAATTCATTGTATATTGTACATGTATCACCATGTATATATTGTAAATACATCTATTTTATTAACATAATTATTTTTTATAAAAATAAATTAGAATATATTTAAAATTCTGATAAAATATGTAAATAAATAAATTATTAAATCATATAATTAATTGTAAAACAATTTATAAAAATTAAAGTGTTTTATATATAGGTATATATACCATGAATAAAGGGTATTATTTATTTTTATCCTATTCAGTTAATTTATTTAATTTATTAAAAATCACCTAAATTAATTTTATTTATTTATTAACATTTTCATTTATATAATTATTTTATTAAATTCATTTCCTATTTATTGTAATTTAATTACATTTTTACACTGTTTTGTCTTATCTCGTTGTCCTCTAGTGGATCCTTGCACCCTATTGGACAGACCTGGGTCTGTTGACCCAGGTCAACTCTCCAACCCAGCTACTCAACCTGAATAACACGTCGCCAGAGCCTCTTCTCATTTTTCTTTCGATCAATCCAGCCTCCGACTGCACCCGATTCCTTCTTGAGTTTTGTAGCCTGAATAACCTTCTCACTCGCCCAATTAAAATTTTTAATCATCTCGCCTCAGTTCATAAGCCTTCCCCATTTCGAATTTCACTACTCCCTTCATGCCTGTTTAAATCCCCCCTCCAGCTCTGATCATCCCTGATTCATTTTCTTGCAATTTCTTCCCGTGTTTGAGTCTTTGATGTGATTGATCGGTGACAACGATCAATACTCTTCAAGCAAGAGTGTGACAGAGTGCTTGGAGATGAGATCCAGACCACGAGGCCAGAGCTACACCAAAGGAAGTTGATTAACCGCGAGATACGAGGATCTAAATGTCTCACACAAGGCGGAGACAAAGTCGCTGTGGCGACCCTCGGTAAATCCTGATTAAATCAACAATTAACCCACGAATAATATCAAGCAATGGAAATCAAAGTGTGGAAATAAATTTATTATAACTCTAAAAATATGTGTATAGTGCAAGTATGTAGAGTGTCGAACACATGGAGCAAACAGGTACAATAAGGCAATAATGCTCAGAAATGTGAAAGTGGTTAAATGCCTACAAGTGCTATTTTTTGTGGGTTTTGATTTTTATATTTTTTTTATTTAATTTTTTGACTTTTTATTTTTATATTTGGGTTCTTAATTTACTGATTTTGTATTTTATTTTTATATTTTGTATTTTTATATTTTCTTTTTCTTTTAATAAAGATATAATGTATATAAGGAATATATATGTACACTAGAGATAAGAGAGGGATAAAATAGGGAGAAATGCTCATAATACAGGAAATGGGATGTTTTTGTGATTTTTATATTTTTCTAATGTTTTTGTGATTTTTCTAGATTTTTCCTAATTTTTTTGATATTTTTAAGGGCAAAAATACTAGTAAACAGTGAGATAAGTTGCTGGCCAAAATTAAAATGAGGATGAAAAATATCAACAGAATCAAAACTTCCTCAAATTAATTTTAAAATAAAGACAACAAAATAGGAAATTTTTAAAAATCAAAATTATATTTTTAGGATTTTTGTGGAATTTTTAAGATTTTTATGAAGATTTTTTGTGTTTTGCTATTTTTAGGGGTTTTCTTTTGATTTTTTTAAGAATTTTTGGTCTGAAGTTAAAACACATAAAAATAAACAAAATATATTTTTTTGGGAATTTTTCAAAAGAGAATGAATATATTAAAAATAAAAGACAGCAGGAAGGTACAAAAGATGTTTTTAATTTTTTTACTAATAAACAACATGATAAAAATACAACAAAAATCCTTGATTGTAGAACAACCTTAGGGGCACACAGACATATTTTTTAGATTTTAAAATAGATAAAAGATGCTCCAGAAATAAATCAATCACTTGAAATATTGTAGAAATTCTAAAGGACACAAATCGCAATATCTTTTGATGAAATTTGAACACAAATTCGGCCCTACTAATTCCTACAACATACCCAAAAATGAGCAAGTGATAATGAGTATTTAAAGTGTTATCAACAAAACAAGCCCAATCAGTACTCTGATTTCATAAATTTGCTATAAATAGTTCGTACACCAGAAAATTCTAAAATTTGGATATGATACAGAACGTTAAACAGCTTCTAACAAAAAAACTCACAAAAAACCGAGTTCAGATAAATGAGTTATAGCCATTACAACTCGTGGGCGCAGATGCAATACTAATTACAAAACTGCAGTTCAAAAATATACTCGAAAACTTCTTGAAACATACAAAAATGCAGGGGTATGGCCGTAAAACTTGCCACTAATCCAGGTGGCGTCAAGCTGCTCTTGGACAATAAGGGGATGTGCATGAAAGTGCTCCGATGTACCTGCAATTAGAAGAAGGGCTCGAGTACAAAACTCGGCCAAGATGTTAGATACACAAAAAATGGGATATGAATGGGTTTTCCTTTGATTTGGTGAGGGAAGAAGGATGTGCTCCGACCACCGTATGTGGATGAAGATGGAGATGGTTGTGTATGAGGATACGTAGAATAGCGGAGGATGGCAGCGGTGAGATGTGAGCCGCATCGAGGAGGATGAATGAAAGTCGAAATGATGGGTTGGAAGCTCGCTGGAGCTTGCTCCGGCAAGGGATGAACTGAGTGATTAAGTGACTTAAAAGCAAGTAAACAAAATGCTAGCATAAATCTATGATCTAAAAGTGAATAAAGAGCAAGTAAATAAGAAAAAAAATGACTTCGACTGGCCTAGAAACCAGGAAGGTGGAACCTCGACGGTCGGTGGCCGGAGGTAGGGGTGGATCCGCCCTTCGACTCGCCTAGCCGCGCCTCCGAGGAGCTGGAGAGCTCACTGTCACTTCACTCTATCTTGAGCTCCAAGAAGGGTGGCCAAAATGGGTCCAAGAGGGTTCAAAAAATGAATGGGAAGAAGATGAGGTGTTTTGTACATGTGAGGTGGGCGGCTCCAAAGAATGATGGATATCTAGCGAATCGTTGATCCAATCCTTCAAGCAACCTCTGGGCGTGTATAAGGCTAAATCAAGGAGAAAAAGTCGTGAAGGAAGCTTAGCGATTGGGTGAAAGGATCGGCCTTGAAAAATCTGAGAAAACAGACAAAATGAGGCTCTGACAGGAGTGGTAGAGGCTGGTTAGAGAGTTGATGAAATGGCAATAAGATCGGTGTGTATCTAGAGAATCGACAACTCAACCCTCAATATAATGATTGGGCGTGTATAATGGATATGTGGGGAGAAAAAGTCAACGAGGAAGCCCAGCGATTTGGTGAAAGAATCGGCCTATAAAAATTCGAGAATGTGGGCAAAAACTAATGTTCTGACGCACAGCAGAGGGGGTCAGACAACGTGATGAACATGCTCCAAAGATCGAAGATAATAGGATGAATTCATGATCCAATCCTCAATATATACCCTGAGCGTGTATGGTGGATATATTAGGAGAAAAAGTCAAGAAGACTTCATCGTGAAAAGATGCACGATGCGTCCTCCAAAACTCGACGAAAACGGCCAAAAATGTGGTTCTAACACTGTACATTGGTCATTCATCTATGTATTTTATACAAGAATTTTATTTTTAATGTTTTATTTATCATTTTATTCCAGTTTAAAATGTATATATGTATAATTTATGAAATAATAAAAATATGAAATAATAAAAATAATGAATAATAAATAATATGAATATTTTAATCGGTATAATTATACAATAGGGGTCCAAAACTCAACTTTCTAACCGTAACTCCAAAAAATACAAAACCACCTTCATTAAATAGATTATTGAAAATTATATATAATTAAAGGTGAGTTTGATGCATTTCGAGTTTTTATTTGCAAGATACAGGTCTGGGAAGTTGGTATTTTGGATTTTTATTTAGATCATATCTTTTTATCTGTACAGTATTTTTGCATGAAATAACTTTTGTATTTTTTTATTTAATTATCTACAACTTTCATGTACAAAGTTTCTTTATTTGAGGTATAAAAAGTGGAGCCAAAATTAGGTCCCAAAATAAATAAAGAATGAAAGAATGTACAAAGTTTCTTTATTTGAGGTATAAAATGAAGGGATTTTTACCCGGCAGACCCTATAAACTTTGTCAATCACCTCCACAACCTTTGAAACAACTTAATTCCCTCCTCGACCCTGTAAACTTGCCAACTCTTACCCCATGAACCCTCTGGGTAATATGTTTTAAGCTTGTGGGGGTTCTTGGGGTAATTTACAGGGTCGATGGGGTAATTACGTTGTGCAAAAGGACGTAGAGGCAATTTAAAACGTTTATATGGTCTGCTGGGTAAAATCCCTAAAATGAATAGGTATTTTTATTGTATTCTGGCCCTTATCTCCCCCTACTTTATTCCTTGTTGACCTATTCGTCAAGATGCCTAGGTCTCAGGATTTCGGGTCATAAAATATTTACAATATTTTATTTTATTTTTTATTTTCTTTATTCTATTATTTTGGCTTTAAAAACAATATTTTATACACTATTTACATGCACATGTATAAATGCTAAGATGCTGGAATTAAGGGTATTTACACGCATTTGCCAGGGTTTTTGAGGCCAAAATGATAATATAAAGATGATGAAATGTGGATTCATCATCCCCCTATACTTTGCCTTTGCTAGTCCCTAGCAAACACTTATGCAATAAGTGCAGAAAGAAAAGGAAGAAAGTGGATTTAGTTTAATTATCAAACTTGTCTTCCCAAAATCAAAGTTTGGAGCTTAAGTCCGACCTTTGGAATTTTAGTGCGGGCGGAACCTTAATGAGAACCAGATTTGAAATCCAACAGTCCCTGAGAATCCCAAAACTCTGCTCAAGTCTCCTCAATAGCTAGGTTAGAAATATCTCAACTCATACGCAAACCCTTACGACTATGAATCTGACTCGTACAGTGTAAGTGATTGTGGCTCTCCCCAACTAGTATGACAAAGAGACTGACTTCTCCAATACGACAACCCAATGATTCCCCAATCCAATGACTCCTTCCTCGAGGAGCGGGGTATTCCCTTCTAAGTTCAAGTGGCAACCAGCTCAAGAGGAGGGGGTGAAGAGAAGAATGGATGGTAGCCGGTGTAGCTACCTATCCTGGGATGCAAGACCAGTGTAGTCAAGTCATCCAGCTACAGGCTCACATGATATGACTTTGGAACTCAAGCTTGCTTATTGGCTATACAACATATTCACATACTTTGCAGGCATTTATTTTTGTACAGGCCTGTCCATTTTTTTCAAATACTATATACAGCAGCATTTACATAGGGAGTTTTTCCTCTTGAGCCAGTAGACTATCCCTCTTTTGAAGCTTTATTGCAACCCACACTCTCCTGTCTTTAGAATTCCTCATCACTGGACAGGTTGGGGTGTACTTCCCTCCCTAGAGGAGGACAAGTGTTTCCACTTGTGTGCGTCTCATACTGGCAAATCCAACCCCCTCACCACTCCAATTGAGTCGAGCCATGTGAAAGGTGCAGGTGTCCAAGTTAGGTCATTATCAACAAGAGTCATGTGTGTGTTCTGAAATACTCTACTTAGGCAGTCAAGAATCCTTTGAACCAAGCCCCATGATCCTCAAAGAATTAAGCCAACTAGACCTGAAGTACCTCAAACCCAGTTCCTATAAGTTTCCTGTTATTAGGTAGATTTTAAGGTCCAATCAAGCACCGATCTTTGGATTTTATTTAGACTTGTTCAACTATCAAACTCAATCCGAAAAATGCTCATGCTATGCAAATGCAGAAAATATTTTTGTGATGCAATTTTCAAGATTTTGAACTTTTTATGGAATTTTTGAAAATATGATGATGCATATGCAATTTTTTTTGTATTTTTCAAAAAGTTTTTTAAAATGTTTTTGGTATTTTAATTTTGCAAATGTTTTTGGGATTTGAAAACAAAAATTTTGGATAAAAAGTAGGTTAAAATATTTACACGGAGATGCATCTTATATATATAAGAAGTGGATTTTAAGAATTTACAAGGGTAAGTGATCAATTTTATAAATAAATATAGAGAATGAATTTGGGTGTGATGTATATATTCCTCAAACTTATTTGAAAAAGGTTTTTCAAACAATTTTGAAAACTATAGTCCAAAATAATTTTTACAAACATGTACACACATTTGAAAATCATTTTGCAAAGGCTTTTCAAACAATATAGATAGATTTTTCAAAATATTTTTGCAACCATTTTTCAAACCATTTGCAAATCATTTTTTCATGCATTTGATTTCACACAAAGAAAATAAATTTTTTACAAACAAATATTTTTACAAAGGTCGAAAACATGTAACAAAATGTTTTCCAAATAGTTTTCAAAAGATTTTCACAAGATTTTCAAAATATTTTTCAAACATTTTGCAAAAAACATTTTCACCTGATTTATTAATCAGTAAATACAAAAAGAATTTGAGGAACAATATCATCTTTTTATTAAGGAATTTAATGAATTTTAAGAGAATTATTATTAGACATAATTATTAAGAAAATACGAAAGTACGAGTTATGGCTAAAGTATATGCACAGTATATACGACCCCCCTATACTTAGCTTGAGCTATGTCCTCATAGATCAGAGAAAAAAGAGAAGACATAACTCGTACTGAGTATAGAAAAATCTAAAGAATAAACGAACGAAGAAATGAATCAATGAGAAGTTGACCGTCCCCCCTAACCTTAGGATCAAATAATCCTAAGTATAGCAGACTGTACACATAGCAGGGAGGGACAAGGGTGGGAATGAATAAATCGTACTCGAATTGTCTCCCCCTATATTTAGGGTAAGATATCCCTAAGTATAGACAAGAAGAGAAGACAATGGAGAGGATCGAAGAATGAAATAATTCGGGGTGCATACCTCACTATACTTAGGACAAAGTACGTCCTAAGTATAGAAGTATGACAACAAGGGGCGACACCTTTTGATAGATAAAGAGGATAAAAAAGGAAAAGAAGGAAAAAAGAAAAGAGATCAGAAGATGGGTACTAGATTAGAGGATGGAAACGGATGTACACATCACTCCCCCTATACTTAGGGTAAAAGAAGCCCTAAGTATAGGCAATGACATGAGTAATGAAACTAAACGATGAACACTCGGCTCGTCCACCCCCTATCCTTAGGACAAAGTACGTCCTATGCAAGGCAAACACGAGGAATGGGTGGTCGAGCAATATGGAAGATGGACAGAGATACACGAGAGAGACTATACAACAAAGTGGATGTACAGAGGATCAATAAGGTAGAAAGAGAACCTTCTTGTGAGACCACTAAGGGATAGATCTGGTGTGGTGCATGTCAACATCGGGGTCCACAGATGACACAAACCGATCATGGTCGATAGGGTGAAGGCCATCAATGGAGTCAAATCAAAAAAACACGAACTGGTCAATGGAAGTAGTATGGCTAGGTTCGCCCTTGGTGGTCCTATGGTGTGAAGGCGCAGACGGGCGAGTGGAAGAAGTACAACTAGGTCTGGCCTTGGGGGTCTCGTCGCTGATATCAAAGTGGAATGGGACAAACTCATCATCATCGGAAGAAGTGTAATCGGAGTCGTCCTGCGAGGTCTCGTCCAGGTCAAAACCAAAAGGAATGAAGTCATCAGTGGAAGAAGTCGAACTCTGTTCGTCCTCAAGAATCTTACCGGGATCATTTTTTCATCAAAAGGCCCGAATTTTTGAAAATAATGGTTAAGATCATAACCAGCCTCAATCATCATCACATTTGTGCGACCAGGAACATACTTATCAGTGGAAGCAGTCAAACTTGGTCCGTCCTATCTAGTCTCGGTGTCTGCCCTCCGCTCTATGGTATCAATCATGTAAATCCCGTGGATTTCAGCAACACATCGCCACATACCAGAAGGAGGAACTTTGAGGTCCATGCTTTCCGAGTCTTCCCCCTTTCGGAGGATTTCTCAGGTCTCATCAGCGATCGTAAAGCGAATGTCTCTAATATCAACAGATTGGTCATATGCCTCGGAGTCAGCTAGAATCGGTGAAGGTGCATCAGGTGCAGGTCTCTGGTCAACTGTGGGTGTGGTGATCAATGTTTCGCCCTCGTCAATAGGATGGAAGTGAATCTCTCCTGATCCATAATCAATAACGACCCTCGTAGAGGCGAGGGATGGTCGTCCCAGGATGATTGGAGAGGGCTCCCCTGTGGAGGTCTCCATGGGCAAAACGACAAAATCAACATGGTAGCTCGTGCCCTGAATCGATACGATGGCATTTTCAAGGATACCCTTCGACCTCTTGATAGATCCATCAGCAAACTGAACAATCATCCTGGTTTTCTTTAGAGGCCCTAAGTGAAGAGACTGTACGAACGAGAAGGGTATAATGCTAATTGAAGCACCGCCGTCGAGAAGAGTGTGATCACAAGTATGGTCAGAGATTGTGCAAGTGATAAAAGGGGTAGTTGTGTTCTTCTTCCGAGGAATGGGACGATGTGTGATGGTGTGGGCAGTGGCCATGGTCAAAATATGATGCTCAGATCTGCTCCTCTGCTTTCTCTTCTTGGGAAGAGGAGTAGATAAATTGGTCATGGACTGCTGAAGTGGGGCACGGATAATCTCATGAATGGTGGCCACCACTTCGGGTTCAATCAACATTTTTTTGAATTTTTGGACCTCCTCCATATGAGGGAGAAGGTCGGAATCAACATGTACATGAGGCATGCCAAGAGCAGTCTGTACAGAGGCATCCTCGGGGTCAAAGGTGGGACAGGGTGTGAAAGGCTGTGTGGTCAAATGGTTTGGCAAGTGGGCGCTCTCCTCATAGCCTGACTCGATCAAAGGTCTCCCGAACTCTTTTGTATTAAATTTTTCTCATTTTTTTATTTTGGGCGATTGCAAGCTCCCATGATCACCCACAAGGAAATCCGTAACCTCGACGAATGGAGCGTTGATCTAGTTTTTCTTCAAGATAGCAAGATCATCATTCATCGAAATAATGTGCTCTATCATTTAGTTCAAGATATCACTCATGGAGATCGAGGGAGGTGACTTCCACAGGCCAGTCTCGGGCGGAAGTGAAGGTGGAGGTTGTGATGGTGGAGGTGGATAATATACATGTGAAGGTGGAGGTGGGTGTGGGTAGAAATCCGAGTCCTGATACTGTGGTTGAGGCGGATATGTACAAAAACCAAAAAAAATAGGAGGAGGGTTCTTTTGATAAAAGGGAGGTGGACCGGCTGGAGTGAACGAGGGATCCACAAAGTCCGGATAAAATACGCTCCAGCGGTCCATCTCGTAAACAAAAGAAAAATGATTTGGGAGTGCACGAAGGTCAAGTCAAGAGAATGAAGAAGAAGGCACAAATGCGCAGCGGCGATCTAGGATGCACACAAGCAATCACAAGCAAACTCACACAATACAAACCCTCAGTTCACCTAATCAACTTGGTAGAGACCGAAAAGTTGGTCCTTTTATCTTGTCTATTTTAGAGTTAGGTAAGAAGTCAAAATTTTGCACAAACACTTAGGGGGTTGAAATGGGATTTTAGCACTAATCCTTAGTGTGTGCACGAGCAAGGAAAAGCGAAGACAATGAGGGGATTACTCGCCTCAAGACAAGATTTTTCTTTTTGATTGATTTTAGGGTCAAGTAATATTAGCAGTACCAAATTTATTGATTATCACTTTTTATGTATTTTTCTGAACAATAATCATCTAACGAATTTTCTATTTTCCTTGTTATTTAAAGTCCAACAAAACTGGGGAAGGAAAGCAGAAAAGCTGATGTACGGTCAAAATCTATGATGCATGCAGGGATAGGGGTACGCACCTTTTCGCCAGCACTCTACATGCAAAGTGATCCGCTCATAAATTAAAGACAACAAATAAAACTACCTAAATGCATGCACGAGGAAATCACCCTAAGATGAGTAACTTCTATTAACGTGAAGAACAAGTAGCTATGACTAGGAAGAGAGTCCGGAGTCCGGTCTCGGGAGCCGATCGGTGTCCACCACAGTGGATCCTGCACGCGTTGTATACGACTCCTCTCAGCACGTGGTCTCTAGTCCAAGTCAATAGCCTTTTCAGTTGATTTTTTTAGCCAAGTCCAATTACGATCTATAGGTGCATGCAAGATATTAGGGATTGGGCCTTAACTTCTTAAGTCATCACAGTCAACAAAAATTCCTATGTCTAAGGGATAAATCCTCGTGAAACAAAATAAAAATAAAAATAAGAAAGCCGTGAAAAACACAAAACCGCGGTGAGCCCCCAAGTGAACAAACACTTGGAAATTAGGCCCGAGTGTCCTAGAGAGTCCAAGTTATTACAAATTTAAGTCTCTCTCTCTCACTAAAAAATACAAAATTTTTAACTACAAAGCTCTACAAGAAATGATGGTCTTCTCAAGCCTCCAAGTTCTCTTTGGTGCTAAGCGAGCCTTCACGTGGGTGCCCAAGCACCTAGAATGGAGCGCTTCCCTCGCTCGGCGGTACCTCGCATAAAATTCAATAAAAGGTGATTAGACCAATCAAGAAATATAATCAAATAGCTATATAAAAAGGTAGGCAAATATTCACAATCACGAAAGAATGCTCTATACGATGTTGCTCCCCGGCAACGGCACCATTTGATTAACCGCGAGATACGAGGGTCTAAATGTCTCACACAAGGCGGAGACAAAGTCGCTGCGGCAACCCTCGGTAAACCCCGATTAAATCAACAATTAACCCACGAATAATATCAAGCAATGAAAATCAAAGTGTGGAGTTAAAATTTATTATAACTCTACAAAATATGTGTATAGTGCAAGTATGTAGAGTGTCGAACAAAGGGAGCAAACAGGTAGAATAAGGCAATAATGCTCAGAAAGGTGAAAGTGGTTAAATGCCTACAAGTGTGTTTTTTTCGTGGGTTTTGAATTTTATATTTTTTATTTAATTTTTTGATTTTATATTTTTATATTTGAGTTTTTAATTTACTGATTTTGTATTTTATTTTTATATTTTATATTTTTATATTTTCTTTTTCTTTTAATAAAGATATAATGTATATAAGGAATATATATGTACACTAGAGATAAGAGAGGGATAAAATTAGGGGAAAATGCTCATAATAAAGGAAATGGAATGTTTTTGTGATTTTTAAATTTTTCTCCTAATTTTTTTGGTATTTTTTAGGGCAAAAATACTAGTAAACAGTGAGATAAGTTGCAGGCTGAAATTAAAATGAGGATGAAAAATATCAAACAGAATCAAAACTTCCTCAAATTAATTTTAAAATAAAGATAACAAAATAGGAAAAATTCAAAAACTGAAATTACATTTTTAGGATTTTTGTGGAATTTTTAAGATTTTTGGTGTTTTGCTATTTTTAAGGGTTTCCTTTTAAATTTTTAATGATTTTTGGTCTGAAGTTAAAACACACAAAAATAAATAATATATAGTTTTTTTGGGAATTTTTCAAAAGAGAATGAATATATTAAAAATAAAAGATAGCGGGAAGGTAGAAATAATATTTATCATTTTTTTGACTAATCGAACAATATGATAAAAATACAACAAAAATCCTTTATTGTAGAACAAACTCAGGGGCACACAGACATATTTTTAGATTTTCAAATAAATAAAAAATGCTCCAGAAATAAATCAATCACTTTAAATATTTTAGAAATTCTACAAGACACAAATTGCAATATCTTTTGATGAAATTTGAACACAAATTCGGCCCTACTAATTCCTACAACATATCCAAAAATGATTGAGTATTTAAAGCGTTATCAACAAAACAAGCCCAATCAGTACTCTGATTTCATAAATTCACCATAAATAGTTCGTACATCAGAAAATTCTGAAATTTGGATATGATGTAGAACGTTTAAACAACTTTCTAACAAAAAAATCTCACCGAGTTCAGACGAATGAGTTATAGCCATTACAACACAGAGGCGTAGATGCAATACTAATTAAGAAACTGCAGTTCAAAAATATACTCGAAAACTTCTTGAAATATGCCAAAAACGCAGAGGTATGGCTGCAAAACTTGCCACTAATCCAGGTGGCGTCAAGCTGCTCTTGGACAATAAGGGGATGTGCGTGAAAGTGCTCCGATGTACCTGCAATTAGAAGAAGGGCTCGAGTACAAAACTCGGCCAAGATGTTAGATACACAAAAACAAATGGGATATGAATGTGTTTTCCTTCGATTTGGTGAGGGAAGAAGGATGTGCTCCGACCACCGTATGTGGCTGAAGATGGAGGGGGTTGTGTATGAGGATACGTAGAATAGCGGAGGATGGCAACGGTGAGATGTGAGCCGCGTCGAGGAGGATGAATGAAAGTTGAAATGATGGGTTGGAAGCTCACCGGAGCTTGCTCCGACGAGGGGTGAACTGAGTGATTAAGTGACTAAAAAGCAAGTAAACAAAATGCTAGCATAAATCTATGATCTACAGGTGAATAAAGAGCAAGGAAACAAGCAAAAAAATGACCTCGACTGGCCTAGAAACCAAAGAAGGTGGAACCTCGACAGTCGGTGGCAAGAGGTAGGGATGGAGCCGCCTTTCGACTCACCTAGCCGCGCCTCCGAGGAGCTGGAGAGCTCACTGTCACTTCACACTATCTTGAGCTCCAAGAAGGGGGCCAAAATGGGTCCAAGAGGGTTCAAAAAACGAATGGGAAGAAGATGAGGTGTTTTGTACATGTGAGGTGGGCGGCTCCAAAGAACGATGGATATCTAGCGAATCGTTGATCCAATCTTTCAAGCATCCTCTGGGCATGTATAAGGCTACATCAAGGAGAAAAAGTCGTGAAGGAATCTTAGCGATTGGGTGAAAGGATCAGCCTTGAAAAATCCGAGAGAACGGACAAAAACGAGGCTCTGACAGGAGTGGCAGAGGCTGGTTAGAGAGTTGATGAGATGGCAAGAAGATCGGTGTGTATCTAGAGAATCGACAACTCAACCCTCAATATAATGATTGGGCGTGTATAATGGATGTGTGGGGAGAAAAAGTCAAGAAGGAAGCCCAACGATTTGGTGAAAGAATCAGCCTATAAAAATTCGAGAAAATGGGCAAAAACTAATGTTCTGACGCACAGCAGAGGGGGGTCAGACAACGTGATGGACATGCTCCAAAGAACGAAGATAATAGGACGAATCCATGGTCCAATCCTCAATATATACCCTGGGCTTGTATGGTGGATATAAGAGGAGAAAAAGTCAAGAAGACTTCATCGTGGAAAGATGCACGATGCGTCCTCCAAAAATCGGCAAAAACGACCAAAAATGTGGTTCTAACACTTTACATTGGTAATTCATCTGTGTATTTTATACAAGAATTTTATTTTTAATGTTTTATTTATCATTTTATCCTAGATTTAATATGTACATATATAATATTTATGAAATAATAAAAATATGAAATAATAAAAATAATGAATAATAAATAAAATGAATATTTTAATCGGTATAGTTATACAATAGGGGTCCAAAACTCAACTTTCTAACCGTAACTCCAAAATTTACGAAACCACTTCATTAAATAGATTATTGAAAATTATATACATATAAAGGTGAGTTTGATGCATTTCGAGTTTTTATTTGCAAGATACAGGTCTGGGAAGTTGGTATTTTGGATTTTTATTTAGATCATATCTTTTTATCCGTACAGTATTTTTGCATGAAACAAATTTTGTATTTTTATTTATTTAATTATCTACAACTTTCATGTACAAAGTTTCTGTATTTGAGGTATAAAAAGTGGAACCAACAATAGGTCCCAAAATAAATAAAGATGAATAAAATGAATAGGCATTTGTATTGTATTCTGGCCCTTATCTCCCCGTACTTTATTCCTTGTCGACCTATTCATCAAGATGCCTAGGTCTCGGGGTTTCGGGTCATAAAATATTTACAATATTTTATTCTTTTTCTTTTCTTTTCTTTATTCTATAATTTTGGCTTTAAAAACAGTATTTTATACACTATTTACATGCACATGTATAAATACTAAGATGTTGGAACTAAGGGTATTTACACGCATTTACCAGGGTTTTTGAGGCCAAAATGATAGAATAAAGATGATGAAATGTGGATTCATCAGTCGTCCAACTTCTTCACTTGACATCGTGGATCGAGGCGTCAATCTTCACTCTTCCATCCTTAGGTAGATTTAGGTAATTTGCTTTCAATTTCTTAGTTTAATTCCGTTTTTAATTCACGTAATTAGCATAGATCAGTTCATCGCTGATCACCCCTTCAATCTGACCAATTAGAGGTCATCCGTGCACTTTTTCCTATTCCGACCCTACAATCACACCCACCGAACGATCTTCACTCTTCTCCCGCAGTCTGATCACCCAGATTCCTTTTGGATTTGGTTTCGCAACTCACATCCAACTGCCTTCGTCGGAGTCGTTCCACTCACCTCCATTTCTTTGGTTTTCCAGCTAATAATGTGGTCGGAGCATTCAACTCCGAGCAATAAATGTGTCTGCAGGGTTTTGGAATGATTTGGAGCTATGGATCCAAACCTAGAAGCTCTTATACAATAGTCGCACGTCTAGGCTTCTAGATTGGAGAGCAGCCTTTCTTAGAGCTTCAGAGAACATCTAGTAGGATGATAAGAGCACTCAGAGTCAATTCGAACCATCAGGAGACATCTCCGACCTATATCGATTGAGCATGGACCAATTGAAAGCCGGAGGCGTTGAGCTTCATACTTGTTCTTCCAGAGGTGTTCGGCATCGTCAGATCAAGAACACGAGATTCATATCATATCCAAAGCTTTCAAACTTCCCCAAATTTCAGCCGCATATTAGAACTCCCATATATAAACTAAGTCATCAGATCCATGCATGTCGTTACTCCCATGTCGTTACTCCACCTATCTTCCCTGATTATCGCTAACAAGCCACCGAACCTAATCGCCAACCCTCTTATCACCTCCCTATCACCTGCAATCCATTCCGGAAGCCTCATCCCAATTCCATACTATTTAACCCTATCATCCTCTTCGATCGAGGGCATCCACCATATCTAGTTGTAGGGAGGAGCTCGTGAAGTGGCCGGTGACATGGGCCTACTCCATCATGGCGAGAACCATACTCTAAGCGAGATCATTTGAGCTTCGCCGCGCTCTGCCCATGGTTGAGGTGAGACCGCGGAAGCCGGCCATAATCGCTTCAAACCCCGACGATCCAATCGCAAGAAAGAGGGCCGTACCTGACTCCATTCCAGGTGAACACCATATCCCCTTCTCCCTTTTCTTCTCCCTCTGTTTGTCACTTTTTCCTCTGTTCCTTGATCTTCTTCTTTACCTCCATCATCTCATCACATCACCATCTCCGCCTTTAAACCTCGCCTCCAGCACATAGTCTTCATCGACACAGGAACTCCACACCGATTTCCAGGAGCCCTACCCACTCCTCCCTGGGCTTCCATGTCCGACACCGACAACTCCATCACCATCGACCGGGCTCGGAGCCACTTCGTAGAGAGCAGCCTAGCGGTCGGTTCCCCTGATCTCAGCCGCAACGCCTCCACCATGCCATGCCTCACACATCTCCAGATTACACGCCATCTCCGCCTTCACACGGAGCTCTGTCGACCTTCAGCCTCCTCGCATGGCTTCCGTCGACCGCCACCTGTGCGCAGCTGGGATGCCACCCTGCTCTTCACCACCACGCTCACACCATCGACAACCCCTCGTCGACCTTCAACGAAATAGCAGCTCCGAGCGTCTCCCGCTGACTTGTTTTTTTCCCCTTTGATTTCATCGAGTCTGGGAAGAGGAAGGAGCAAGGCCATCTCCCTTTTGGAGTTTTGCACTAGCGCCCTCACAGTTTTGAAGAATCGTAAGAACAACCCCGCCAGTTGGACAACACATGCACGACACCTGCCCGCACGGGTCAATTGCGCCCGAGCCCTCGATCTTCTGGAGAAACTCACGGACACACCTTCAAGTAGGCTGCTTTGGAGGAGAAATTGCACCAGAGGCCCTCCAGCTTCAGCGATTTGCACGCGAGCCCCCATCGCATGGAGCCACGTGCGACGCACACACGTGCCTAAAAAATTTGCATAAACGCTCTCCACAGTTTAGGTACTTACTCTTAGGTCATATCTCCGCAGTTTATGTTTATTTATTTTATTGTAATTTACAAACAAAACCTTGTGTTACTCTATTATTTTGAACCTCTTTTTGCATGTATTTTATTATTTAAAAATTCACACTTTGTCTATCAATTAATTCTTTACATGGTGGCACATGATTTACATTTTTATGACATGTGGTTAATTAATAATTAATATTTGTGTGAAAATTTGCATATTTTGTCCAACCCGTGATTAGAAATTTATAGTTAATTAACCATTGCTATAAAATTTTCCAAAAATTCATGGATTGTAGAATAATTTTGATTAACATTGTTTCCAAAAAATCATCTCATTTGCACGCACGACTAGGTCATAGTAAATTCAATAGTGATTTTAATAATTGATTTTTAATTAATTCCACACTTAGTATTTTTAAGAATTAAAAATTATTCTAGATATCTTTCACATAGACCTATATAGGATAAATTAAATTATGGAAAATATTTATGTTTGGTATTTATTAAAATAAATTTTCTCAAAATCACCTAGTCTGCATTATTTAATTCATAATTAATTCATTTTGCATCCAAAAATCCCCCAAAAAATATAATGACCTAATTTCACCATATTCCATATTTTGATCAAGTTCGAAGATTTTTGGACTTAATTTGCTCGTGAATTATATTTTAGCCCCCGAACTTCGTCAAAATTGCATTTCCCTCATCTATTGCATTTAAAAATACCAAAAAATACTTCTTTAAAAACCTAATTTTTATATTGACTTTAAATCAACCTAAGGAGACAGTTGCCTCCACGAGTTCGATCTTGGACTTCTCAAGTAAAAAAAATAAATTGATCGCTCCTTTTAATTGAATAATTAATTAAGTTGTTGTTTTGATCAATCCTGAATTGTCTGCATGCAACGAACACATCAATGCTAATTTCACACGATTATCCCGGGGCTTTTCATGAGTAACCGAGGGCAATGATTACTTTATATCATCGATTAGACGAACTTCGATGAGCTCCAATGATAGCGTGGCAACATTCTGATGATAGTCTAGAGAGGGGGAGAAGGTGGCTGATTATATATAGGGTTTTGCATATACATGCCTCTCCTATATATAGACTTGATTTCGAGTTTAGATCCAGGTTTGAGTCCTGAATGGAACACGGATTAATTATACTAAAACGCCCATGACTTGAGCCAAGAAGTTTTGAGTTCGACATTATTAGGTTTGTCAGAAAGTTCTCAATGAGATACACTCTAATAAATTTTATTTCTAAACTAAGAACGTCAACTACTCTCTACATCCATTAGTTGTTATGAATATTGAGTTTGAAACACATGTATTGAAGTCATATCTGGATGATCATTATTAAGGCTGAGCAATCTCAATTGTGGTGTTATCATATGATAGTCAGATTATATTTTCCTTGTTATGAACATACTAGTTCTTGTACTCTCCCCCTGTGATCGTAGCCATATATTTTTCATTTGAATTGAAAACACATGTTATTTGATTCTTGGCATGTGATTGTGATTGTGCACACCGATGACTTTTGTTGGTAAAGGTCGAGATGCTAGATGATAAGTTACTGTTCCTATGTTGTTTGGGTATAGATTTGATATTAGAAAAGTCATGTTACATTAGTGGAGTCTTAAATAGACATGATGATGGCAACATAAATAAATTTTGATGGAGAGAACTTGCACATTATTGTTCCAAAATTGAAATTGACGAAAGAGTAGAATACCAAAGAAGCAATGGAAGCTTCTACAATAATTTGATGAAGAAAGTTGATGATGAAGGATTGGGGATTAGATGGAAACAAGAGCAATTAGAGTTAACAAGAAAAAACAATTACTGCAAAACTGGGAATAAAACTTTCAACGTGCATAAATAGAAGAGAAAAATATGAGAACCGTTTAAATCAAATTTTTGATGGGGTTGCATGAAAAATGTATATAAAGCTTATGCTCATTGTCAAATTCCCACATGCTTGCTTGTGTGGGAGGATTTTATAAGTAATCAATCATCATTTGATGTTAAGCCATACAACTTTCCTGGATGTCCTCCCAATTGTCAAGTAATGTAGGAATACGTATATACTCGAGGGCTTACCTTATAATTACAGCAGATTAAATAAATAATCAAAAAAATATTATTAAATTTAAAAGAAGGTAAAGCGGAACATACAATCGCCTTCCCCGTTGCATTCGCGCCACTGGTTCTCTCCCAACCTCGGGTCGCCTGCCATCTCGGCATTTCCTCCACATGCCCCCTCCTCGAAGCCCTCCCATCCCCCCTTCCCCATCTCCCACCTCTCCTCACCTCTCCTCTCGTCTTCCCCAACCAAGAAGAACGGAGAAGAAGGACGACGACGGAGAAGGAGACAGAGCGGATCGTGGCAGTGGGTGTAGTAGATGGAGCGGGTGAGGGCGACGGGGGGAGGCAGCGGCAGCCCCATGTACTCCCGCCAGAAGAGCATCTCCAGCAACGCTTCCTCTTCCACCTCCCCCACCATGTCCCCCATGCACCACCACGCCCGATCCGGTTCCGCCGGCCTTTCCAACCTCCGCCGCACCCAGAACTACGCCGCCAAGGCTGCTGCGCAGCGCCTTGCCCGCGTCATGGCCCACCAACCTGTTGAATGTGACGACGACGACGATGACTACGACGAGCATGACGATGACCCTGTTGACGCCTTCGAGCCTATCACCCGTCCCCGGCGCTCGCCTTCTCCTGCGGTAATCCTGTCCCCTATCCTTCACATATTTTCCTCGAAAAAGCTCCATGCAAACTTATCTCTGCTTGCTTTACTCGCTTGTCTGTTCCGATACTATCGTGTACCCTTCGACGATGGGATTATGAAGAGTTTTTGGTGGACGGTCTCATAACTGGATTAGTTTTCCAACCTTTTCTGAAAGCGACGAAGTTGATGCATGATGTTTAAATCTTCATGGCTTGGGGCTAGAATATTCTCATTGCCCTAAGTATATCTGATTCAATCCTGGATGAAGAGAGAGGAGAGTCAGGGCGAGGAAGGAAAGACGTTGCGTAGTCTCGTGGGATGAGTTTGTGGAAGAAGATTAGAGGCCAAGTATGAGAAAGAACCAAGAGGAAAAGCAGATTATACAGCAAAGTCTACTTTAGCGCTATAACTTTCACCTTGTCCTCCATTTCTGTTTCAATTTAAGGATATATCCGAAGATCTTCGGTTGCCTTATAGTAAGAAATATTAAAGCAAATCAAAACCTACTAATAAATCTTAATTAGAAGTCTTCTTAACACTCCTGGCCACTTTTCTAGTTAAGTCACTAGATGCCTTAAACCCCATTGCACAGATGACCGAAGCACATATGCCAAAGGACTTGACGGAGTTTCTGAAGTGAGAGATGACCGAAGCACAGATGCCAAAGGAAGGGTGAGACCGGTCCAGTGAAATGGGATGATAGACCGACATACGGTGTTTGGACCAGTCGATAAAGTCTGCCCTGCTTACGACCACAACCAATCACCTTGCCTGTAAGAATGTACTGAAACACAAGAGATGATGGGTCAAATATTGTTCGACAATTGAAATCCTTAGTAATATGATTGATAGTCAGTAAATTCATTGAGAAATCAGGAGCATGCAACACATTCTGTAATCACATTGAGTGTATCAAGGTGATCTCCCCCTATCCCGTGATAGGGGAACAAGTCCCATCAGCTATGATCATAGTCCTTCTTGGAGGAATATGCCTGCAGGCTATGAGGTGATCTCTATCTCCACACAAGTGATGTGTGGCTCCAATCAATAATCCACTCTGAGATATCTGAACCGTGATAAGAAGTAGAGGCATGAACACTACCTGAGGTGCTAGCTCCTACAGTAGTGGCAAAGTCCGAGATGTTCTTTGAAGCAGGTGATGGGGTACCTGATGGTGGCACAATGTCTCTTAGTCGAGACACAAACTCATCATATCTCTAATCTGATGTGTGTGGAGCAGCATGCTGATGCTGGGGCTGCTCTGCTACACGTGTTGATGCATGGAAACCATGCTTGGAGTAGCATGTATCTTCCGTATGACCAGATCTGTGATAATAGGTATAGGGTGGTGTACGACCACGTCCACCTCTACCATGTGATGCCCGTCTACGAAACCGAGATGAACTGCCTCTTCCACGAGAGACCGCGATGGCAGAGGAATTTGGCACTGGAGTTGGAATAGTGATCTTACTCAATCTCCGGAAGAACTCCTCCGTGGGATGAATGGTAGCATCAGCCAGTATATGGGAGGAAGCGGCCTTGTACTGTGAGTCAAGAGAGGCCAGAAATACTCCAATCATCGTAACATTCCGGAATGTCTTCAACTGCTCTGGAGTAGCCTTGAGAGGCATGAAGTTATGAAGCTTCTCAAACATCTCGCGCAGAGCAGTATAGTGTGCATGCAGGGTCGACCATTCTGCTTTATAGTGAAGATGTCATGCTGTAGCTGCAGAATTTTAATCTCATTCTTGGCCTGTGAGTACGTGGCAGCAAGAATATCCGATATAGCTTTGGCTGTGGGCTGATGCAAAACTGTAATATTTGGTAGCAAGGTGCCAGGAAACTAGACCTGTGATATGCATCGTCAGCCTCCCATGAGGCATACAATCCTGTCTTCACCGTCGGCTCTTCCTCGGTAAGAATATACTTCTTAGCCATCAACTTCAGTAGGCTCATGAATTGCATGGCCCACAATTCGTAATTCGACCCATCCATCCTGACTATGGGTGCTGGACCTCTAAAGGCGCCCACGGTAGGGATATCAATCTTGTTCTTCGACATCTTGCCGATCGAAGAAGACACGGATTGTAGACTTGACCGAGTAAATGTCTACACTGACATAAAGGAACTTGGTTGCATGTGTAGACTTAAATCGCAACCAACCCCCTTAACAAACGGATGCGACGACAGTCTCGATAGCTTGAGATGCAGCGGCAGAAGCCGCTGGAGGTGCTGCCGCTGGAATGGCAGCTGGGAGGGGCCGCGTGAGCAGTCGCGGAGGGGTGACGGGGCTGCTGCAAGGAGCGAAAATTGGGAGAGGTAGCTGGAGCAGTCGCTGGAGGGGCGACTGGGGGCCTGCTGGAAGAATAACGGGTGCTGCTGTAGGGGCGGCGAAAGCTGCGACTGGCGAGGTGGCGGAAGTCGCGGGTGGCGATGGGGGCTGCGGGTGGCGGCGCGCGAGAATGCAATAGGTGGGACTAGGGTTAGGGTTTCGGGTACAGGAGATCCGGTCTAGAACCGTCGCTCTGATACCATGTTGGAAAAAATAAGAGAGTTGTTTATTCTATAGGCCTTAGGCTCTCTTGTATAGAGGAGAGACCTATGTGCAAATTATATAAAGCATACAAGAGGAAAAGAAATAGACAAAGGAGTACTGGAACACAGAAACATAGAAAAATATCTCTACAGGATGAGGTTCGAGTACATGCAATGCCTTATTCAATCTCAGACGTTCTGTTGCTGCTTAATCGATCTTCCAGGTGCATGTCCTTCTCGAATGCTTTGAAGACGATTTTAGATGCTGCTCGACAATGTCAGATCTTGTTCTAGGAAATAACTTTTGGGTGTTCCAGGACGTCTGCTGCCCTACCATGACTGACAGACCGATAATCCAGACTACTATTCAGATCATTCGTCTTCACCGAGCATCGACTTTTTTGTCAGGGGGTATACTTCTTTTACGACCTGACTACTATTCCGCATTGGACTTCTTCTAAGGAATATAGAAAATGAGCGTGGCTGAAGCTGAAGCAACTACAAGCCGGGGGACGAGCCGTACTTGAGAATAGTCAGAAGCGACTTTACTTATCGCTCGCCTAGATGTCAACCCTCGGCAGTGGAGGAAGGGGGAGTTCGGACTGTGATTGACAACTTCTTGAGTTGGGAAGAGGAGCCAGAATTGGTTCTTCTCCAAGCACGATAAAGATATGTTCCGGTGACCTGCATGCACGACAGAGATACAATCTGGTGACCTGGTATCGCAACGATTCTACAGGCATGACAGAGATACGTTCCGATGACCTGAAAGCCACAGACCCGTCCTCGAGCGATGTCTTCTACCAGCAGCGGGCATATGTTCTTATGATGCATCGTGTGAAGATGTAGTGTATACTTTTTCTTTTTGTTACAAGCTGCAGCTTTCTCAGCTCCAACTTGAGGAGTGTTAGAGTTATTATATTTACATTTATGTTTGTAATCATTCGGGTTCCATAACCCTTCGTGACCCTTCGGGTTCCATAACCCTATGTGACTCTTTGAAATCTGTAACCCGTTGTGATCCTTTGTGTTCCGTAACCCTTGTACTCTCTAAGGTTTTCTCTCTATACAAGAGACCCTAGCTCTGTGGAATAAACATCTCATTAGTTCCTATTCTCAACATGGTATCAGAGCGACGGTCCTAGATCGGATCATAATACCTAAAACCCGTCGCCACCACCAACCCTCTCTCCTTGCGTGGGACCCCTTGATGAGAGAAGGGGTCCCGTGCAAGGCAGTCCGAGTCCCCAACAACACCAACTGCCACCTCCAGCGGCACCTAAATCGCTGCCTGAGGCTCCAGTAGCTCCTTCAGCACCTCCTGCGTCACCGACAATGCCTGGAGCCCCCCTCCCCCTCTCCAACAGCCCCTGCTTCACCACGCCTTGTTTCTCCCAACTTTTTGTTTCTCCCATCTTGATGTTCCATACTCTTTATTCTATCAGTATGGGAGAAAGGGGGAGTCAGAGATGATTTTTCAGGATGTCTGCTACCTTACCACGACTGACGGACCGATACTCCAGACTACTACTCATATCATCCGTCTTCACCGAGCATCGACTTCTTCGTCAGGGCGTATACTTCTTCTTTTTATTACAAGACGCATCTTTCTCAGCTCCAGCTTGAGGGGGAGTGTTAGAGTTATTATATTTGCATTTATATTGTAACCCTTTGGGTTCCATAACCCTTCGTGACCCTTCGGGTTCCGTAACCCTCTGTGACCTTTCAAGTTCTGTAACCTCCCGTGATCCTTCGGGTTCCATAACCCTTGTATTCTCTAGGGTTATCTCTCTATATGAGAGACCCTAACTCTATGGAATAAACATCTCATTAGTTCATCTTTTCAACAAGATACCGCTCGACGATGGCAGATCTCGTTTCAGGAAATAACTTTCGGGTGCTCCAAGTGGTGGTATACCTGCGAACAAAGGCTCGACTCGAGGATACCTCGACCATAAGTTAAACAGACGAAGGAGGAGGCCGGGGGGCGTGGGGTGTAGAAGGAAGGGCCGGTTGAGGAAGATGGGTTGGGGGGGGAGTGTTTGGATATTTATGCCACTCTTACCCGCACCATGGTTTGAAAAATCATGGTCAAGTTCAACTCATTGACAACTAGAGTAACAAAAGAGCACAATTGATATAACGGCAAGAAGTCGGGGGCATAACCGATATTCCAAAAAAGGAGGGGCATAACTGATATTGCAATATCTCTGTGGGATACAACTGATAAAAATCCTATTAATTAAATCTATTTTAAAATAGAAATGATAGATGGCTGATAAAGACGAACTTATAATTAACAAAGAGAGACAAATTTCTTGGTAGAATGAACGGGCCCAGGTGTGTGGAGGATCTGCATCAGACAAGAATAAACACCAACATTGAATCAGATCGTCTGTCCATTGGAATCATGATTAGGAGACGACTCTGGAGCATCGTACACGTTCTTATAGGCATTATTGGCTTGATAAAGAGGTAAGCCAAATTTCTGCCAGTATCGTTCCGACAGATGATTCAACGACTACACTGAATGTATTGTGGGTACTAAGGAGCATTAGTATCTCGTCCACAACCACGACGCAGGTCACGTCCATAGTCGAAGTCTTGTCCACAACCTCCTTAGAGGCTTTGTTGTCCTCCATTCCAATATGATGCGAAAGGAGCAGAGTTCTCCGCAAGAGCTAAAGTAGAAGGTTATGCAACAGATGCATCTAGTTCTTCGAGACACCCAAATATGATCTTCATCGTTGGCAATGTACCCCTCTAAAAAAACAATGGCAATGTATCGGATATCAGATGTTGCTCTTTCACTGCTTGATATCTATGATGCAATCCATCAAGAAAACGATACACTTGCCAGTAAGAACGGAGGATGATATCCAAGGTCTCCAAGGCCGGTGCCAGCCCTCTTAGGGCTCCGTCAAGACCTCTTACACATATATGCGTAAGTTATAGGGCTTTTCTCAGCCTACACATGCATATTTGAACAACCACATGACTTCACTGATCTTTCTATCTAAGACAAAGCCCTTGTACACTCCACCATCCATGATGGTACAATGGACTACTATCAAACTTAAGGGCACAAAAAATATACAGAATGTATAGAAGAGAAAGAACACTGTGCATAACTAGAACCAAAAACTGTAACAACTATACCGTCTGGTATAGCAGCGGATGCTTGGTATCATCAATCAGCTACTGCGACATAGACGATTTTCCTGCCAAGCATGCAGGGAACAAGAGGACGTCAACAAATGTTCTATACATTCCAGCATATTAAATAATAACAAGAATTTAATGTGTCTAAAAGAAAGCAAGTAGAATGGCATTGATATTTAAAATTTACAACTACTTGCATGGTAAAAGATTTTCAAACTGCTTTGTTTGTAAACCCCATGTTCACCATCACCCCCATATTTTCTATATTTACGACAATTTCATATATGAGTTGATGAACCATATGTGTATGCTATTTTCTTTTGTCATTTAGAGTTTATGGATCTTGACGATGAGAAAGATGAATTTCTGATCTGATTTTTGATTTTATCTAATGTCTCAAGTCTAGTGGATAGTTTATGGTCTTGGTCTGGGGGTGACCTCACACTAGGCGTGAAGAGTGCCTTAGGGTTAGGGTGCCTCCGTAGACATGCGGTGAGGTATAATGCATCCTAACTAAGTTCCCAACACATCCACTAACTTGTTTATCACCCATAGTACTAGTTCTAAGATCCGGTTAGTTGTCGATGATTGATGATTGAATTCATGATTCCTTACCAATAGGGTGGAGCATTGGGCTCGACCCGGCCCAACTCGGGAAAGCCCGACCCGAGCCCGCCAAATTTTCATGGGCCTTGGGCCGGGTCGAGGCCCGGATTTTTGATGATTACAGGGACCCGAGCTCGGCCTAAGGCCCACGAATTTGGGCCCGGGTTCGGGCCTGGCTCAACCCACCTCCAATTGCTCTTCTCAAGATAACGTGGAGAAGCCCTTTAATACAATCATTACATCCGGTTCAATTTTGTCCCGTTGACTTCCTGTATGTTACATAATTGGCACTGTAAATTTATTGGAAATAATGGCTGTCATGGATGTACTGTCAACCATTAAATTGCTCTCATATCAAATGCTCAGGAAAATCTTGGATGCATATTCCCTGCATTCTTGCTATGTGGCTCAGCCCACCTCCAAAAAATGCTGCATAACCCATATATTGCAATGAGACGGATGACCAAAATGGCTTGAGACCCCATATAGTTTGACATTATTTTATAGCGTGCAGTATTGCAGTAGTACAATCGAAATTATATTATTTGAGAAGATGAATCATCTAGCAAGAGTGCAAATCCAAGTATGGCAATGCCACAATATGTGGCTTAAATGGGGGAAGTGGGCTGGGTCGGGCCAACCTGGGTCCTCACAGGTTCGGGCTGGGCCCGGCCTGAGTTTGATTTTTTCATGAAATGGGAGTCCGGGCCCGGCCCATATGACATTCAAAATATCATTAAACATTTATTAACCGTTAAACAGTAAACGTACCTGCAAAATTCTCAAAATTTCTACTAACTTCTTAAAATTTTTAAATTTGCTAAATTAGAAATCAACAATTGGAGTTAGTATTTAAAGCTAACTTAATTTTTTTTTTCAGCGGATTACGCATATAATTCTTCACAAACTTCAAGATTTTAAAATAAAAGTTAGTGGCTAAATTTTGTCATAAAAAATTCTTTGTGGACTAACCAGCACAGTTTTTTGAAAACCCCTCAAAATAGATGTGCAACTTTTAATCTTCTGTGTTTCAAAAGTCAAACAAAGCACATGCAATCTGAATTCAAACCCACCAACCATTAGATTGCATTCAAACCCACCAACCATTCATCACAGTGAATCCAAGGAGGAAGATTAGTTTTGACAATAAAATGGTGTAAACAGAACTCATAATGGCAGCAAGAGTGATGGATAGCTTGTACAAAATCATGGATGGCAACAAAAGAAGAGTATGAATTGTACCTTAATTGGATTTCTCCAAGTTTGGAGAAAAATCTCTAACATGCAGTGGCTATGGAGGGTTGTAGCGGCAGTTTGGAGATAGTAGCAACAAAAAGGGAGGCTCTAATGGCTTTGGAAGAAGGCTTCAGGAGGGGGGGGGGTGTTCCTTGGAGCAGCAGCAGCTCCCCTTGAGCTGCTGCGGACAGTGGCTCTCTAGCAGCCCTTGGAAAGATAAGGAGAGCTGAATCTTTGGCTGGGGAGCTTGAGAGTAATTAGGGGAAGAACTGGGGAAAGAAAGATGGAGGAATGGAAAAGGAGAGGGGATTTTCGTTAGAAAGAGTAGATAAAGGGGGGGGGAGGAATTGAGAAGAAGACCAATAAGGGAGGTTCCTTCGTGGAACCTTCCTAGATATATATATATATATTTATTATAACATCAGCCATGACATGCTTGATGTCAGCTGATTGATGTCATAATTATATTATTAATTAATTAATATTTATTTTATTTTTTACTGCTGGAATTCTACCGACAACATTGCTACATGTTACTGTAGTAGTAATTTTTTATTATTTTTTTACAAATCATTTTTCTCTTATTTATTTAAGGTGTTACAATTGATCACATTCGCACCTCGAGTCTCGGATTTTGACGCACATTAGCTCGATTTGATCATCTCTGAACGACGATTAATATGAGTATAATATTCATATACTTTTAGATCGGGTATAAACTCTCGAAATTCTCGAGATACGGTTTTGGTTTGGGGTTAAATTTTGTGATTTTAAAATACTGAACGATCTCCGATTGACGAACAATCGATTCCGTTGATCTAATTTGGTCAAATCGGATTTTCGGGTTTTCTTGGTTTGTTTGCAGTTTTTGATTTCGCATCGTGGCTTTTCGATGGCACGCATTACGGTGCGATTGACTTTTAGTCGATTGCAACCGAACGAATTTTGATCTACGATCAATGGATCGATCTGGTTTTATTCCATATTAAATGAACATTAATTGGCCATGCAGAACCTTAATCGGTTCGGATCAGATTATTCGGATCCATATGTTACATATCGCTTCTTATCAGGATTACATCCACGATGTAAGCCAATGAAGAACAAATTTCTAACTGCTGCTGCTCTACCCACACTTGAGACCATCTTTGGTCGACTACAGGAACTTGAATCTCCTTCACCCACTTTGTCTGCTGAGACTACAATACATTTTGCTAGAGGACGGCCAAACTACCAAGGGGGATATGGTCGTGAATTTGGCCATGGTCGTAGTCGAGGACGTGATGCAAGTCATGGACGTGGACGTGATAATACTACTTCCTGCTATCCAGCATGCACACATTGTGGACGCTTGAATCATCTGTCAGAACGTTGCTGGGCAAAGTTTGGCATGCCTCCCAATGCCAAGAATGCCTACGAGACAACCTCATACGAAGGCTCCTATGATACTGCATATACCTCACATGATCAACCTTCTAGTGGCAGTCAGAAATTTTTTACTGCATCTGAGTATGCTCGTCTTCGACAACTACTATAGAACTCTACCAAGGTTACTACTGCTTCTGCTCCTACTGCTAGTCTGGCCACTACATTAGGTACAATTGCTAGCTCTGCATCTACATCTAACCCTTCATGCATCATTGACTCGAGTGCCTCAACTCATCTCACGGGAGAAGGTAGTCTTCTTACCTCTTCACGACCGTCTTCCTTTGTGAAGACTGTTCGTGTTGCCAATGGAGCTCATTCACCTATTATTACTGTAGGAATTATGGAGTTTTCCTCCAAACACCGGCTTACTGGAGTTCACTGCGCCCCTGATTTTCCTCTTAGTCTCTTATCTGTTCACAATTTGTGCACGGAGTTTAACTGTTGAGTTATTTTTGATGAATTCTTATTTTCGTACATCCGGATGAGACAGATTTTTGGTGGGGAACATGAGAAGAACAATCTCAATTATCTTAACATCCTATCTGACCCTGGTTTTGCTGATGCTTCGTCATTCTCCGCTGATCCTCTTCTCTAGCACCTTCGTCTTTCAAAGCCCTCTCTTTAATGTTCCCCGAACTTTCTATGCTCAAGTCTTTTGAGTGCGAGATGCGTCAGTTCGGGAAATATCATCGAACGTCATTCCCTGCTTGTACTGAGCCTCGTCATGAAATTTCTTTCTCTTTAGTCCATTGTGATATTTGGGGACCTTGTCCGGTCCGTACTTTGAGTGGAAATAAGTATTTTGTTGTTTTTGTTGATGACTACAGTATGTCATCTTGGATCTATCTATTAAAAGAGCATTCAAAGATTAATAATATTGTCAACAAATTCTTTCATTATGTCAAGAATATTTTCTCTTTTGGTATACAAATTTTCTGTTCTGATAATGCCTTGAAATTCATCCAACATGACCTCACAAACTTCTTTACTTCCCAGGGCACCGTTCATCAAACCTCATGCCCACATATGTTCCAACAAAACAAGGTAGCAGGGAGAAAACTCAGGCATATTCTAAATATTTCCCGCTCACTCCTTACTCAGATGAAAGTTCCTAAAACCTATTGGGATGATGATGTTCTAACCATCGTCCATCTTATCAACAAAGTTCCATCTCCAACCCTAAATGAATCCGTCCCATTCTCCCTGCTTTACCCAATTGAGTCACCTTTTTCTCTACCCTTGTGAATCGTTGGATATGTGGCCTTTGTTCGTAATTTTCACAGTACAGACAAACTTTCTCCTCGTGCAATCAAATGTGTTTTTCATGGTTATTTCGTACTCCAAAAAGTTACAGGTGTTATGATCCAACTGGACATCTCTATTATATCTCTGCAGATGTAACCTTTTTTGAGCAAACCAGCTTCTTCACTCAATCTGTTACTGATATTCCTCTAGATATCCCACCTCCACCCATTGTCTATAAGCGCAAACAAATATCTCCACCACCAGATGTTCCTTTACCTATTTCTTTGTTGCAGGATGATATGCCTTCTACAAGTGTCCCCTCCACTGATGTCCCGGATGATCCTCAGGAGCTTCCAATTGCTCTAAGCAGAACTAAGAGGCAATGTACTACTCATCCAATGTCCACTTCTACCGCTAGTTTATCATCCACTGACAGAAGATATGCAGATGTTCTCATGGCTATTTCTATTTCGGGGGACCACCATAGTGCTTTGCAGGATTCCATATAGCGACATGCCATGAATGAAGAGATGGATGCTCTTACTTCCAGGGGGACATGGGATCTGGTGCAATGTCTCAAGGGGACGAGATTTGTGGCGTGCAGATGGGTCTTCGCGACCAAGCAGTCACCAGACGGATCCATTGACGGATTGAAAGCTCGTCTTGTGGTCAAAGGTTTACACGGACATATGGAGTGGATTACTTTGAGACATTCTCACCGGTTGCATGAATGGGATCTGTTAGAAAATCGGAAGCGGAAGCGAAACATGGAAAAAGATAAATAAAATAAAGAACAACGGGATTTTACGTGGAACCCTACTCCGTGAGGAGCAGGATGAAACCACGGGAGAAGCCCTCAAAGGGGCGGATATTCTATTGCTTTTTCTCGATGGATACAGGAGGTCTGTGCTCCTTATATAGCCTCTCCAGAGCCTCCAAGTCCCACCACTGGACGATGTGGGACTAAACACTGGATAGGGTAAATGGATCTCCTCCAGGATCCATTTACCCTGTTACAACTCAATGGGCGCACAACCATATACTCTAACACTCCCCCTCAAGCTGGAGCATGCAATGCTCAGCTTGGACAAACAGAAAGAAACTCAACTCAACGCTACATGACACTACGGACAATATCAACCCAACGCGCACATTGCTGCAGTCGAGGACATTGCTTCTCATGCCGTGCAGGTGAGGAGGACGAACGTGCTGGAGTGTGAGTCAACTGAAGACTCGGAATCTAACCATCGAGTCTGAAACTGCGCCTGAAGTTTCCTCGTCGGAGAACTGGGTCTCTCCCATCTGGCACAGAGAATGGTGCACTGCTCTGGTGTACCTATGATACCACATGAAAACCCTTGCCCTCAAGGGAATGGTCCTCTGCTCTGGAGTCCCTATGGCTCACATGAAAACTCTGGTCGGACAACAACAAGAATGATGGGGACCTCGAACTGATGATGGCAACATATGCTCATCTGAAAATGACCGCACACTCGTGCGTGTCTGAAACTGGACTCGCAACCTTCTGACGTCGAGTCTGAACAACTGTAGAGTCTGAATATCTGACTGGTTTGAATAATCTGCATCTGGCATCTGAATCTGGAGCAATAGAACAGACCTGTGACTCTACATATATATACTCCCCCTTTCTCCCATACTTGTCGGAAAACATGGACGTCGACCAAGTTGGGAGAAGACACAATGATGGGGGTAAAGAAATCATCAAATAGCCGACTTCATTTTTTTTTCGGCTTTTCAAACATCATTATCATCTTTTTTTCTCTTTTGGCTATTTTCAATTTTTTTAATAGCCGCAAATTTTTTTTAAAGCCGTTCATCGTTTTTTTCGGCTTTTGCAACATCTTTTTTTTTTCGAAATGCGTGTGGCTCTCTTTTTTTTATATATTGCACGCGTCTCTTTTTTTTCTAAAACTTGAATCTCGGCCCAAATGTGGACCCAATCTCTCTCCCCCTCAATTTTTTTTTCATATCTCACAGCCTCTCTCCCTCATTTTTTTTAAATATGCAAACTCCCCCTTTTTTTTTAATACTGGGCCCCTTCTCACTTTTTTTTCTAAATTTTCAGCCCACGTGGGCTTAACCAACAGCTTCCCCCAAAGATTTTTTTTAAATAAAAGGGGCCCTCTAGGGTTGCCAGGAACCCTTCTAAGGAAACCCCCACCCGACGGGGGTATTCTTTCACGTCGTCGCCAGGATCGGATCAGAGGAGCCTCGCGGCATCGCGCGCGCACTGGAGGACATCGCGGCTTCATCGCCGCCTGGAGCTGGGATCGGGGGCGAGGGTTAGGGCTACTCAAAGGGAGGAGAGGACCGCCCCTGGGTCTCGATGAAGCGGGAGAGGGGTCGCCGCTAGGGAGATGCAGATGTGCTGGCAGTGTCTCCGCCTGAAGCACGATCTGGAGATGCTGTTGTGCGCGGGTCGCCGCCGATCAGGAGGGGCGATACTGTTGTGCGACACGCGCCGCCTGGAAGAGCTTGGTTGCGCGCCGCCTTTGGAGATGAGAGGCGGCGCCGCCTGTTGGATCGCCGGGAACACCTGGAGGCGTATGCGCCTGGATGTTTGCGCCGCTCGGAGATAGGAGAAGAGAGGCGGGGCGCGGCACCTGGGAACGAGGGGCCGCCATTGGGAACAAGGGGAACACACGGGCTTTCGCTTTCCCAGATCCTCAAGGATCATAGCCCCTTGATAGTCGCTGCTACGATGAAGGGTGCCGCCAGGACTTGATGCAACGACGAGAGGGCAGGAGCGGAGCTCCGTCTAGGAGCCAGAACACTGCCGTACGCTGGGATTCGCGCCGCCAGGAGATGCAGATGAAGGGGGGGGCGACGCTTTAGGGCTTCTCACGTTGAAGGATCTCCAGAACGCTTTGCGGCTGAGGTGCTTTAGGGCTGGAGGTGTGATTAGGGTTTCCCACGAAATCCTTGCTGGGCTGTTTGTCTGAGCGCCGCAGTTTGGACGAATCATGCAACAGAACATAGATTAGGGTTCCAGATGCAAACCCTACAACTCGGATCTTGAACTCAGATAAAAACACTCTTCTCGAGCAATCTTTAAAACAGAAATTACAAGAACGTTCGAGAACTGATCTTGATAATCGATTCTCGAACAAAACATAAAGAACACACAAAAACTCCTCGAGAATCGACCCGCTCTGATAATATGTTAGAAAATCGGAAGCGGAAGCGAAACATGGAAAAGATAAATAAAATAAAGAACAACGGGATTTTACGTGGAACCTTACTTCGTGAGGAGCGGGATGAAACCACGGGAGAAGCCCTCAAAGGGGCGGATATTCTATTGCTTTTTCTCGATGGATACAGGAGGTCTGGGGCTCCTTATATAGCCTCTCCAGAGCCTCCAAGTCCCACCACTGGACGATGTGGGACTAAACACTGGATGGGGTAAATGGATCTCCTCCAGGATCCATTTACCCTGTTACAACTCAATGGGCACACAACCATATACTCTAACAGGATCAATAAGGAGTATCCTTTCAGTGACACCTAATAAGGCATGACCTATCTTTCAGTTAGATGTGAAAACACATTCCTATATGGTGATCTTGCCGAGGAAGTGTACATGATGCAACCTCTGGATTATGAAGTCGAGGGGGAGTGTGCATGTTGACTTCGCAAGGCAATATATGGTATGAAGCAGAGCCCAAGGGCATGGTTCGATAAACCTACTGCAGAAATCAACACTCTTGGCTTCCAGAGAACAACCTCTGACTATTCTGTGTTTGTCAGAAGACGAACAACTAGTATTGTTATACTTGCTGTCTATGTAGATGATATGGTTGTCACATGCGATGATGATAAAGGGGTATTAAAGATCAATGCCTTTCTCCAGAAGGCGTTCGTTACGAAGGACCTTGGTCCACTACGCTATTTCTTGGGCATAGAAGTACTATGCACTACAGAAGACCTTCATCTCTCACAGAGGAAATACTGTTTGGACATCCTTACCGAAGCCTGATTACTTTGATGCAACCCCTATGGTATTCCTGCAGATCCAAAGAAACACTCCACATCCTCTGATCTTGTCTTTGAAGATGTTACTCGATACAGAAGCCTGGTTGGCAAACTTCTTTACCTTACTGCTACCAGACCAGATATTTCATATGCAGTGAGCAGAGCTAGCCAACACATGGAACAACCTTGTTACAATCACTGGCAGGATTTTCTCCATATTCTACGATACTTGAAGGAATCATCAGGACGTGGCCTCTTTTATGAGGCAAATGGGTACACCGATGTTATTGCATATGCTGATGTTGATTATGCAAGCTCGACAGAGGATCATCACTCCACCACATGATATGCTATGATGTTTGGAGGAAACCTTGTTACTTGGAGAAGTAAGAAGCATACGGTTGTATCCAAATCCAGTATAGAAGTAGAGTACATGGCGATGGCTCAAGCTATTTGTGAGATTACGTGGCTATTGACATTTCTGCAAGAACTCGACATTGTTGTCACCACTCCTACCTGCTACATACATTGCCACGAATCCTATGTTCCATGAGCGACCAAGCACATAGAGATTGACTGCCATTTTGTTTGTGATGCTGTCAGGATTGGAAGGTTTACTACTCCTCACATCACCACATATCTTCAGCTTGCAGATGTATTCACAAAGGCCTTACCCAAGAAGCGCCTCTCGTGGATAGTTTCCAAGTTGGGTATGACTGATAAATATACTCCAACTTGAGGGGGATTGTTAGTAATGTATTCTTACGGTTCTTAGTTATTCATTGTAACCCCATTAGAGGCACTTATGTATTTTTTTTCCAGTTTTAAGCTCTCTAGGTTTTTGTCCTATACAAGGACTCCTAAACTTCTGGAATAAGACAAGCTATTTCATTCTTTCATTTTGTTCCACAATTTTCAAGTGCTGCTAAGTAAAATTCCTTGAAATGTTCAATCTTCTACCTTTGCCATTAACTGAAAAATACTTTAGTTCTGTGATTTGCTTATCAATTTCTTTTTGTCTATGATTCGTGTTTGTTACTGTATGCCAGTTCTGTTTTATTTTGTTTTGGGCAGCTAATAATAGAGTACTCTCATGCTTTCCATTAGATAGGTCGTTATCTTGCTGATCAAAGTCCATCTGTGAGGTCTACACCTTCGACACGGCCATCTAATGTTGCAAGGCCTGCTGCATTGATACCATCCATAAAATCAGCAACGAAACTAGTTGTGAATACATCAAGACCCGAACCTCAGGTTGAGCAGAGTAGGGAGACGAGGTAGGAATAAGGTTTAATATCCATTTCTTTTATTCCTCAAATTGATAATAATGTTAGGTCTCTGCTATTATTCCCTTGTGGTATTTTTTGGATGCTTGCCAATTTGTATTTACTGCCTATAATCTAATCATTATCAGCATGCTAATTATTTTATTGTACTTAAATTTGGGTTGAAGTTCTGTAAGTCAACGTAACATATTTGATTTTTTCACCAGGTTCATCTTATTAATTGTGTAGTTGGCCCATTTCCAGAACCAATATATGATTTTATTATGTAAACAAGAACTTCATGTATGAGTTTAAAAATTAAAATCCAGAGGTGTATTCAGAGGAGATATGTACAATTTTTTTTTGGAAGTCTGCAAGGTAGGGGGAAGCACTCGGTGGTGCCCGCCCCATCAAAATATATTTAAGATAGCAAAAGGTTACATCACACGGTAACAACAACCCAAAACACAAAACAAGAAAAGATCATTACATCATCCACTCATCTACCAGTCTCCTTGTAAAGCACTCGACATTTTCTTTGTAAAATCTTTGGCCCGAGAAAACCAAATCATTTCTGCCACGCCAAACCGCCCACATAATAGCCATGGGGAAGAGCCGCTCCCTTCTTGATCTCGCCCTATTCTCATACACCGAATTCCAGAAAGCCTGGAACTCATCGGTCCGGCACTAAAGAATCCCCGCCTCCTACCAAATTTGCGATATCACAGGGCATGTAAAAAAAAGGTGTTCCACCGATTTGATTGCATTGTCACATATTAAGCATTTGTCCGCAATGATGCCCATGAGCTTTACACACCGATCACGTGTCATCAGTCTCTTGCGCATAAGGAGCCACAGGAAAATCCCAACACGCTCAGGAAGATTAAGGGCCCAAATAGAAGCACAGTCCCTGTTTAGCACATCCGAGGTCGCCGGCGGCGGTCTGGAGATGACACCATAGGCGTCCTTAACCGAGAAGCTCCCCTCCTTCCAGCTCCAGTGATCCCTACCCCCAATAGGGGCACCTACCTTCCCCAAAGCGTCAAGCAGCACCAAGAAGTCCTCAAATCTCCGATCCGAGAAGTTAGCGGAGAAAGCAGGCTACCAAGACCCATCACACCAGCAGTCCGCCACCGAACATAGCTTATCATTCGCCAATGCAAATAACCGCGGAAAACGAGAGCAAAGTGCTCTCGCCCCCGACCAGTCATCGTCCCAAAAAGCAAAGGAGTCCCCCCTACCAAGAATCGGCCTGAAGAGATTAATATTTTTTACAAACGTCTTCACCACGCCCCTCCAGAAAGGCATCAATGCCGCAAGGTTGAGCAGCTGCGACTGGGGCGCGCCCTTCACCCCGTAGATGCTCCGAACCACCAAGCAAACAAGATCATCACCCGGGCCCCATACCCTACTAGCCCATTTAAGCAAAAGCGCCTCATTCACCTGCTCAAGAGATCTTACCCCCAAACCCCCCAATCCTTGAAATGTACAATTTATACCAACGACATCATTTATAAATGTGATATGGCTTAAGGGGCAAACATATCAAATAAAATGTTTTCCATCCAAATTAACAGAGAAAATGGATGGAAGTTAACACATGGTTATGCCATATAAGAGAATTATTATTCAGGGTATCCATGTAGTTTGTGATTATGGAGGGAAAAGCGCATAAATATGAAACTATACATGACTATGTGTGTAAAAATCCCTGAAAGTAATAAAATTTAAGTGTCTTGGCATGTGATTCGTGCATTGTAACCCAATTTTCTCGGTTTGCTTTAGTAAAAACCGTTAGAGGAAGTCCCATGTTGGTAGAATTATTTTTGTATTTCAGATTGAGAAAATGAAAGTGAATGTGCATGCTATACATGTTTCTTGGAGAAGGATTTAAATCAGTATTTTTTTCACATCATTAAAATATTGGTTATCCTGCAAAGCTTGAGTGAGATTCAATTACGGAGTGAAAAGTTTAAGTGACCACCATATTCTCTCAATGATTTTAGCAAATTTTCCTTGGTGATAAACTCGAAAAATATGTCATGATTAAAATGCCAAAATCCGAACTTTGATTGATGGTGATAACTGATAAGTAGCTATTAGACATAAATAGAAGATGCTAAAAATCTGCAAGGTCATAAAGTCACCAAGTCATCACTCAACATATTCACCCCACTAGATTTGTGTGCCACAGTGAACAATAAACAATATTTGTTTAATAAGAACGTCAGAGAGCAACAAAGGTCTGAATAATCTTGAAAGAGTGATAATCCAGAGCTATTATCTGTTTTAAATGATTAGGACGTATTATACTCCCTCCTAAAACTCACTAGGACACTGCAACCCTGTCAAGAAAAAACACTGTAGAAGAATTTCAAGTATATAGAGCGTCAAAAAAAAATTTCAAGTATATATTGCACTTACCTGTACTCGGGAGATAATGGAGAACTTTGGACCTCATTTTAGGTGACAATATAAGAATCAAATCAGTGAAGCAAAGATGCAAGAACTAGATTGACCATTTTTCTGATCTTCGTCAAAGCAAAGAGGCACGAGAACATAATCTGAAGGCTCCTAAATATGACTTGATATCTGGTAGGAAAGAAAGTCCTTTCCCTTATCACAAAATAATAGACGTGAAATGCACTAGCTTAGAACTTCTAGCATGATTAAGGATGATATCTACCAGATATCAAGTCATATTTAGGAGGAATTGGAAACCCGAGCGGCTTCCCGAGCGCATCGGGTTCTTTCTTTGGCTGCTGCGGCGGGGGCGGCTTTTGACGCGCGATAGATGTTCTCGGCTCTTCCCGAATGTCGGGCCTTTGTGCGGGCTTTGTCAGGAGGAATTGGAAACTATTACTCACCTTTTCTTCGAGTGCTGCTCTGTTCGCTCGATCTGGGCTGATATCCAGTGGATCAATCCTGTTTCCTTTCCAGCGGTGTGCGACAGTTTGATCTCCTCTAGGGGCAGGGCGAGGAGGCTTCTTCTTGATCCATTTGCTCGGTTGTGGAGTATCTGGTTGGGGAGTAATGAGGCTATCTTCTCCGCTCAGCGTTTCTACAAGGAAAACATCTTAATTCACGCTCAACGTCTTATCTTAGATTGGGACCACGGTTAGTTTGGCGGCTGGACCGTGGTGGGGACCTCCTTTTGTGGCCACTTCTCTCGCTGGCCTGTCCTCGTACTGTGTTCTTTCTTTTTCTTTCTCCTTTTTTTTGTTTTACTCGCTGTAATTATATCCCCTTTTCAATATATTGGGGCGATCACCTACGAGTGACTCCTCCTTTTTTGAGGCTTCAAAAAAAAAGCATGATTAAGGATGAGCTGGTGCGACCACCATGTGTTCCTTTTTCCACAAGGATTCATCCACAGTGGACTAAAAAATTACCTTGTTCCCAAGTCTTTATGTATGGTTTATTACAATTTCTTTGAACTAACTCTTTCCCGAATTAAGCATATGCTAATCTCGTCCTCTTCTTTCGATTAATCATTCTAAATAGGTCTGACAACAATTGATCATGGCATCATGCCAATAGGGTTGGTAAAGTTTATTACCATCTGATTATCATGGATTCAGGGATTATTGATGATGTATCGATATCCTTTTAGAGAACACATAGTCTTCGTAAGTCCATGACATTTGTAGTTTAGATGTTAATGGGATTTCTCATTTTTGAAAGGAAAAAGGGTGACACATCGTGTAGACACCCATGCAAAAACTTTTATGTATTAACAATGTTAAGTATATAGTTACAAAAACCAAGATGACTGTAGGCAGAGCAATAACGCTCACATATTCCGCACATCACACCACACCCTTCTTAGGCAGAAGGAACAACAAGGCATTTAAGCTTCACGGACTGATGGTTCATCTAACGTAACTCCTCCGTCATGTTTAACATCTCCTGAGCTACCATGTCCGGAAACTCCCTATAAAAAAATGAAAAACTGTCCGGGCTCGAGAAACCCTCCTCATTTAGGTCAAAGGTCGCTCGCTGGACCTTCATAAGCAAGAAAATTTTCATCAATTCTTCATACCGCAACTGTTGTTGGAATATGCATCATGGTATAGAAAGGTAATTGGATCCCTTCAAGGTCCAATTACCACATCCACCTGGTTAGTCCCACATCTACTGTTAGTGGGACTCCGGTCAGTTGGGGCTATATAAGAAGACCCACACCCATCGTATCAAATAAGGAAAGTGAATAGAAAACTATTGAGATATTTATCTCTTTATATTTATTTCGTATTTCTATTTATTTCATATACCTCTCGTGTAATTCACCCAGGGCTTTTCTCCAATATAAGAGAGCCCTAGGGTCTCCAATAATGAACAAGTTCTATTTTTCCTCCAACATGGTATCGAAGCAACGGTCCTAGACCGGGGTTCCCATATCTCCCTAAACCCTAGCCCTACCGCTGCCCCCTCTCGCCGTCGCCGGCCACCAACATGCCCACCCTTTGCCCGCCAGCGCCGGTTGCCCCCAGCAGCTCGCCCCGCCACCCGATTGCCCCCAACGTCCTGCCCTCCTGCCCCCAGTGGCTCGCCCCGTCACCCGATCGCCTCCAGGGATCCTCCCGCCCGCCCCCAACGGCCTGCTTGGTCGCCCCAACCATCCTCAGTGGCTCGTCGACCGCCACCATCGACCCTTCCGGCCTCCGAGCGGCACTGCTTGGCTGCCTTGCAATCCTAACAGGCCATCCAACCGCAGGCCACCTATTGCTAGATGCCTCAGCTTCCCCTCCATTTGCAAGTCTAGAGGGTCTGATTTTGACTGGAATACGTGATTTCCGACATTTAAATCATGTTTTCCGGCCCTAGACTACAACAAGGATTGGAGAGAATGATTGTACGAGTTTACACGTACAACCATTCCTACATATGATTGTGTAGACTTGATCAAATAAGTTTACTCCCTAGTTTGATTCGTATTTTCGACGATGAATCCATCATGTCAGAGAACAAGGGTGACATTTCTTCGTCGTTCGGTGCCTTCAAGGACCCGACTCCTATTGTGAAGATGGACGGGACCAACTACGAGTTGTGGTCCATGCAGTTTCGTACCCTTATGCAGTGCCATAACAAGGACATTTTGACTGACTCAGAGCCGACAGACAAAACTGGGGAAAATGCTTCATGGAAGTAAGATGATGCCTATACACAGATCTGGCTCTTCGGGACGTTCACCACAGAGATCACCAATGACATTGTCAATCAATCCACGACTAAGGATATGTGGGATATCTTGGCTGACACATATGAGCAAGAGAAGAATGAGAGCAAAATCCTTCAGTTGCACTATGACATTTTCTCGACCAAGCAGAATGGTCGGCCTCTTCATGCCCACTTCTCGCATCTCTGAGGCATGTTTGAGCGTCTCTATAGCTTCATGCCCATTATTACCAACACTGAGCAACAACATGCATACCATAATGCCACTATGACTGGAGTTTTGGAGTAGACCTATCTCTTTATTGGACTGCACTTCCAATTAGAGGGCGAGACGGAAGAGCCTTTTGTAGGCTACCTCACCGCTTGAGTTTTTGTTTACTTTTCACCAACAGACTTGACATTGCTACATCGAATCATCCATGTATACATCTGAATCCTCTATGGCTACATCTGAATCAGTTACAATTGAATTTGGAGTTACATTTGAGATTGGATTGAGTCACAAATGTGTTTGGTTAAAGTTGAGATGATTTACAGTTGAGTTGGTTGTAGGTGAGCTTAGTTTCCATTAAGCTAGTTACTGTTCTGCCAGTATTTCCTGATGAAGAGAAAAGATCAATTTATGAAAATCATCCTTATCAGAATACGAGCTACTACCACAGTTGATTGAATTAGCTAGTGGACGTGTTGGAAACTTAGTTAGGATGCATTTCACTCCACTGCATGCCTACAGAGGCACCCCAACCCTAAGGTTTCCTTACTGCCTTAGAGTTATAGTGTGAGGTCTTACCCAGACCAAGACCACAGACTATCCACTAAGCTTGAAAATTCAATAAGAAAAGAATCAAAACACCATACCCATCATATACACTTACTCTCTATCCACATAATTCCTAAACTTCTGAAAAAGATCTAGATCACCTCGATCATAAGAAGTATATAATGATCAGAGAATTTCTCAATCCTTGAGACTTCAAAAGGGATAAAGAAGACTAGAAATCATATACGGTTGTATATGCTTTGGCAAAGCCTACGATTAGATAAGAGACTCATCATCCATATTATTAAGATCCATCACACATGATTATAAAAAAATGATAGCTTAAATATGGATCATATAATATTTGTATAAAAATGATTATTATGGGTAATTAATGTAGGATGAGTCGAATGTGGCTTTACATACTAAACAACTTGAAAGTCCGTTTCATTGCAATTAGCTTTAATTTTTAATTGCCAAGTCCAATTTACTTGATTTCTTTTGGAGCCACTAAGTTTCCTGTTATTTCTAATTAATAAGATTTACTCAACATTTGTTGATGTTCTTTTCTCCCCATTCCATGGATTGCATGCAAAATACCTGCACCGTTGTATTGGAGGAGTTAAACATCAGCTTCTGCAGTTACTATTATCAGGTACGCATGCTATAGTTTGTTCAAGATATTATATGCTTTTATTTCTCTTCTGATACATTTGGGATGCATGTATATAATGTAATTTTGTTGTTACATGTTAACTGCTATGGAAATTTATGCAATATAATTGTGACATGTTGTATTCTGTGGTTTATTGGTTAATTTGTGAATGTCGTTCGTAAATGTAAAAAAAAATTCCCTAATTTTCAGTACTCTAATGCAATCTGTAGCGAATATAATACTACGAGTAATATGTAAACGGGTATCCTAGATCCGCGGGAGCGGGCGTCACAACAGATCACTCGCTTTTTGTTTAGAGGACACAGAGAGGTACTGTTACTATTCTTGTCTATGTCAATGATATTATTGTCACGAGTGCTGATGAACAGGGCATTCAGGTAGCCAAGGGATTCCTTGGTCAGCAATTTGTGATCAAGGACCTTGGTAATCTTTGATACTTCCTTTGATTAGAGTTTGCCAGGAACCCACACGGCCTTGTCAGGACCTAAAGGAAGTTTCTGACTGATCTTCTACTAGAGACAGGTATGATAGAGTGCAAGCCTGCTACTACCCCTATGGATCCAAGCATGAGATTATATGATGATGAAACTGAGGAGGTATATAAGAGGAGATATATAGAGCTTGTTGGGAAGCTCCTATATGCTACCATCACCTGGCCTGACATATCTTTTGCTGTGAGCAAGGCGAGCTAGTTCATGTAGCAACGCAAGAAGGTTCATTAGGATGCAGGCTATATGATTTTGAGATATTTAAAGAATTCACCAGGTACTGGTCTTATATTTAGCAGAGGTACATCTCTTGAGGTGACAACCTTTGTAAATACAGATTATGCAAGATGCCTTAGAGACAAAAGTCCATGCTTGGCTTTGCTATTTTTGTTGGGAACTCTCTTGTGTCATGGAAAAGTATGAAGCAGACAATGGTTGCTAGATCCAATGCAGAATCTGAGTACAGGGCCATGGTACAGGGGAATACAGAAATGATGTGGGTTAGGTCGGTCTTGTCTGATCTCGCTGTTGAGGTTCCTCTTCCTATGCAGCTTTTATGTGACAATCAAGCATCTCTCTTTATTGCCAATAATCCTACAATTCATGAACGAACCAAGCATATAGAGGTTGATTGCCGCTACACCAGATATATGATCCAGAAGGTCTCATATCCACTTTCCATGTTCCTACTGGAGATCAGACATCTGATATTTTCATCGAGGCCCTTGTTAGAGGCTCTTTTTAGAGATGCTGTTCCAAGCTGAGCATGATAGACATATATGCTTTAGCTTGAGGGGGAGTGTTGAGATATTTATCTCTTTATATTTATTTCGTATTTCTATTTATTTCATGTACCCCTCGTGTAATTTACCCAGGGCTTTTCTCCTTTATAAGATAGACCTAGGGTCTCTAATAGTGAACAAGTTCTATTTTTCCTCCAACAAAAACATAAGCCCTTTGAGGTGTTCCTCGTGGTTTCATCCCTCTCCTTAGGGAGTAAGGTTCCACGTAAAATCCCGATGTTCTTCCATGTTTATTCTTTATCTCTGATATTATGCTTCTACATTCTCGATTTCTAACATGGTATCAGAGCGGGTTCGATTCTCGAGGATTTTATGTTTTTGATTTATTCGAGATTCGATTGATAGAGAAGATTCGGTTTCTTGCTTGTCCTTGCATATTATTCATTCATGTCTGTGATCAAGTTCCAAATTCAGTTCTAGGGTTTCTTGAAACCCTAGTTCTGAATAAAATTCTCTGCTGGCGATGTCGATCTGATTAGGATTTTGTGTTTTACGGAACCCTATTCTGAGAAGCAAAGTTTTAGGGTTTCTCTATTTCATCTCCAGCCATATCTTCTTTAGTTCATCACAGCCCAAAAAGTAACCTTAATGAAGGCTCCGGTCATGTCATATGTTGAAGATGGTTTCTCGAAGACCTCATGTCGAAGGAGATACAAGGAGGCTAGAACCTACTTTCTCCAAGCAGGAATGTTCCACGCAAGGTTCTCACAACGGAGCCATCTCAGCATCTCCCCTCTCGAAGTATCCCTACCAGCGAATCTCGAAGAAGAAGGGGGGCACTATTCTACAACCTCAATCGTCATTGTTAACTCCAGCATCAGGTCTGTGCGAGCATCAGACCCCCAAAGACTGCTCCTCGAAATGCAACACATTCTCTCGGAAGGCGGCGACGACAACACAGATCCATTGCACATGCCATCCCATCGCACCAACTTGGTATCATGTAACTCGACAGGCGACAGGTGGCAGCATGCCGCAATCGTGCAACTCGAGGGTTCTCTTCAAGCTCTGGGTAGCGCACACACACCTCCTCCTGAAATCCCAACCCCAACGTCGAGAAGAAACCCTACCTCGCTTACTTCTTCTCCTTAGCGATGACGATTTGCGACGACAAAAGGAGCTGTCTCCTCTAGGCGATGCTCAGGGATGATCCTTCCATTGATAGCGGTGGTGAGAACGATGGGTTCTACTCCTGAGGAACCCTAATAAATGAATATCCAGAAATAAGAGCAAGGGCCAATGCCCTCTCATTTAAAGGGGGCCCTGGGCGACTTTGTATTTTCACGTCCAAGTTGGGCCGTGTTTCAAAAAAGGGGGGGATGTATTTTGGAAAAGGTAGTGCGTACAAAAAAACCATACGCGGGAAAAATGAAGACGACTATAAAAAGAGATAAAGTAGCCGAAAAAAGGGGTAGAAGAAAAGTCGGAAAAAATGTGACGATTTATTGGCCTTTTGTTTTTCCCATTTTCTTGTCTTCTCCCAACTTGATCGATGCCATTGCTTTCCAACTAGTATGGGAGAAAGGGGGAGTATTGTGTAGAGTTATGTGGCTCATAATCAGATTCTCCAGTCTAGATGCCGTGCCAGTTGTCAGACTCTACAGTTCAGATTCAAACTCGACGTTCAGATTGGTTTTGAGTATTCGATTTGATGCGCACATGTATGCGGTCATTATTTGTGTCGTCCCCATCTTTGTTTTTGATCTCAGAGTTTTCATGTGATCCATAGGGATTCCAGAGTAGAGATCCTATTCTCTATGTCATTGTGGGTTCGGGTTTTCATGTGGTTTCATATAAACTCTAGAATAAAGATCCCATTCTCTGAGCTAGTATGGGAGAGACCCATTTTTCCGACGAGGAGACTTTCGGACTCCATTCTCCAACGATCGTGGACTTCGACGAGGATGTTTCCACATCTTTTTTAATCTGACCCTTTAGAGAGATGGGGCAGTTGTCCACATGATGCACAATCTTCTACATATGGCTGGCCAGAGTACTCCGATGAGTAGACTCATTTCAGTTTCAACGACTCTGACAGATGCAGTACAGAGCACATATTCTTTGACGAGGAGAACTAGTTCAATTCACACTCCAGCTCGTTAGTTACTCCTCACCGGTATGACATGAGAAACAACATCCTCGACAACAACTGACTGTAGAGTCTGCGTTGAGTTGATAGTCTGTAGTGCCTTGTATTGTGAGTTTGAGATTTCTTTCTATATGTCTAGGCTGAGCATTGCATGCTTCAACTTAAAAGAGAGTATTGGAGTATGCATCATGGTGTATATAGGTAATTGGATCCCTCCAGGGTCTAATTATCGCATCCACCTATTTAGTCCCACATCTATTGTTGGTGGAACTCCAGTCAGTTGGTGGGCTATATAAGAAGCCCACATCCATTGTATGAGATGAGAAAAGTGAATAGAAAACATAAGCTATTTGAGGAGTTTTCCCGTGGTTTCATCCCACTCCTTAGAGAGTAGGGTTCCACGTAAAATCCCGGTGTCTTTCCATGTTTATTCTTTATCTATGATATTACGCTTTCAAATTCTCGATTTCTAACAGCAACTCATTCAACTAAAGAGCATCCCTTCCCTCCCTCCTAGCATCGCTACCGGGTGTACGACTGACCCTCAACTTATTCAGCCTCAGTATATCCCATCCCACCCATTTGGTGGCACTACTAGGCACACGTTGATTGAGCTCAATATAATGGCATCTCAACGCATCACTAATGGCATGATCTTGCACACCATCAATCTCAATAGAGTGTATTATATTATGTCTTCTACATCCATTCCAACCGCATGGAAGAATCTCACATTCGCATTTCCTTCCTTGAACCAATTTTGCCTCGATTATTGCCTCCATTCAGTCTCCTTCCTATCCTCTTCCACAAGAACACGATTGTGCTCGCATCTTACTGCCTTTTCCTCCTCCAAAAGCTCCCTAGAATCCTCTACAACCTCTACCTGCGGCTGCTCCATGTCTCTTCGCTTGCCTTTGAGCTCATATATCTCCTTCCTTAACCTTATGATCATGCTGTGTATTTCTCTAAGCTTCTCAACCATTCTTCTCAAAGCGGATCCCCCACATTTTGTTCATGCTAGCACCTTGAGACCTCCCATAAACCCTCATGCATTTAGGAGTACTCAAAGCAAAAATTACTACCCTGACGTTGACCAGATTCTGAATACCAACAAATCGATGTATGGTTGTAATGCGACCTTGGCAAGGTCAACATAAAATCCAAAGGGAAACTCTCTAGAAACCCTATCGAGCTAAAGTGTTAGAGATTATGATAGATTACGCTTTCGTATTTTATTGTAACCCCACGAGGGTACTTATGTATTTTGTCTTTTTGAGCTCTCTAGGGTTTAGTCCTATATAAGGAACCCTAGATGTGAAGCTCGCTCTTGCCCATCGGATCTGGGATACCCGTTTACATAATACTCGTAGTATCATATTCGCTAGAGATCGCATTAGGTTACTGAAATTCAGGGAATTTTTTTCGTGTTTACGGATGACATTCACATTTAACTAATAAGCCACAGAACTACAATATATCACCAATTTTATTGCATAAATTTCCATAGCATTTAACATATAACAAAAGAAACTGCATAATGTACATGTATCCCAATTTTAGCATAAGAGAAAGAAAAGAATTTATAATATCCTGCACAAAAACTATAACATGCGTACCTGACAATAGTAACTGCGGAAATGAGGTTCAACTCTCCCAATACCACGATGCAGGTGTTTTGCATGCAATCCGTGCAATAGGGAAAAAAGAATATCAACGAAATGTTGAGTACATCTAATTAATTAACAATAACAAAGAAATTTAGTGGCTCCAAAAGAAAGCAAGTAAATACAACTTGACAATTAAAATTTAGTGCTACTTGCATTGAAACAGGTTTTCAAGTTGTTCTGTAAAGGTAAATCTCCTGACTTATCCATCCTACCTCAATTACCCATATTTAGTATTTCATATATTAGTTATAATTAACATTTTATATATTGATTGTAAGATTCATATTTAAGCTATTGTTTTTTTAAATTAAGATTCATGTTTGATGAATCTTGGTGTTGAAGATGATGAAACTCCTATTTTGATGTTTGTCTTTGTCAAATCATATACAACTGTATATGATTTCTATTCTTCTTTATCCCTTTTCAAGTCTCAAGGTTTCATTATTTTTTTGATTCGTTATATACTTATTATGACCGAGGTGATCCAAATCTCTTTCTGATGTTTATGAATCATATGGATGGATCATATTAAGTGTATATGATGGGTCTGGTGTTTTGATTCTTTTCTTGTTGAATTTCTCAAGCTTAGTAGATAGTCTGTGTTCTTGGTCTGGGTAAGACCTCACACTATGACTCTAAGGCAGTAAGGAAAGCCTTAGGGTTGGGGTGCCTCCGTAGGCATACGATGGAGTAAAATGCATCCTAACTAAGTTCCCAACTCGTCCAGTAGCTATGTCTAACAATCGTGGTGGTAGTTCATAGTCTGAGAAGGATAATTTTCATAATATGATATTTTCTCTTAGTCTGGAACTACTGGCGGAACAATAACTAGTTCAACTGAAACCAAGCTCAACTATAACCAAACTAAACTGTACTCAACTCAACTGAAATCAAGCTTCACTGTAACAAACTCAACTGTAGCCGATCTCAATTGTAATTCATCTCAACTCTAGTCCAACTTATTTATGACTCATTCTAAACTCAATTGTAATATCTCCAAATTCAACTGTAACTGATTTAAATGCATCCATAGAGGACTCAGATGTAGCCATCGTTAATCATATTGGCGGAATGGTACCAAAACTCAATCAGTGAGGTAGTCTACTAAGAGACCCTTCCGTCTCGCCCTCTAAGTGGAAGTGCGGTCCAGTAGAGTGATAGATCTACTCCAAAACTACACCACTGAGACAAGTGAGAAAAACTCTTCGGAAAAGTCACTCTAGAAAAATCGTTCCGACCGGTATGGGCAAACGAGCTCGAAAAAAAACTAAAACCGAGGGCCCTCCAACCTAGGTTCCCTATAGAACAAGGGTCAACAGAACTGATCTTTACAAGAAAACCTGTGGATCCAAAAAAGGCGTAAAACTGCGAGCGCTCGCGAAAAATCGAGAAAAAAACTGGAATTCAAGACCTGCGCACTAAGCGGCCGCTGCCCTAACTGGGCTTCCTATCTCCCGCCCAGCTGAGGGTCACCGTACCCTCGCACAGTCAGGTGTAAAGGTTACCATGACTGGCACTCGTAATAATTAGTCATCATTAAATCATCATCACTAACTTAATTTCTCATCCTTTCTCAATCTCTGTCGTGATTAACTTTACAGACCCGTGCATCTTGTTGACAATCTTATTGAATAGTAATCCATAACTATTGATTCATACTTAAATGATTGATCATGAATATTTTCAGTCTTTGATTATAGATTATTTCATAATTTGGCGGTATGCTTATTGATCTAGATTTTCTAAGTCACTTGTATGAAAATACCCTGATAAATCTCATTTTTCCAATCATGAGATTAGATGTTCAATTGATTTGGATTCAAATTTAGATCATGCTGGATTCCTATTTTTTTCTTATTTAAATGAAGGGATTAAGAGTCACTCATTTAGATTTGGATTGCGGCAAGGCATTACATTAGCCTCACACAAATTCGAGTGTGTTGAAAGTCTGTGATTTACCACTAACCTGCAAAAGTCATTACTTAATCATAATTTAGATTCCAACATGCATCATGTAAATTAGTCCTAAATCAGACCATAAACCCAAATCAGACAAAAATAAGGGCAACCTAGGTTTCACGCATAATCCTTAGGATTTCCTGTGGAAAATTAATTTAATTGAGAGTTTACCAATTTCATGTCTTAGAATATTCAAATCAAGGTGAATTCTTAGAAGAAATTATGACCTTATGAGGATGAACAATGCCACTATAATGATCAACTAAAATTATTGAAATTGTTGACACAACAAATGTGTATAATTAGATCATTCAGCCACATACTCCAGTGTACTCTTCTATTCTAACATTTCTCCATCTCTTACATTTCTAGCCCCCAATTTGCAGATCATTTCTTCAATCCACTAAGGTATATTAAAACAAAGTCCGTGTGAGGTTGGGAAAATACAATTCTAATACGTTCCTCAAATTATAGAGTATGCCCAACATAAGATATAACACCAAGTAATGAAATGAGGAAAACATGGGGTATTGGAAGATTGAGATACACGAATATGGTAAGATCAGAGGAGTACCCAATATCTCTAGTGTTATATATATATTTGCGGAAGGACATCTAAATGACATTATACATTTTAGTTTGGTCCTTAATTTTCTCAAGGCTCTAAATATCGGTTTCGGTCACCATTTTTGTGATCGACTGAAACGGAATTTCGGTAGAATTTTGGTCGAATTTCGACAAAAATTTCGATAATTTCGGTCATTTTTTGTACTAGGCTCCCCTGTGTTGTAAAAGTCGCCCGACTGGCCCGACTAGTTGGTCCGACTAGTCTAGTCAGTGGGGTGGCCGACTGAGTACCGACTAATTCCGACTAGGCTCACAAGTCGACCAATTTTTGCTTGAAGATACCATATTTTTTATGTCTTGCTTTTTATAAGCAAACTTATTATAATATGCTTGATGTTTTATTTAAATTCATTTACTTATTTTATTATATTATGGTTGTACAAATATGTACAACATCTATGTTAATATATGTATAAAAATGAGTTATATGTTTAAAATAATCATAAAATTCAAAGCCGATTAAAGTCAGACTAAATCCGATTAGTCTCCCGACTGTTGATTAATCCTTAGTTAGTGACCCAACCGATCGAGTACCGACTATCGACTTTTGCAACCTTGAGCCCCCCTATATTTCGATCATTTCGGTCGAATTTCGATTTCGACTGGATATCGATATTCGATAGAAATTCGACTGAATTTCACTGAAATTTAAGGCCATGAATTTTCTCCTCCTTTACCTTATTTACGGTCTGACAAGGAAAACGTCTCTCATCTTCAACTCAAGATCCTGCTTCTTCTTCATCCTCCAGGTATTTTTCTTGCATCACTAAAGAAATCTAGGTGACTAGGTTGTCATGATCATCATTACATCCTAACTTCAAAATCAACAATTAAGAAACTTCGAAAGAGAAGTTTACATTTTTTTGTAGGAGCCTTAATCAACTTGAAATGCAAAAACTTTGTAAAGGCATGGGTTCTGACAATTGTATGGTTTGTTAAGGACAATCTGCATAACTAATTGTCACTAATTCTTCAATAAAAACTGATGAAAATCACCATATGCTTACCGATATTATACTATTAAAAGCATACCTCATTTTACAATGATAAGGCTTCCACTTATTAGGTCCTTAATGCATATGTATCTATACTATTGGTATAGAGCATTTTAATGACAATCATAGCAACTACTATAAAGGCTGGTGTTAGTTGTACCACTTTCAGATTGGAATCGATAATAACTTCCTTATAATAATTACTACGTACTTGTCCATAGCGATATAATAGATGTTTACTTATATTGTATCTGGAATATTGCTAATGGATGATTATTTGGTCTTCAAGTATTCTTGTTTATTTGATTAGAATAAATGAAATCTATGGTATTGTATCTGTTATGGATGCCTGCTAATATTGTATCTTAATTTTTTTTCATTCTACCTGGTATTTCAAAAGTATATAATTTGTATATGACAGAGATCCTTTTTGTCAAGCAAGACTAAGATATGCTATAAGCAAGTCGTTTTTTTTGCATGAAATTCCTAATCATTCAGTGCACCATAAGGGTAGAAAATTCAAGAGCTCACTTGTGAAGAGAAAAACAAATTCATAGAAAGCAACAAGAGAGGGGTTTCTAGATTGTGGAAAGACATGGATTGCAGCAAGAGGAAGGGCAGATTGTACCTTTGATTCTCTAAGTTTGGAGGGTATTTGTGGCTTCATTTAACATGCAACACCAACAAAAATATCTGTTGGACGGCAACATAAAATGGGGAAAAAACTGAATTAGAGACTCCAACATTGACTGTAATGAGAAAGAGGAGAGGGATTTGTACCTTCGGATATCTGCAATTTGGAGATCCGAACTTGCATGCAACAACCTCTTCTTGATAGGAGCTTCAGTTTATTCGAATCTGGATGTTACATTTGTAAAAACCTCAAAGGGAGTCTCGTCCTTGAGACTCGGGTCAAGATCACTATGTATTTTATATGGGTTTAATCTTGCCATAAAAACCTCAAAGGGTTTTGAACCCATAAAAACCTCAAAGGAAAAACATGCCACGTTCTTTCAATATATAAAATTGAATGGGCTTGTTTTGATAAATATATATGAAGAGCTGCGGGTATCTTGCCCGTATGTCTGCTTTGATTTCTCATGTCGCCTCTTCGACATCATGTTGGTGCCTTAGCACATTGATTAAGGAAATTTCTTCGCTACGAAGTTTCTTCACATGACTATCAGGTATATTTACCGGCCTCTCCTTGTATATCAAGTACGCTTCCACGTCAAGGTTCTCGTAACTGATGATGTGGCGAGGATCGTGCACATATTTCCTTAGGTTGGATATATGAAAGACAACATGTATGGCTGATAGGTGTGGAGGAAAGGTTACTCGATAGACCACCTTACACATACGAGTAATAATCTCAAATGGTCCAACATATCGTAGTGTCAATTTGCCATGAACACCAAATCTCTGTACTCCTTTCATGGGATGGGACATACTAGCATAAGTACTCAATCTCCTTCCCGTGTTCATAGGAACTTCATCAATATGAGAGACTAAGTTGAATATTACTTCATCAATATGAGAGACTAAGTTGAATATTGATAAGTCATATTTGAATGAATTAAGAGAAGATGATCGGGTTACCTGAAACTTCAATATCTTCTCCGACGATACGCATAGCTTTTCTGGTGGCCCTAAGATGTCAGAATTCTTCGCCTCACAAGGTTATCGACCCTCGCAGTCTCCTCCAAGAAATCTCCGGAGTAAAGAGCGTATTCACCTATCTTACGCCAACTGAGAGGTGCAAGACATCTCCGTCCGCATAGGGCTTCGAATGATGCCATACCAATACTGGAATAATGATTGTTGTTGTTATACGTGAATTCTACCAACGGTAGATGGTCATTCCAGGACCCTTTCCTATCTATAGTACATGCACATAGCAAATACTCAAATGTCTGAATAATGCGCCCGCTCTGTCCATCGATTTGTGGATGGTATGCGGAACTCGTCTTCAGCTTTGTCTGAAGTACTAACACGAACTGGTACCAGTAGTGAGATATAAACCTCGAGTCTCCATCAGATACTACCTCACGTGATATATCGTGAAATCTGATAAATGTTTTTGCACATGTAATCTAGCCAGCCTAGATGGAGTGTAGGTCATGTTGATATGCATGAAATGAGCTGACTTGGTCAATCTGCCAACAACATCCCAATAGCATCGTGTCCATCTAGTGTCCTAGGTAGTATAGTGACAAAATCCATAGAAATACTCTCCCACTTCTACTCAAGAATGAGAGAGATAGTAATAACCCTGGTGGTCTCTTGTATTCTTTCTTGACCATCTGATAGGTCATGCACTTGCTAACATGACATGCTACATTTTGCTTCATTCCGTCCCGCTAGAATATTAGCCTAGATCCCGGTACATCTTTGTGTTGCCAGGGAGAATAAACAATTGTGAACTGTGTGCCTTATCAAGAATATCTCTGCGCAACTCTCGTTGTTGGGCACAATGACCCAACCAACCTTCCACAAAATAGACTTAGTCACCACAAAATCATCACGTTTGTCCTTGATGGCATGCATGCATCTATCTCAAATTCAAGGATATGTCCTCTATCCTTCTCCTATGCAATCCCAAAGACTGTTGAATCGCGGAGGTATGATAGTAGATATAGACGCACTCTTATGCGGATGTCAATTAGTCAAAGTTACGAACATATCTTACACATATAGCTAGTTTGCCGCATGTGCATGAGCTTTCTTGCTAAGCACATCTGCCACCATGTTTCCTTTATCGGAATGGTAAGAGATCGTGTAATTAAAATCCTTCAATAGTTCAAACTACCAGTGTTGTCTTATGTTCAACTCCTTCTGATCTAAAATGTACTTCAGGTTCTTGTGATATGTGAAAATCTCGAAATTCACCTCATAGAGATAATGGTGCCAGTTTTCAAAGAGAAGACAACCACCACCAACTCCAAGTCATGGATGGGGTAATTCTGCTCATGCGACCTCAACTGACATGATGCATAAACAATTACGTGACTTCGTTGCATCAGCATCACTCTTAAACTTTCACTTGAAGCATCTGTATATATACTGCATAATCTTGAGTGCCTAAAGGAAATACAAGAATATGCGCAGTCGTCAATCTTTCCTTCAGTATCTTGAAGGCTGACTCGCATGAATCATTCCAAATGAAAGGAACTCTCTTCCGTGTCATTCGTGTCAAGGAAAGAACAACCTGGGAAAAACGACTGACTAAGTGTCTGTAATAACCCGCTAGTCCAAGGAAGCTCCGAATCTGAGTGACTGTCTTGGGTTGCTCCCAAAACATGATTGTCTCCATTTTCGCAGGGTCAACTATGATATCTACTCCATAAATGACATGCCCAAGAAATGAGACCTAGGATAATTAGAACTCACATTTGCTCAACTTGGTATACAATTCGTACTCTAGAAGTATGCCCAGTACTATTTTTAGATCATTGATGTGATCCCTATTCATTTCGGGAATATATCAACACATCGTCAATGCATGCAATCACAACTTATCCAAGTATGGATGGAAAATCCTGTTTACCATGTCCATGAATGACGCAGGGGCATTTGTGAGCCCAATCGACTTCACAACAACCTTGTAGTGCCCATATTTAGTCCTCAATGATGTTTTTTGGAATATTCGACTGTTGAATCCTCAGTTGATGGTAGCCAGATCGGAGATCGATCTTTGAAAACATCGATGATCCTTGTAGCTGATCAAACAGATCATCAATGTGTAGCATAGGATAATGGTTCTTCACCGTTTTCTTGTTCAGTTGTTGGTAATCAAAGCATAATCTTATCGATTCATACTTCTTCTTGACAGAAGAACGGGAACACTTCAAGGTGTAATGCTTGGCCTCATGAAACCCACGTCAAGTAACTTATGCAATTGCACCTTCAACTCTCTTAACTCAACTGATGCTATGCGATAAAGAGCCATCGAGATCGGTTGTGTATTTGACAATAATGTGATCTCGAACTCAATATCTCTCTCTCAGGCGGTAAACCTGACAAATCATTAGAAAACACATCAGGATAATCTGACACTACCCTGATGTCCCGATCTACCGGCTCTCCATCAGATGTCCCTAGGATAATTACTAGAATGCGTAACATCCCTGGTCTACTAGTCTTTGAGCTCTAAACATTGAAATGTACTCCATTTTGGAGTCATGTAATGTACCCTCTAAGGTAAACTCAGGTAAATTCGGAATCCTTAAGACAACCTTCTTCCTAAAGCAATTAATCAGGGCATGATGAGTTGACAACCAAATCCATGCCCAACATCATGTCAAATTCGTTGGGTTGTAGTAGCAGACAGTATATTATCGTCTCATGTCCACCAATCAAGGCCTTAAATGTCGGTTTCGGTCACCATTTCGGTATCGACCAAAATAGAATTTCGATGGAATTTCGGTGGAATTTCGACCGAAATTTCGGTCATTTCGGTCATTTTTTGTACCAGGACCCCCGTATTTCGGTCATTTCGGTCGAATTTCGATTTCGTTTGGATATCGATATTCGACAGAAATTCGACCGAATTTCGCTGAAATTTGAGGCCATGCCACCAATCCACATTGGTATCCCTTTGACTGTTATTCTTATGATGAACAACTGAGCACCTGGTCCATGGATGTGATGGGAAGAATTTAGGCCCTCTGTAATTCTACCTACCGAAGTTAGAAATCTCGAAGGCTCCAAGCTCATAGATAGCTCCAGAATCAATTAGAACATAGAAACGTCGGTTCAGGATGCCATGGTTCTACGTAAGAACCAATACCATTAATAGTTGATTTTCGCGGATATTTCTAACTATGCTTTTTCTCTTCTTGGGATACAATATGGAAATTAGTTGCAATTGGTGACATCTGTGGTCGTTGAATTTGAGTGTCGTATTTCCCTTTCGGACTCGTGACAAGTCAGAGGACTGTCACTATCCGAAAATTAATGCGATCGGAACTATAATACAACGAATATATGTAGCGGGGTACCACTGCTCTGATACCAAACTGTGAAGCACGTTCCCGCCTATCGGATCCGGGATACCCATTTACATAGCACTCGTAGTATCATATTCGCTAGAGATCGCATTAGATTATTGAAGTGTTTACGAATGACATTCACATTTAATTAATAAGCCACGGAACTACAATATATCACCAATTATATTGCATAAATTTCCATAGCATTTAACATTTAACAAAAGAAACTGCATAATGTACATGTATCCCAATTTTACTAGAAGAGAAAGAAAAGAATTTATAATATCCTGAACAAAAACTATACCATGCATACATGACAATAACAACTGCGGAAAATGAGGTTCAACTCTCCCAATACCACGATGCAGGTGTTTTGTCCGCAATCTATGCAATAGGGAGAAAAGAACATCAACGAAATGTGGAGCACATCTAATTAATTATCAATAACAAGGAAATTTAATGGCTAAAAAAGAAAGCAAGTAAATATAGCTTGACAATTAAAATTTTGATCTACTTCCATTGAAACAGGTTTTCAAGTTGTTCTGTAAAGGTAAATCTCCTGACTTACCCATCCTACCTCAATTACCCATATTTAGTATTTCATATATTAGTTATTGTTGGGAAAAATGAAAGAGATGTTTATTCCATGAGCCCTAGGCTCTCTTATATAGGAGAGTAGCCTATGGGTAAATTACATAAAGCATACAACTGAAAATAAAAATAACAGAGAGACACACATAAAACTAATATATACGTTAACACTCCCCCTCAAGATGGAGCATAGATATCAATCATGCTCAGCTTGGACGCACACTTCTGGAATGGGCCTCGTAGTAATGCCCTGGTGAATATATCAACAGTTTGATTTTCTGAGGTGACATGAGATGTAGCAATGAACCCCTTCTGAATCATGTCACGTATGAAGTGACAGTCAACCTCAATATGCTTGGTCCGCTCATGGAATGCTGGATTGTTTGCAATAAACAAGGCTGCCTGATTATCACATTCTAAGTCCATAGGAAGTGGCACATCTAGACATAGATCTGTAAGTAATGCCTTTACCCACATCATCTCTGTGCTAGCCTGGGTCATAGCCCTATATTCGGATTCAGCACTAGATCTGGCTACCACCGTCTGTTTCTTGCTCCTCCATGAGATTAGAGAATCTCCAACGTAGACTGCAAACCCCGAGGTGGACTTCCTGTCCTTGGGACAACCTGCATAGTCTGCATCCGCACATGCTTAGATAGAAATCCCCTTTCCCTTCTTGAATAGCAAACCTGCACCTGGAGAAGATTTGAGGTATCTAAGTATCATATGTATGGCATCCATATGAACCTGACGTGGTTGCTCCATGAACTGGCTCACACGACTCACTGCAAAGGATATATCGGGCCTAGTGATCGTGACATACAACAGTTTGCCTACCAGTTCTCTGTATCTTCTCCTGTCCACCTCCTCTGTGTCATCATCATACAGCTTCATGCTGGGGTCCATTGGTGTCGTAGCAGGCCGACACCCAAGCGTACCTGTTTCACTCAACAGGTCCGTAACATATTTCTTTTGCGACATTACTAACCCATACGAATTTCTAGCGAATTCCAGCCCCAGGAAATATCTAAGGACTCCAAGATCCTTAGTGACAAATTCGCTCCCCAGCTTCTCTTTCGCCTGCTTTATGCCTTGCTCATCATCTCCTGTAATCAAGATGTCATCTACGTAAACCATAATTGCAATAATACCTCTTGAAGTCTTCTGTACAAACAAGGAATGATCAGCATTGGAGCGTTTGTATCCCTGTTTTTCAAAGAGGTCTGAGAGCTTCTGAAACCATGCTCTGGGCTCTGCTTATGGCCATAGATAGCCTTATGAAGTCTACACACCTTGGAACATTCCCCCTCAATAGCAAAATCGGGTGGCTGTTGCATATAGACTTCCTCCTGTAGGTCTCCATATAAGAACGCGTTCTTCACATCCAACTGATATAGCGGCCACTCTCTATTGACTGCGACTGACAGCAAGATCCGTAGAGTGGAATGACGGGCTACTGGCGAGAATGTATCAAGGTAATCCACCCCGTATGTCTGTGTAAAGCCACGTGCAACAAGGCGGGCCTTGTATCTGTCAATACTGCCATCTGCATTTTGCTTCACCGTAAATACCCACTTGCAGCTCACCGGGTCACATCTGAAGGTATAGGAACTAGACTCCAAGTTCCCCTAGATTGAAGTGCCGCCTTTTCTTCCTCCATTGCTAGACGCCATCTACTATCCTACAGAGCATCTTGATAATTCCGTGGAATATCTACAACTGACAAGGCCACCACAAAGTTCCTGAAATCCCCAGATAGTCGCTCAAATGACACAGAAGCTGTCAATGGATATGTAACGCGGCTCCTCTTCAATTTGCGTATAGCAATAAGAACATCTAAATCAGTTGCGTCCTCATCTGGCCCCTGCAACATATCTTGCTCAGAAATATCATTAGATCCATCAAGAGAAGTATCTTCAGTACATACCATAGGCGAGCTAGGAGATGAGTCATGATCATGAGCTGGAGGAGGCCTGCGGGTATAATGGAATGGTAGTGGTGAAACGGGGATCGGTGGTGGTGGTGGTGGTGACGGTGCTGGAGGTGGTGGTGTCATATATATGGCGTCGGTAGTCAGTGGAGGTAGCTGCTGATCACCTGAGGATGAAAAATACATTACGGATTCAAAAAATGTAACATCTGCACTGACCATATACCGCCTACGCAAAGGATCAAAACGCTTGTACCCCTTTTGAGTTCTGGAGTACCCAACAAACACACACTTGACAGCCCTAGGAGAGAGCTTGTCAGTACCAAGAGAAAACTGGTGGACAAAGGCAAAACCAAATACACGGGGAGTAAGGGAAAACAGATCCTTCCCAGGATAGATAAGGGAAAAAGGAATCTGTTCATCCAAGACAGAGGACGGCATACGGTTAATTAGGTAACATGCTTGTGAGAACCGCGTCACCCCAGTAAGAATAAGGAATATGACTCTGTATAAGGAGTGATCTTGTGACATCAAGTAGGTGGCGATGTTTCCTTTCAGCGATCCAATTTTGTTGAGAGGTATAAGCACATGATGTTTGATGGATAATCCCTTTTGATGAGTAGTAGTTGGCTAGGGCATGAGTGCACAGTTCTAGGGCATTATCACTTCTCACAAATTTCACAGATGTGGAAAAAACATTTTGAATTTCATTCAGAAACTGGATAATAATATTGCCTGCTTCAGATTTATTTTTCATCAAAAATACCCATGACACACGAGAGAAGTCATCCACAATAACTATATAAAATTTGTGTCCCTGATGATCAGGTACACGACTCGGACCCCAGATATCAATATGAAGTAACTCGAACTTGGAGGTACTACTCCGACCTGGACGACTGGGAAAGGTAGACCGGTGATGCTTTCCCAACTGACAAGCCTCACATTGGATAGATGTGTGAGGAAGACCCTGGGGTAACACACGACGTAACTTCTGAAGCGGTAGATGCCCAAAGCGTATATGCCACAGCAAAGAAGATACTGGTCCAGTGGGAAGGGATGAGGTTCCAGCGAACGGAGTCTGATTTAGGCGATAGAGGCCTCCTTGCTCATAGCCACGACCAATCACGTTGCTCGTACGGATGTCCTGAAAAATAAGAGAAGATGGATCAAAAATTGCCCGACATTGTAAATTCTTCGTAATCTGACTGATTGATAACAAATTCATTGAGAAATCAGGTGCATGTAGCACATTCTTGAGCTGCATAGAAGATGTCAGCCTAATCTCCCCCTGACCAGTTATGGGAGAATGTGTACCATTGGCAATGACCACTGTTCGGCCTGAAGGAATCTGATAATATCCTGTAAGTAAACTCTGATCGCTACATAGATGATGTGTAGCGCCTGAGTCCATAATCCAAGGTAATGTATCTGATCTACTACTGGTAAATGCAAGTATGCTACCTGAAGCATTGGTAGACGCAGAGGCAGAAGCAACATCATCAGATTGACTCTCAGTAGTAGGTGCTGGGCCAGATGGGGGAATAATACCCCTTAGACGGGCAACTAGATCATCGAACCGCTGATCCAAAGTAGCAGCAGATGGAGTTTCTATCTGCTCAGCGACTCGTGCAGATACAGGAAATCCATGCTTCGAGCAGCATGTGTCTTCATTGTGTCCATCGCGATGACAATAGGTACATGTTGGCTGAGTGCGGCCTCCTCTGCCACGAGGTCCACGTCCACAGGTCTGATGATGAAATCCGCGACCCCTGTTGGCGGCCATGGCTGAAGCATTCTGATTCGTGGCCGTGGAAGGAACGGTGATGCGGCTCAGTCTATGGAAGGCTTCCTCCATGGGAGGAATAGTAGAATCGGCCAAGATCTGGGATCGTGCCGCCTCATACTCTGGATCAAGTGCAGCAAGGAACACACCCACCATAGTCGCATTTCGATATGTCTTCTGTTGTTCTGGCGTGACTGTCAGAGGCACGAAGCTGTAGAGCTTCTCGAACATCCCTCTCAGGGATGTGTAGAGTGAATGTAGAGGGCGACCATTCTGCTTTATAGTGAATATATCATGCTGGAGTTGCAGAATCTTTGTCTCGTTCTTCGCCTGAGAATATGTGGCCGCCAGAATGTTCCACATGTCTTTGGCCGTGGGCTGATGTAGAATGTCATTGGCAATCTCGATCGCCAACGTACCAGATAGCCAAACTTTGGCGTATGCATCATCGACCTCCCAAGAGGCATTGGCTCCAGTCTTCTCAGCAGGCTCTGGTTCGGTAAGAATATGCTTCTTACCTGTTGACTTCATCATGCTCATGAACTGTATCGCCCACAGTTCATAGTTTGTACAGTCCATTTTGACGATAGGCGCCGGACCACGGAAGGCGCCAATAGATGGGATATCCGCCTTGCTTTCTGACATACTGGAAATTGAAGACTGGAGCGATTGACTGAAGATAAGATTTGTCTACAATGACATAAACGGGTTTAGTTGCTTGTGTAAACCTCAAACAACTAAACCCATGTAGGTGACGGTGTGCTTTTTAGGGCTTCGCACACGCTTAGGGCTCCTTGGTGCCCTCTGACCTCGCAGGAATGCAAGGTCAACCGATCAGTCGTGCAGCATGAAGTTGCGCACATGCGCAGGCGAGATCAGGCGCACAGGCGAGATCAGGCGCATAGGCGAGATCAGGCGCACATGCGCAGACGAGCGCGCATCCGCGCGTGAAGTTGCGCGCTAGACGCAGCACTGACGTACACGCACAGGCGCGTGAAGGTGCGCGCGTGCAGAGACGCACAGGCAGGCGCGCATGGGCGCTGGCAGGTGCGCGGTAGGGGCGCACAGGCACGTAGACACCGGCGGAGGCGCAGCAGAAGCGCTGGCGGCGGCGCCGGCGATGAGAGAGAGGGGCTTGCGGGTGGGGTGGGGTAGGGTTAGGGTTTCGAGAACTCCGGTCTAGGACCGTCGCTCTGATACCATGTTGGGAAAAATGAAAGAGATGTTTATTCCATGAGCCCTAGACTCTCTTATATAGGAGAGTAGCCTATGGGTAAATTACATAAAGCATATAGCTGAAAATAAAAATAACAGAGAGACACACAGAAAACTAATATATACATTAACAGTTATAATTAACATTTTACATATTGATTGTAAGATTCATATTTAAGCTATTGTCTTTTTAAATTATGATTTTTGTTTGATGAATCTTGGTGTTGAAGATGATGAAACTCCTATTTTGATGTTTGTCTTTGCTAACTCATATACACCCCTATATGATTTCTAGTCTTATCTATTTTCAAGTCTTAAGGATTCATTATTTTTTGATTCATTATATACTTATTATGATCGAGGTGATCCAAATCTCTTTCTGATGTTTATGAATCATATGGATGGATCATATTAAGTGTATATGATCGGTCTGGTGTTTTGATTCTTTTCTTGTTGAATTTCTCGAGCTTAGTAGATAGTCTGTGTTCTTGGTCTCGGTAAGACCTCACACTATGACTCTAAAGCAGTAAGGAAAGCCTTAGGGTTGGGTTGCCTCTGTAGGCATGCGATGGAGTAAAATGCATCCTAACTAAGTTCCCAACATGTCCACTAGCTATGTCTAACAACTGTAGTAGTAGTTCGTAGTCTGAGAAAGATAATTTTCATAATATGATCTTTTCTCTTTGCCAGGAACTACTGGCGGAATAGTAACTAGTTCAACTGAAACTGAGCTCAACTATAACCGAACTAAACTGTACTCAACTCAACTGAAATCAAGCTTCACTGTAACAAACTCAACTATAGCCGATCTCAATCTCAATTGTAATTCATCTCAACTCGAGCCCAACTTATTTATGACTTATTCCAAGCTCAATTGTAATTTCTCCAAATTCAACTGTAACTGATTTAGATGAATCCATAGAGGACTCAGATGTAGCCATCGCCAAGCCTATTGGCGGAATGGTAATCAAAACTCAAACGGTGAGGTAGTCTACTAAGAGACCTTCCGTCTCGCCCTCTAAGTGGAAGTGTGGTCCAGTAGAGGGATATGTCTACTTCAAAACTACGCCACTAAGACGGGTGAGAGAGGCTCTCCGGAATAGTCACTGTAGAAAAACCAGCCTGACCGGTACAGGCAAACGAGATTGAAAAAAACAAACTGAGGGCCCTCCAGCCTAGGTACCTTAAAGAACAAGGCTCAGCGGAACTAGTCTTTGAAAGACAACCTGTGTATCCTAAAGAAGCGTAAAACTGCGAGCGCTCACGAAAAATCGAGAAAAAGACCGAGATCCGAGACCCGCGTACTAGGCGGCCGCTGCCTTAACTGGGCTTCCTATCTCCCGCCCAGCTTAGGGTCACCGCACCCTAGCACAGTCAGGTGTAAAGGTCACCATGACTGACACTCTTAATAATTAGTCATCATTGAATCATCATCACTGACTTAATTTCTCATCCTTTATCAATCTCTGTCATGATTAACTTTAGAGACATGGGAATCTTGTTGACAATCTTATTGAATAGTGATCCATAATTATTGATTCATACTTAAATGATTCATCACAAAGATTTTCAGTCTTTGATCATAGATTATTTCATAATTTGGCGGTATACTTATTGATCTAGATTTTCTAAGTCACTTGTATGAAAATACCCTGATAAATCTTATTTTCCAATCATGAGACTAGATGTTCAATTGATTTGGATTTAAATTTAGATCATGCTAAATTCCTAATTTTTTTCTTATTTAAATGAAGGGATTAAGAGTCACTCATTAGATTTGGATTACGGCAAAGCATTACATTAGCCTCACACAAATTCGAGTGTGTTGAAAGTCTGTGATTTACCACTAACCCCCAAAAGTCATTACTTAATCATAATTTAGATTCCAACATGCATCATGTAAATTAGTCCTAAATCAGACCATAAACCCAAATCAGGCAAAAATAAGGGCAACCTAGGTTTCACGCATAATCCTACAGATTTCCCGTGGAAAATTAATTTAATTGAGAGTTTACCAATCTCATGTCTTAGAATATTCAAATCAAGGTGAATTCTTAGATGAAATTATGACCTTATGCGGATCAATAATGCCACTTTAATGATCAACTAAAATTATTGAAATTTTGACACAATAAAAGTGTATAATTAGATCATTCATCCACCTACTCCCGTGTACTCTTGTATTCCAACACTTCTCCATCTCTTACATTTCTAGCCGCCAATTTGCAGATCATTTCTTCAATCCACTAAGGTATATTAAAACAACGTCCGTATGAGGTTAGGAAAATACAATTCTAATACGTTCCTCAAATTATAGAGTATGTCCAGCATAAGATATAATACCAAGCAATGAAATGAGGAAAGCATGGGTATTGAGAGATTGAGATATGCGAACATGGTATGATCAGGGGAGTACCCAATATCTCCAGTTATATCTATGTTCGGGGAAGGATATCTATATGATAGAGTTATACATGTTAGTTTGTCCTTAATTTTCTCAAGGCCCTAAATGTCGGTTTCGATCACCATTTCGGTGATCGACCGAAACGGAATTTCGGTCGAATTTTGACAAAAAAATTGACCATTTTGGTCATTTTTTTGTACTAGGCCCTCGATATTTCAGTCATTTCGATCATTTCGGTCGAATTTCGATTTTGACTGGATATCTATATTCTACAGAAATTCGACTGAATTTTGCTGAAATTTGAGGTCATGAATTTTCTCCTCCTTTACCTTGTTTGCGGTCTGACAAGGAAAGCATCCCTCATATTCAACTCAAGATCCCGATTCTTCTTTATCCTCCTGGTATTTTTCTTGTTAACTAAAGAAATCGAGGTGACTAGGTTGCCATGATCATCATTACATCCTTTCAAAATCAACAATTAAGAAACTTCAAAAGATAAGTTTATTTTTTTGCTGGTGCCTTAATCAATTTGAAATGCAAAAACCTTGTAAAGGAAAGGGTTCTGACAATTGTATGGTTTTTTAAGGACAATCTGCCTAACTACTTTTTACCATTTCTTCAATAAAAACTGATGAAAATCACTATATGCTTACCAATATTATACTACTAAAAGCATACCTCACTTTACAAAGATAAGGCTTCCACTTATTAGGACCTCAATGCCTAAAAGTATCTATACTATTGGTATAGAGCATTTTAATGACAGTCATAGCAACTATTATAAAGGTTGATATTAGTTGTACTACTTTCAGATTGGAATCAATAATAACATCCTTATAATGATTACTATGTACTTGTCCATAGCGATATAATAGATGTTTCCTTATATTGTATCTGGAATGTTGCTAATGGATAATTATTTGGTCTTTAAGTATTCTTGTCTATTTGATTAGAATAAATCAAATTTATGGTATTGTATCTTAATTTTTTTTCATTCCACTTGGTATTTCAAAAGTGCAGAATTTGTATGTGACATGGATCCTTATTGTCAAGCAAGACTAAGATATGCTATAAGCAAGTCGGTTTTTTGCATGAATTTTCCAACCATTCAGTGCACAATAAGGGCAGAAAATTCAAGAGGTCACTTGTGAAGAGAAAAACAAATCCATAGAAAGCAACAAGAGAGGGGTTTCTAGATTGTGCAAAGACATGGATTGCATCAATAGGAAGGGAATATTGTACCTTTGATCCTCTAAGTTTGGAGGGTATTTGTGGCTTCATTTAACATGCAACACCGGCTAAAATATCTGTTGGACAACAACATAAAAGGGGGAAAAACTGAATTAGAGACTCCAACATTGACTTTAATGAGAGCAAAGAGGAGAGGGATTTGTACCTTCGGATATCTCCAATTTGGAGATCCAAACTTGTATACATCAACCTCTTCTTGACAGGAGCTTCAGTTTATTCGAATCCGGATGTTACACTAGACCTCTTGAATAAATAACTTATTGCATTCTTTCATTAGTTTTTCCACATGGTATTAGAACAACGGTCCTAGAACGGTGTTCTGATCTAAATCCTACCACCACTACCAGCCCTAATCCACCACCACAGCCACCGCCCGCGAAAATGACCTCCTCCATGCCTTCCACACGCTGCCAGGAGGGTCTAATGGCCTCTAGCACGCCACCTCGCACATCAGGGGGGCTGTTGGGTATCTCATGCGCCGCCTAAGGCCTCCAACCCCTCCCGATCGTGTCGCCTGGGTACTGTCTACTGTTGGTCCCCTCACGTGGCTTCTCACGTGCCTTCTAGGGCCTCCATCTCCTCCCGATAGCGCTGCCTGGGTACTGCTCCACCACCGGGCCCTTACATGCCATCGTGCGTGCCACCTAGGCTTCCATCCCCTCCCGATCTTACCGTTGGGTGCTGTTCCAGCCCTAACGCACTGTCAGGAGCAATTCTATGTGCCACCAGTGGCACCTAGGGCTTCCAAAGCCCACCGTTAGCAATGCATAGGGGTTTCAACAAATGGCACCTAGGGCTTCCAAAGCCCACCGTCAACAATGCATAGGGGTTTCAACGGCCCTACAACAGCCGTGGAGGCCTCCTGCGGTCCATATAAAGCCACACATGATCTACTAAGGGCTATCTATGGTTGCCACAAATTGTCTTGATGCTCGATTCGGTCCCATGATCCTTGATTAAGACAAAGAATACTTCCTAAGTCATTTTTTCTTGACTTACGTGACCATGACGTCCATTGAGACCAAGCCCATATACCCTACTTTTTTGATGGTACATGACACTTCTATCAAGTTGAAGGGCTCAGAAAACTATGTTCTATGGTCTCAGTCTTTCAAAGTGTTCGTTGGTTGTCAACGCAAAAGTTATGTTCTTACAATGGTTTTGCCTGCTGAAATGGATAAGGACTATGAAACCTGATTTGTTGACAATTGTCTGGTTATTACTTGGATGAGCAACATCATCGATCCATACATTGTTGTCTATCTACTTTACAAGGACACTGCAAAGGCGATGCGGGAGAACCTTGAGTGCACATATTCTCAGAAGACGACCAAGTCTCGTCTCTCTGACATATACATAAGAATCTGGTCTACTACTCAAGGAGAGTCGAGCCTTATTGAGTATTACATGCTTCTTACTAGCCTATTTGAGGAGCTACTTATTTTTCAGCATGCATGCTGTGATCAACAGGTGGGAGAGCGTGCTGAATGACAGGTTTACAGTTTTTTTTCTAGGATGCATCCCTGATACAAGCATGTAAAAGACTAATTTCTAATGGCTGATACTCTACCCACCATTGAGACCATCTTCGGATGACTACATGGGCTAGAGGCTCCGATTCAACAATCTACTATCCACGCATCTACAGAGACGATGGCCCATTATATCACCTCGAGTTATAGAAGACGTTAGATTTATCCGGGAGGATGGGGTAGATGTAGACACAGTCGTGAATCTGGATGTGACTGCGAACATGGACGTAGTCGTGACTTTAGACGTGGACGCGGACGTATTCATTCTACTGCTCGTTATCTAGCATGCGTGCATTGTGGACGCTGGAATCACCCTTCTGACTGTTGCTGGGCAACATTTGGCATGCAACCTAAAGCCAACAATGCCTATGAAGAAACATCTTATGATGCGATTGAAGATACATCTGCTCAGCAATCTGGGGGATACAAACCCCCTTTACTGCTTCTGAATATGCCCGCCTGAAACAACTGCTGCAAGACTCTGGCTCATCTGCCAATGACAATACTACTTCTGCTTCTACTGCCAACCTACATGCTATTTCAAGTACAATATCACATTATGTCTTTGCCTCCAAACCTACATGGATTATTGACTCTAGAGCTTCTACCCATCTAACATGAGAAGGAAATTTGTTCACGTCTTCACAACCGTCTTCCTTTGTGAAGACCGTTCGAGTTATTAATGGGGACCATTCCCCTATTACTGTTGCCGGTACTGTCAGTTTCTCCTCCAAGCTGCGATTGACTGACATTCATCGTGCTCCAACCTTTCTTCTCAGTTTTTTATATGTACATAAGCTATGTATTGAACTTAACTGTCGTGTTATTTTTGACGAGTTCTGCAGTTATTTTCAGGAGATCCGGACGAGGTAGATTTTGGGTGGGGGGCATGAGAGGAATGACCTCTATTATCTCGACATCCCTTCTGATTCCAATTTTGTTGGCGCAGTTTCAATCTCCGAAGATGCTCTTCTGTGGCACCTTCGTCTAGGTCATCCTTCTGCCAAGGCCCTCTTCATGATGTTCGGGAAACATCATTGAGCATCCTTTCCTATATTGATTGAGCCTCGCCGTCGTGTCCCTTTTTCTCTTGTCCATTGTGATATCTGAGGACCCTATCCGGTTCGAACTTTGAGTGGTCATAAATATTTTGTTATCTTTATGGATGACTACATTCGATTTTCTTGGGTCTTCATGTTAAAGGAAAATTCATATTTTAATAATATTGTCAAGAATTTCTTTTACTGTGTCAAAAATATCTTCTCTACTGCTATTCAAATATTTCATTCTAATAATGCATTGGAATTCACCCAAAATGATTTGACATCCTTTTTTGCTTCTGAGGGCATCATCCATCAAATCTCATTCCCATATACCTCCGAGCAGAATGGGGTAGCGGAAAGAAAATTAAGAGATCTCATTGATATTGCTCGCTCTCTACTCACACAGATGAAGGTTCTTAAGACCTATTGGGGAGATACAATACTCTCTGCCACTCACCTTATAAACATGGTTCCCTCTACATCCCTAAATGGCTCTACTCCATTTGCCTTACTATACCCAACTGAGTCACCTTTCCCTCTACCCCTGCGGAATTTTGGTTGTATAAGGTTCCCTCCGCATCTATTCACAATTTTCATACTGATGACATTTTTTTTGAAGCCAGGAAAGGGGGAGACACTCATAGGTGTTCACCTCAAGAGTGCATTAATAAAAAGGAGAGTAAAAACCAATTACAAAGAGACGCACTAAGCGAGCCACGAGTTTAACAAACCCGACACCTAGATACAAACATTTTCCTTGTAAAACCTCTAACCAAAGAAAAGCAGTGCGTTCCTGGCCAACCAAATGGCCCAAACCACCGCAAGCGGTCGGAGCAGCTCCCTCCTTGCCCGATGCTTGGCCGCAACCAAGCCACCACAAAAAACCCCTACGTTCGCCCTGCTGACCCAATCCAGCTCTGGGTCATCCCAAATAGGCGCCACCCCCTGACAGGAGAAAAAGAGATGCTCCACTGTTTCAATTTCCACCCCACACAGAAGGCATCTGTCAGAGACCACGCCAAGCAGCCTAGCGCATCGGTCCCGCGTCATTAGCCTCTTCCTCCTGAACAACCAAAAGAAGAAGCCAATCCTCTCGGGAAGGCCCAACCCCCAGAAGAACCTGCAGTCACGCACCAGCTCCGCCGAGAGAGAGGGCGGGGACCTGCAAATCGCCAAATAAGCCTTTCTCACGGAGAAAGAGCTACCACGCTAAACCCAGTGATCCTGCACCGTAGAAGGGCCCTTCACCTCCCTGAGCTCATCAAGCAACCACATAAACTCCTCCAAGCGCTGATCAGAGAAGTTCGAATGGAACATCGCCATCCAGTTTCCATCAGACCAGCAAGAGGTTACCCGTACATCCTGGTCCACCGCCAAAGAAAACAAATGAGGGAAGCGCAAAGATAAAGCCTCCCCATCTATCCAGTTGTCCTTCCAAAAAGCAAAGCACGCCCCACTCCCCAGCATCGGTCTGAACAACGCCTGAAAGTTATAGGTGACCGCCAAAACACCCTTCCAAAAAGGCGATAGCCTTAGCCCCATCGCACCGCCCACTGCAACGTCCACCGGCGTCGCACCATTGACCGCGTAGATCTGACAAACCAGAGTGGTGCAAAGATCGTCGCCGCTCCCCCAAATCCTGGCCACCCACTTCAACAATAGGGCCTCGTTCAACGCGTCCAGCCTACACACCCCTAACCCGCTGTCGCACTTCTGGAGCGTAACATCCTCCCAACTGACAAGGTGGATACCGACCGTTCCTTAACTGCTCCTGCTCCACAAAAACCGCCGCATCAGCCCCTCCAGCCTCCTAATGCCAGCTGACATGAGCCTCGTGGAGTAGTACACAGGAATAGCGGAGAGCGCCGCCTTCAGGAGCACCAGGCGGCCCCCCTTAGAAAGGACCGCCGCCTTCCACCCCACAAGCCTCTTCTCCACCTTCTCAGCTAGCGTCAACCAATCCGCCAACTTCGATCTCCCCGTGGCCAGCGACATTCCCAGATAGTGAATGGGAAGCCCAACGCATTCCGTTCCCATCGCTAAACCACAAAGCCCCGCCTCCTCCACATTCATAGAGAACGACAACACCTTGGATTTATTTGCATTCTGTAGCAACCCATATATCTCACTAAAATGCCATGGCCTCAAATTTCAGCGAAATTCGATCGAATTTCTGGCGAATATCGATATCCAGTCGAAATCGAAATTCGACCGAAATGACTGAAATATGGGGGTCCTAGTACAAAAAATGATCGAAATGACCGAAATTTCGATCGAAATTCCACCGAAATTCCATTGAAATTCTGTTTTGGTCAGTACCGAAATGATGACCGAAACCGACATTTAAGGCCTTGTAAAAAACTCGAGCGTTGTAGCCATACCTTTAGCCTCTTCAAGACCCCCTTCAATGAAGAAAATAGTGTCATCAGCGTATTGCAGCAGCGAAATCCTCAACCCATCCCTCGAGTAACCGCCCATAATCCCCCTATGTTGCACCCTATCAACCATACAAGCAAGAACGTCCACGGCGACGATGAAGAGCAAGGGGGCCAGAGGGCAGCCCTGCCTCACCCCTCTCTACATCTGGAAAAAAACCCCCTCCGGGCGCCCATTCGCGAGGATGGTCATAGAAGCTGTGGTCATGCATCTCCTCATCCACGATATCCAGATTTCAGGAAAGCCTCTCCTGTACAGCGCCACCCAGAGGAAATGCCAGTCTAAGGTGTCGAAAGCCTTAGAAAAGTCCACCTTCCAGAGCAAGGCCTTCCTCCCGCTTCTCTTCCAATCAGCAACAATCTCAGATGTCATAACCAAATAATCCGCAATTTGCCTCCTCGGCACGAAGGCTGACTGAAAAGGGGAAATAAAATGCTCCAGCACTCTACTCAATCTAGTCGCGAAGACTTTGGCAATAATCAAATACAACGCGTTGGGGATAGCAATAGGTCGGAAATCCTCAATCCTTTCAGCACCGCGCCTCTTTCGTAGTAGAACCACCAGAGCCTTATTAACCCGCTCAAAACCTGCATTGCAACGGCAACACTCCTGCACCACATCCAGCACCTCTCGGCCAATCAAATCCCAGAAGTCTCTGTAGAAAGAAACGGGGAAACCATCCGGGCCCGACGCACCATCATTGTTGAGATTCCACACTACCGTCTTCACCTCCTCCAAAGTCACCGTCAGAGTCAAGCTGGATGCATGAGCGTCCGATAAGCACACGGCTCCCAAACCAGTCCATCTCCAACGCCTGCCCGCCCCCTTGCTGAAAACTCCTGAAAATGGTCCGCGATCGCTCTCCCCAACTCCCTGTTTCCCTCCACTCGCACCCCACAAATGACCATCGATCTGATTGCATTTCCCCTCCGCCTCCCACAAGCAACTCTGTGGAAGAAGGCCGTGTTCGCACCACCTTCCCTTAGCCATCTGTGCCTGGATCTCTGCTTCTACTCGGTAACTCTCTTCCTATCTTCATCTATAATCTTTCTCTGCGCCTTCGCCCTCTGCCTTAACTCGACCTCTGTCAGCGGACGCTAATCTCTCCAGCAGGCCGACCACGGTTTTAGCCGCCTCTCTGACCGCGCGACGGGCCTCTCTTGACTCCCGCTTGAACGCGCACAGCCGTGCCCGTAATGAGTCCAGCTTCTGAACGAATCTCACCGCCGCCGAGCCAGTAACCGAAATCGAAGTCCAATGCAAGACCACGAGATCCCTGAAGGACTCCTCGAGCAACCAAGCCTTCTCGTAGCGGAAGAAGCCATGTGGAGGCGAGAGCTCACCAGAGTCCCACAGGATGGGTGTGTGATCCGACCAGGACCGAGACCTGGCAACAACAAACGATAGAGGGAAGATCTCCAAAAGCTCCGCCGATGCAAGAAACCGATCCATACGAGATCTGGAGCCAGCGTTTCTCCAGGTGTACTTTGCGCCCACAGCATCCAGGACCTCCATCTCAAGCGAATCCACCACCTCCATGAAGACCTCAAAGCCGGGGTCTTGCCCTCCCCTTAATCTCGACCTGTCCGAAGAGAGCAACGTAACATTAAAGTCTCCCCCCATCAACTAGGGGATGCTCGGGAAGGCCTCCCTAGCGGCCCTCAAGTCAGACCAAAGCTGATGTCGCGCAGACGCCTGACACGGACCATACACGCATGATAGCGCAAACGCCACACCCGAGTGCGTGCACTCCAACAAAACTGTGAGCACATGGGTCCCCTTCGACTCCGCGTGTAGAGCGAAAGCCGAACCTCTCCAAGCAACAAGCAACCCACCTGCAGAACTAACCGCCTCAATCGAACTAAAGTCTGTGATCGAACCCGCACCAAAAGACTGCTAAACCATGTTTGTGAGCAATTCCAACTTAGTTTCTTGCAAGAAGACAACGTCGCAACCCCACTCCATGAACCTCGACCCTGAAACCTTCCTCTTCTCCGGGTCGCCCAGACCCCTTACGTTCCATGAGAGAATCTTCATTAACACCCACTTTTGACCCCTCCCTCTACATTCACCATTCCCGCTGCCTTCGCAACCATAAACTTCAGTTCGGAGACCGGCGCAGTTCCCGCCGCAACAGGCCTGGAACACACTTCAGTTCGGAGACTGGCGCAGTACTGATGACAAATTGTCCCCTCGTGCGATCAAATGTGTTTTTCTTGGTTATTCTCAAACACAGAAAGGCTATAGAGGCTATGATCCATCTGTGCATCACTGTTACATATATGCCAATGCAACCTTTTTCGAACAAACTAGCTTCTTTACTCATGATGTTTCAGATATTCCATTAGATCTTCCTTCTCCACCTATTGTGTATAAAAGAAAACATGTTTCTACACCAGCACCTGTTCCACTACTTGTTCATTGTTGCAGGAAAATACGCCATCCTCAAGTGTTCCTACCAATACTGCCTCAGATGATCATCGGGAACTTCCAATCGCTCTATGCAGAACTAAAAGGTAATGTATCCTTCATCCTATGTCTCATTTCACTTCTACTGCTAGCTTATCCTGTACCGACTGAAGATATGCATATGCTCTTATGATAATTTCTGTTCCCAAAGACCATCATAGTGCCCTACAGGATTATGGTTAGCGAAAGGCAATGAATGAAGAAATGGATGCTCTCAATTCTAGATGGGCATATGGTCTTGTACAGTGTCCCCAGGGAACTAAACCTGTGGCATGCAGATGGGTCTTCACTATGAAGCAATCTCCAGATGGCTCCATTGACAGGTTGAAAGCAAGGTTTGTGGTGAAAGGCTGTACACAAATGTATGTAGTTGACTACTTCGGGATCTTTTCTCCTGTTGCACGGATGGTATCCATACGAACTATTCTTTCAGTAGATGTGAACAAGGGCTGGTCTGTTTTCCAACTGGATGTCAAAAATGTTTTTTTATATGGCGACATCAAGGAGGAAGTTTACATGATGCAACCTCCATGTTATGAAGTTGAGGGGGGAGTATATGTGCCAACTTCGCAAAGCAATCTTTGGTTTGAAGCAGAGCCCAAGAGCATGGTTTGATAGACTAAGTACAGAGATCGACACTCTTGGTTTCTAGAGAATTACACCTGACTAATATGTTTTCGTCAGAAAACGGCCAACTGATACAATTATATTTGATGTGTATGTGGATGATATGGTTGTTACATGTGGCAAAAATAAATGGGTGCTAGAGCAAGACCTTTCTTGAGAAGGTCTTTGTCACGAAGGATCTGAGACAATTTCACTATTTTCTAGTCATGTAGGTATGATGCACTAGGGAGGGGCTCCATCTGTCACAGAGAAAGTACTGCTTAGATAAACCGATTGAGGCATGGTTATTCGGTTGCAAACCCTCTGGTATTCCTGCAGATCCGAGAAAACACTTCACTTCCATTGATCCTGCCTTCGAAGACATTAAACGATACAAAATCCTTGTTGGCAAACTCCTTTATCTTATTGTTACTAGGCCATACGTATCTTATGCTGTGAGCAGAACTAGCCAATACATGGAGAAACCTTGTTACAACCATGGGCATGATGTTCTTCAAATCCTTCACTACCTGAAGGAATCACCTGGATGTGGCCTCTTCTATGGGGCAAACGACTATACTGGTGTTACTGCATATGCCGATGCTGGTTATGCAAGCTCGCTTGAGGATCGTCGCTCTACATGGGTTATGCTATGATGGTTGGAGGAAGCCTTGTTAGTTGGAGGAACAAGAAGCAGACTGTAGTCTCCTGATCCAGTGCATGGGCAGAATACAGGGTGATGGGCCATGCCACCTGTGAAACTACTTGGCTACTGATTTTTCTACAAGAACTCAGTGTTGTCACCACTCCCATTCCTCCATACTTTTATAACGGATCTGCTACTTATATCGCTACAAATCCTGTGTTCAATGAGAGAACTAAACATATTGAGATTGACTGTCGTTTTGTTGGTGATGCTGTACGACGAGGCAAGATTATTACACCACACTTCTCGACAGATCTTCAGCTTGCGCACATATTCACAAAAGCCTTACTAAAGAAGCGCCTTTTTTGGAAGCTTCCAAGTTGGGCATGATCAATGGATATGCTCCAACTTGGGGGAGGAGTGTTCGAGATTACGATAGATTACGTTCTTATATTCTATTGTAACCCCGGGGGGGGGGGTACTTATGTATTTTGTCCTTTTGAGCTCACTACGGTTTAGTCTTATATAAGGACCCCTAGACCTCTCGAATAAACAACTTATTGTGTTCTTTCGTTATTTTTTCCATACCAAGAAAATACTCAGGAGAGACCTGGATGAGTTATTTCTCTAGGTATACCTCGAGTTCATAGCATTCAAAACTTCCATCGTTAAATCTCCTATATAAGTTGCAAATAGAGGAGAGCCATGGTTCATTCCTGATTCCACCACTATCTCATGGGTGGTCTGTGACATGAAGAGTGATGTTTTCACTGCCCACAATCCAAGCTGGATCCTAGAAATGATTCCACACCAAACTATGCTCGTCGTACACATCATTTGATGCTTGGGCCCTTGTGGGGACATAAATCATGGAGATCAACAACAAGAAATCGTCATCTGGAGATGGGAATGTCCTTGTGAGGATCATAATTTTTTTTAGCTACTCAAATGAGGGTGTCTTTTGACTGGAGCTCAATGAGCCATAATGTTTAGGGGGTAAGCGAGGTGTGCCCCTGCTACGAAGAAGCTTCAGAGGAGACCAATCTCATGATCTCTACTTGCTCAGAATCTAGGCATGTTTGGGATGATGGCGTCCTATTGGTATGTGGTTAGACGATGAAGCCTCCTTGTGGGAATCCATTGGCAATGGCTAAAGGGGTTTTGAGGTGAGAATGATTAAGGTGATAGCCTGGACTTAAGCTATTGGGTTGGTAAGAAATGGCTTGATCTTTGGGTATGATGGTCTTTGTAACTCTTGAGCTTTATTTGTGATTTATGAATATATGAGGTATGGTGCTCACCTTTTGGGCGTTCGCCCCCCTTGTTTTCTAAAAAAATAGGGAAAGACACAACCAATCTTGTGAAGAGGCTAGTACCTAAATCATTGATACTATTGATAAGTAGAAAATACTATTCTGTTAGAGTATGCGCCATCTTATAGATGGGTAATTGGATCCCTTCAGGGGTCCGATTACCACATCCACATGTTTAGTCCCCACATCTACTGTTAGTGGGACTCCGGTCTATTTGTGGGGCTATAAGAAGCCCCACACCCATTGTATCAGTTGGGAAAGTGAGAAAGTGAATAGAAGAATCAACCGTTAGTGGTGTTTTCCCGTGGTTCATTCTGCTCCTTACGGAGTAGGGTTCCACGTAAAATCCTGGTGTTTCTTCCATGTCTACATTTTTTTATCTTTGATACGCTTATGCATTTCGTTTTCTACACACTCCAATAGGTATATTAATTGATCCAAACATAGGAAGATTGCAACAATTTATAATCGCTTTATCCTCACGGTTAGAGCCAATAATCTTCCTCATTAGAATTTATTTAAACAAAAGAAGAATGCTGAAAACTTGCTTGGTGATTCAGCTCCTTCATAATCTTATTAGTGAACAGTAAGCTAAATTGGAAAAGTATAACATAAATTAAACGTATTAAAAGTTGGGGATAAGTAACACTTCCCCTTCACCGGTGACATGCGAAAATTGACCATTAGTAATGATAAAACTCCGTCTTGGAGAGCATGCATGTCAGAGAACTAACTTCACATCTCAAGTCTTATAAAGAGACATGTACATACAAAGTTCATATAAAAGTGGCACGCATGCCTTATATTACAAACATATCACATATATCGATCTAGCCTCTACGCTTCCTTCTCCGTTTGTATTGCAAATTGATCGGTTTGTCATCGGTCATCGATGTCTCAGGTGCGCTTGGCTCAAATCCATGAAGTTGGTTGTGTCGATTGATATTAGCAATGTGGCTCATATCCATTCCTTCAACTCCGAAGAAGTCCAATGGGAGGGGTGAGTGACACGTTGCTAATAGTACGATATTAATATGTTATTGTAGAGATATCTCTATATTCTCTGTGGACTTTTTTTCTTTATTTTATTTCTTTGTATCCATCTTATGTAATTTACCCATATGTATCCCATCTATATAAGAGAGCTATGGTTATCAGGAATAAACATCTTTCTATTCTCCCAACATGATATCAGAGCCACGGTCCTAGACCGGAGCTCCGTACCCTAACCCTAGACCTAACCCCCCTCCCACCCGCCATCCCTCTCTCTCCAAGGTCGCCGCTGCCACCGGCCGTTTGGCGCCGCCGCCGCCCATCTGAGTTTGGCCGCCACCGTGTCCCTCCCTCCTGGCTGGCCCTCAAGTCGCTGTAGCTGAGTCGCAGGGCCACCATCGAGCAACGACACCCACCACCGCCAGTCCTTGATGCCGCTGCCATCAAACAACAGCCCCTGCTGTCGCTGCTGGCTTTCGTAGCTGCCGACTGCCCCTCTTCCACTCCATCGTCCGGCCTTCGATTGGGCTAATGGATTTGAGTGCAAAGTCTACATATGCATTCAAATCCATGCATGTCTGTGTAGACATTCATTCGTTTATCTACATAACCCTAGTAATTCTCATCCGGCAATATGTCAGAAAACAAAGTCAACATATCGCCACAGGTGCTTTCAAAGGTCCAATGCTTATTGTCAAGATGGACATGACAAACTATGAGCTCTAGGCTTTGGAGTTCATGAGCCTTATGAAGTTTAACGGTAAGAAACATATTTCTTACCGAGGAGGAGCATGCGGAGAAAACTGGGTTAATACCTCGTGGGAGGCGGATGATGTATACACCAAAGTTTTACTTTCCGGTATATTGACGATAAAGATCGCAAATGATGTGTTACATTAGCCCACTGCTAAGGCGATGTGGGACATCCTCACAACAACCTATTCTCAGGTAAGGAACGAGACCATGATCCTCCAACTCCAGCATGATATATTTATTATCAAGCAGAATGGATGGCCTCTTCATTAGATGTATACATCTTTACGTGGGATGTTTGAGAAGCTCCACAAGTTCATGCCTCTTAACAACCACCCAGAGCAACAGAATACATATAGGTATGCTACCATGATTGGTGTATTCCTATCAGCCCTCGATCCTGAATATGATGCTTCTCACTCCCAGATTCTAGCGGATGCTACTATTCCTCCCATGGAGGAAGCTTTCGCAGACTTAACATGATTACTGTTTCGTCTACTACCATTAGCCAGACTTTTCGGCAATGTCAACCTCCTGAAGCAAAGGAAGCTCGTCTTCTTTTCGTGGAGGCGGACCCTCATGGTAGAGGAGGTCGTATTTGTCAGTCCTGCATGTACTATCATCGTCCAGGTCCATTAAGAGCATACATGCTACTCCAAGCATGGTTTTTCCGACATCAGCCCGCGTAGCGAAACGGGTCGAGCCTTCAGCTGCTCCTACTTCAGATAAGAAATTTGATGATTTCGTGGCCAGACTGCGAGATATTATGCTCCTTGCTTCTTCACCATCTCTAGGATGCCACTCAGATGTAGCAACCTCCGCCTCTGCATGTACTTCTGCTACGACTAGGTATCTCAGTGAGTACTTATGCTTTTACATCCTGTCATGGATCTGAGACTATTGAGTGGATTATGGACTCTAGAGAAATGCATCATCTATTCGGGGCAGAGAAACAACTTACAACATATAGTCAGGTTCCATCAAGGAGAACTGTGGTGATAGCCGATGGGACTCATTCTCTGATCACCGGACAAGGGAAGATTAGTTTGATGACTTCGATGCGTCTTCAGAATGTGTTACATGCTCCCGATTTCTCTATGAATTTATTATCTATTAGTCATATTACGAAGGATTTGCATTATCGGGCTATCTTTGGACCCATCGTCTCTTGTTTTTCAGGACATTCTTACGTGCAGAGTGATTGGATGTGGCCATGAGCAGGGTGGTCTGTATCACCTGGTTCGAACTTCTTATGCAGACGTGTCCTCCCATTCAACAGGATTAGTCTCTCCATTCACTTGGCACCTATGTTTTGGTCATATTTTGTTGCAGATTTCACCAAGGTCTTCCTTCCAGTGCGATGCGTGTCAGTTGGGAAAGCATCACCGGTCTGCATTTCCTAATCGTCAGAGTTGGAGAAGTAGATCCCTTTTTGAGTTATTTCATGTTGACATTTGGTGCCCGAGTTGTGTTCCTGATCATCAGGGACACATGTTTTTATCTTGTTGCTGTTGATGATTTTTCTCGTTTGTCATAGGACTTTTTACTGAAAAATAAATCTGAAGCAGGGGATGCGATCAAACATTTATCAATGAAGTGCAGAATGTTTTCTCTTCTTTTATGAAATTTGTGAGAACTGATAATGATTTGGAATTTTGTAAGTGTTCTATCACATTTCTTTTCATCCCGTGGTATTATTCATGAAACAATTTGTGCTGGTATTATTCATGAAACAATTTGTGCTTACACTTCTCAGCAAAATGGTGTTACATAGAGAAAGCATCACCATTTACTTGATGTCACTCGATCGCTCTTCATTCAGAGTTGTAGAGATATTTCTAAATTCTCTGTGTACTTTTCGTTATTTTATTTCTTTGTATCCATTTTATGTAACTTACCCATAGATCTCTCCTTTATATAAGAGAGCCTAGGGTTATCAAGAATAATCATCTTTCTATTTCTCCCAACATTGTATCAGAGCCATGATCCTAGATCGGTGCTCCTTACCCTAACCCTACCCCACCCGCCCCCTCTCTCTCCAAGGTTGCCGCTGCTGCCGCCCAACCCCCCGTCGGGCAGCAACCCCCCTCCCCCCACAACCCCTATTGCCGCCGCCCAGCGGCCCCACTGTCGCCAACCCCTGCGGCCTCCACCGTCGAGCAGCAGCCCCCCTCGGCTGCTCTCTTTCGCCTCATCACCGGCCTTCGGTTGGGCTAATGGATTGAGTGCATAAGTCTACATATGCATTCAAATCCATGCATGTCTGTGTAGACATTCATTCATTGATCTGCATAACCTTAATAATCCTCTTTCGGCAATATATCCGAGAACAAGTCGACATACCCGCCACATGCGCTTTCAGAGGTCCAACGCCTATTATCAAGATGGATGGGGACAAACTATGAGCTCTGGGCTCTGCAATTCATGAGCCTCATGAAGTCTAACAATAATAAACACACTCTTACCGAGAAGGAGCTAGTGGAGAAAATTAGGGTTAACGCCTCATGTTAGGCGGATGATGTATACGCCAAAGTTTGGCTTTTCGGTACATTGATGATAGAGATGTCCAATGGTGTGTTACATCAACCCACTACTAAGGCAATGCGGTGAGTATAGGGGCTATGGCACAAGCTAGTACAGAAATGATGTTGGTTCGAGCGGTGCTAGCAGACTTGCAAATAAATATACCTCTACCCATGTAGTTACAACGTGATAATCAAACTGCCCTATTCATTGCACACAACCATGCATTCCATGAAAGAACAAAGCATATTGAGGTAGACTGCAATTATACTAGAGTTATGATTCAGATGGGCTTGATTTCTACCTCCCATGTTAGTTCAGGAGAGCAAACGACAAATATCTTTACCAAGGCATCACTCAGAGAATCATTTTAGAAGTGTTTCACCAAGCTGAGCATGATCGACATCTATGCTCCATCTTGAGGGGCAGTGTAGAGATATTTCCATATTCTCTGTGTACTTATTCATTTATTTTTATTTCTTGTAGAGACATTTGACCCGATATTATTTCTATGCTCCATCTTGAGGGGGAAATGTAGAGACATTTGGCGTGAGTGGGCTTGTCGTGGCTACGGTACGAGGACACCACGACTTTTTGGCACTCGATCAGGAGGGTCGGAACTGGCTCCATTGTTGATATCTTAATTGTTTTTGCGGCGCTGTGAGCGATCTGGCAGAGTAGAAATGACTGTATCTTTAAAAATAAAACATTCTACTCGGAGAATGCTTATATCCATTGTAAAGCCCTATACAACTCTTGGGCTTCTCGCTAATGTAACTTCACCCTCAGTTTTCTTCTAATCTAAAAGGCAGTAGCTCCCAACTTGGGAGGTTACCCGAGTTTGGTTTTCAAATAAAAATATTTTATTTTTTTGTATCCATTTTATGTAATTTACCCATAAATCCGGTCTCTCCTCTATATAAGAGAGCCTAGGATTATCATGAATAATCATCTTGTTATTTCTCCCAACAAGAGTCGTGCCCCACACTCGTTTTGGCGTGATGATGTTCTTACGGAATGTTATCTAGTGAATCACATGCATTCGTCTCTCTTGGGTGAGAAAAATTCCTTTCTCCATAGCTTTTCTTGAGGAGTTGTTCTCACTTACTCCTTGTGTCTTTGGCTCTGTTGCATTCGTCCACCAGTTGGCCCTAGGTCTTGACAAGCTCTCTCCTAGGGCTGTCAAATGTGTGTTTGTTGGGTACTCCAGGAGCATTCATGGAGTTGGATGCGATTTTATTAGGCAACATCCGAAGAACTTTTATGAGTTGCAATTCAAATATTTATAAAGACCGGAAACATAAATGGCGGGTAACTAGATTAGCGACACAGGGTTACCACTCTGATACCAAGTTGAGAAGAAATCTTTTTGTTATTAGTTCAAGAGTCGTAGTCTTTCCTATATCAGAGGCTATATATTGCATGGAAGCTCAAAAATAAAATAACATAATTACAAAAGCACTCAAGAAAGCTTAACATTATCTATCTATCATTTAGACTTAAAAGATGTAGCAATTTATGATATGTGATTGGGGCATTTGAATGCCCTTTTTTGTTTTGGTCATTTTCTCTCCTAGGAGAGAGGCACAATTTTGAGGTGCATCTTATTTGACATGCGAGCTCATGGCTAGTCATTATGCAAATAGTATTTATTGTAATCCATTATTCAATAAATATTCTTGTGATCACTTTGTTATCTGAAATAAAGCATATAAGATTGTACAAATAACTCCCCTCTTTACAAATAGGTTTATGTACATGGCCATCTTCATATCATACAACTGTTAATATATAGAGTTAGATCATAGAAACTGATGCAAAGTTAAGATCTAATCAGTTAGATCGAGGAAAAAACTGGCATCGCAAAGTGATAATCAAGAAAGATCTCCAATATCAGAAGAGATGACAATCTTCTTTAAAGATTGATATCCGACTGGTATTCTTGATGCATGTCCTTTGTATAGGAATAAAGATTCAGGGTGGCGTGTGAAGGCGACTGAGAAGGCGTTCGAGAAGGCGACGGAGAAGGCGACTGAGAAGGCGTTCGAGAAGGCGACTGAGAAGGCGTTCGCTAAAGAAAGTGCGAAGGGCGGCGAGATGACCAAAAGCTTCTACGATCCTCGTCTGGGGGGTCCGCCAGCGAATGATGCTGGGGGAGGAGATACCTATGTAGAAGTGCTGAGCGAGATGGCTGGGGTACGGGAGGGAGTTGGGGGGACTGTGGAAGGAGGAGTGCAGAACGGAGAAGGCGGAAGGGGTTATCAGCCGATGGATAAGGGAAAGAAGATTCTCCATGGCGGAGAGGTTGCATGGCATGGTGGCCAGATGAAGATGGAGGACAACGAAGCAAGAGATGGCGAGTGGACGTTCGTCTCCCAAAAGAAACCGGTCCGCCGATGCTTTCGCTGCGGGGAGTGGGGCCATGGTGCGTCCTTCTGCCACCTACCCCCACGCTGTTACTCTTGCGGTCGAGTGGGCCATCGGCAAGCTTCCTGCGTGTCATCCGGGTCTATCAAGGAGGCGAGGCCGGCAGCCATGCAGGCGGCCTTCGTCGTTGGCTCCACGTCTGGTCGTACTTCTCACGTGGTGCAAGGGGGGGCCACGTATGCGGACGCGGTAAAGAAGACTTCGAGGGGGGGTGCTGCAACAAGCCATGGAGGTGCAAGGTCTGCTGTTGATACGTCAAGCCATGGAAGAGCTCGGCGGATGGGCAAAAGATCGGGAAACGTGCGCACTTCAGGGTTGTTCGCGGCTATCGGTCACGCGTTAGGGAACACTATTGACATGGACATGGTTTCATCGCATTTAGAGGGCTTCTTAGGCCCGCAATTCCTAGGGGACATTGTGCTGCTTGATGATAGAACGTGCTGTGTTCGCGGTTTATCGGAGTCACAGATGGTGCGTTTGTTTCGAAACGGGGACGTCGGGAATGTTGTGTGGAAACCTTTCAGGCACGCAGATGGGTCCTGTACGGAGATGGAGATTTGCTTGGCTACGGTAAGGGGTGTCCCCTTCCTCTCCCGCTCGACTGCTTGCTTGCGGCGGGCTTTGAGCCGCTGGGGTTTTTTCCGGGAAATTCTTGATGATGGCCTCCGACCGGGCTCGCCGGCGGATGAAACGAAGATTCTATTTGAATGTCCCAAGTCCTTCCTGGACCAGATCGGGGGGCGGAGTGAGTTAGCGGAGCTGATCGTGGGATGCTTCTCCTTCGTGATTGAGTTTGCTGTTAATATTCCACCGCATCCGCCGATGGTTCCGATGCCGGTGATGCTCACGAAGGAGGCAGAAGTCGAAAGGCCAGGGGATGCATTACGCTCGCCGTTGGCGGTTGGCTTCCCAAGAAGTCCATGCAAAGGAAGGGCCACGTTCATTCCTGGCACGCGGCGTTTCGAGAACCTCCCTTGCCAAACGTATCTGTCGTCAGGATTGTTCCCTTTGCACGGTGATGTGGACGAGAGGTTTTTAGATAACCCCAAGGAGACGCTTTTTGTGGAGGTGAATGTGCTCTCGGGTACGGTGCTTGCAGTGTCGGAATTGGACCCCCTTTCGGGAGACCGATCTTCCTCTTGGATTACTTCGGATCCGGATACTCTTTGGCTGTTCCCGGACCCTTTCAAGAATGTTCAGGCTACGGCTCTTTCAGGCCTCCCGAAACAACTTCGTCCTTCCTTGACCCTGCGCGATGCCTTGCTGGGTGCCCCACAGGTGCTCTCTCTCCCTACCCACGACAACCTCTTTGATGTTGGTAGATCTCGGCCGTTGCCGTCCCCCATCACGGCCGCTTCCAGCTCGGTGATTATCCAGGAGGAGATCCGTGAGGATGAAACCTTGCTCTCTCATGCTGCGGAGACCGGAACTAGTGACAGAAGGAGCGGGATACAGAAGGAGAAGCAAAGCCATGTCTTCAAGACCAGAGACATCACCGTGCTCTTCGTTCAAGATTGCTGTGGCGGAGGCTGCAGGAGTTGCGCTGCTGCAGGGGAAGACGGACTGTCGCAAATGAAAATTCTGTCGTGGAATGTTCGTGGGCTTGGGGATCCAGATAAGCGGAAAGCAATGGGATTTACATTCAATGAATGGAATTGCGAGATTGTATTGCTCCAGGAAACGAAACTTCAATCCTTGTCAGAGACCAATTGGAAGGCATGGGGCACGGGTGGTCTTGACCAATTCAGAACTTTGGATGCTTCGGGCTCTTCGGGCGGGCTCCTTGTGGCGTGGCGCTCGCTGACCTGGTCTTTCGTCTCGTTGACTCGCGGAAGACACGTCATGACGGTGGTCTTAGCCAAGGCCTCAAATTTCAGCGAAATTCGGTCGAATTTCTGTCGAATATCGATATCCAGTCGAAATCGAAATTCGACCGAAATGATCGAAATATGGGGGTCCTAGTACAAAAAATGACCGAAATGACCGAAATTTCGGTCGAAATTCCAAATTCCATCGAAATTCTGTTTTGGTCGATACCGAAATGGTCACCGAAACCGACATTTAAGGCCTTGGGACTCTTAGCTGGTACGTCCTCGCTTGACCTTTTGGCGGTTTCTTGTGTGTACGGGCCTTGTGATGGTGGGCTGAGGGGTGAGCTGTGGGAGGATTTGCTGGAGGCTGGTATGGTGGTAGGGAGGACGCCATGGGTGATGGGCGGTGATTTCAACGTCACCCTCTTAACCGCGGACAAACCGGGGGGGGGGGGGGGGGAGGGGGGGCCAGGACTTGGGCTCCTCGGATTTTGCTGACACCGTTGACTTGCTTGGGCTTGAATTGATGGACGTCGGGGACGTCGCTTACACGTGGAGGAACTCCATCTCGCGCTCGCGTCTTGACCGCTTCTTTGTCTCCAACGAGATGCTGGATGTCTTCCCTTTGGCAACAGTGACGGCGAAGCCACGATCGTACTCGGATCATACCCCTATCTTGTGGTGCTCTGGGTCCGCTCCGGTTCAGAGGGGGCTTTTCAGGTACGAGAAATGCTGGCTGCTGGAGGATGGTTTCAAGGAGATTGTTTCCTCGCTGTGGGGTGAGGCGGGTGCCTCGGGCTCCGCCGCCTTTCGGTTTGAACAGAAGCTTTCCACCTTACGCGCCAGATTGGCGACTTTCAAAAGAGAAACAATGGCTGCTAGGTGCGCTGCTAGGAAGGCTGCCGGGGATGAGATTCGCTTGCTCGATGGTTTGGAGGACACTAGGGCTCTTACACCGAGGGAGATGGAGTCGCGGTCGGCGGTGCAGAAGAAGATTGCCTTGGAAGATAAGAAGCGGGCTACGGAATGGAGACAAAGATCGAGGAGCTCTTGGCTGTGGGATGGAGACGCGAATACAGCTTATTTCCATCGTATCGCTAGCGGAAGACGCAGATCCAACGCCTTACACTCCATCGTAGTTGATGGGGTCAGGGTGGAGGGGAACCAAAACATGGGCAAAGCAATTGCAAATCATTTCAGGGAGACTACCTCTACAACCGTGCCGAGAAGATGGAAGTGGTTGGGTAGGAGTACTAGATTGGTGGCGACTCATTACCATGCTGCCCTTATCCGTGATGTTACCCTTGAAGAGGTAAAGGATGCTGTTGACGCATATAGTAGTGCCTGTATCCCTTCGTTATTTTTTTTTTCAGTTGTATGCTTTATGTAATTTACCCATAGGCTACTCTCCTATATAAGAGAGCCTAGGGCTTATGGAATAAACAGGTTGTTCATTTTTCCCAACATGGTATCAGAGCGACGGTCCTAGACCGGAGTTCTCGAAACCCTAACCCTACCCCACCCCACCCGCCGGCCTCTCCTTCTCTCTCCATCTCATCGGCGCCGCCGGGGCTCACCGCAGCCGCACCAGCACACCTGCGCCAGTGTTGCTGCTCCTACACACCTGCGCCCCTGCGCGAAGAGCACCCCTGCGCTGCGCCTCTCCCTACGCGAACAACGCCCCTGTGCACTGCTGTGCACTGCGCCTGCGCTACCACTGCGCCTGCGCGCTACCACTGCGCCCAGCGCGCTACCACTGCGCCTGCGCACTGTAGCCCTCTTGCATCTCCTCTGCGCACGATCCAGCACTGTGCGCGTGCATCTCCTCTGTGGCTGTAGCCTCCTCGCCTGCGCCCTAAGCACGTGAGATCCAGTTGCTAGGGCGAACCAGTTGCGTGTGCGCGTGCTTCTTGCGCGCGTGTACGTGTGCTAAGCCCTAAGCCCTAGGGCACACATCTTCATCTACATGGGTTTAGTTGCTTGAGGTCTACACGTGCCATCTCCAGAGCGCCGCCGGCAAATTCGGAGTTGCTGAACAGGGACCGTACTTCTATTTGGGACACAAACCCTCCTGAGAGAATTGGGTTCTTCTTGTGGCTTCTTCGGAGGAAGAGATTGATGATGCGCGATCGCTGCGTCAGACTCCTGGGCGTCGTTGCGAACAGGTGCCTGCTTTGTGATAGCGCGATTGAAACGGTGGAACATCTATTTTTTTCTTGTCCTGTGGTCGCGCAAGTTTGGCAGGAGGCGGATGTGGCTTGGTGCTGCTGTGATGATTTTCAGCCCTTCTGGAACTCGTTTCACGCTAATAGAGCCAGGCCTAGGAGGGAACGACTGTATCCCTTGGCTATTCTTTGGGCGATATGGAGGGGAAGGAATGACCTGTTGTTCTCGGATCATAGGTTTTATAAGGAAAATGTGGGGCTTTTAGCAAAGAGGTTGGTGGACGACTGGGTGTTGTAATATTTTCTGCGGTACTTTTTTTGGGTGTCACAGCGTTATACTTATGTAATCCTACTTTTGGTTATCAATAAATTTTAAAGGGGCGGACACCACCGAGTGTTTCCCCCTCCCATACAGACTTAAAAAAAAAGGAATAAAGATTCATAGGTCCAGTTAAAGAGTTAACTTGGCGAAATCAAGATACTAAAGACCTATATCATATACTATCATGAATGGGAACACATCCTTTAAGTGAAGGCATATACTTTTTATATGTTTGAGTATGTATATCTGGTAGACCGATTGGTTGATGAACTGACAAGGTCTATATACGAACGAGCTGGTATGCATACAAGGGTGTGTGAGTTACATGATGTCCTAAAGAAATCATACAGGTTCACACTTGTTGAATCGGAGGCATGATCTCGCTCATGAGATATTGGGGTTATATAATTCCATCGATGGTTGTCTTAGTTAGGAAGTAAGATAAGAATACAAAAATATTGATATATACGTTTGAAAAGCATATGATCAATACTGTCGCCAAATTATGAATTGAGAAACTAAACTAATAAACCCTAGAAGGAGATAAATTTAAATTGGATTTGAACTTTCGATTTATTCAAGGTCTTCCCGTATGTAGGATGTACAAGTATAGGGAATACTTGAGGGTGATGCGATCTTAAAATGTTGTATACCATGACGCTTGTATTCTGAGGAGTGATGAAACATGAATAGATTTTAGTGACTCTACTTAAAGATCAAATGAATAAGATGTGGTCTTGATTCATATAATCTTATATTCATCTAAAGAGTTGGATATTGATCTGAAAGGGTTTAGAGTCAATAAAAGACTAGATTCATCATATGACCCGAAGTAGATTGAATCCTAATGTTGAATCTTAGATCTTAGATATTTTCTATTACCTAATTGTCAAATCACTATACATGGACTGTATAATCTCCGTGATATTATCTCTAAGTACTAGCGGATGCAACACATTATTTCTAATTGGATTATGAGTCGTACATTAAGAGATTAATTAATATTAATATGTGAATATAATTCACATAGTGGACATATGGTTATTGTGAATATATATTCATATATAATTAATTATATGAATATGATCATATTTAATTGAATGATCTATGTGTGAATGTGATTTATTTAAATTCGATATTGATATGAATTGGATTCACTTTGAATATCGAATTTCCTTTATATGTTGGTCTTAAAATTCAATTCTATTTTGTAGGAGGATGACTTCCTAATTGTCATATGATAATTTAGAATTAACATGTGATAATTAGATGATAGTCAAGTGATAATGAGAAGATAGATCTTTTCTCGCTTTTGCCATTCACATGGCCCACCATGGGACCCATTGATGGCTTTGTTTGCACTCTATGGTGGATCCCTTGTAAGTCCATTGGAGGGCCTTAGTATCACCTCATTATCCTCTCTCTATTATGTGATAATGAAGAGATAAAACCCATGCTGCCCGTCCCTTATTCTTGAGGAATAGGACTCTTTCTTAGCCGTCCAATTGAGAGGTTTGGATCACCATCCTAGCCATCCATTGGACTATAAAAGGAGGGTAGAGGTACCTCTCCAAGGCACTTGATCCTTCACATTCTAATCCCTCTCCAAGAGAAGAAGAGACAAAAATATATCCTCACAATTGCTCTTGGGCACTAACCTTTTTCTCCTCTCATCCACCATAGTGGACATACACTATATTATCTCCCTTCTCATCAATCTTCCCAACTGCGAAAGAGTCTTCTCATCTTCGGCGCTTCATGCTCGCGAAGGAGATCCATTACGTAAGATGAAATTAGGAGCACGATGATCTTGGAGGATCATCTCTTGGTAAGCACACGAGTCATTATCGTGCGTGTGGGTGCAACATCCACCGGATTTAAATTCGAAGTTAGGAGGCTTCATCTCTTGGAGGCTATTTGCAACCACGCTCCAAACGTATTTTCTATATTCACATGGATAGTGAAACGATATAGAAATAGTTTCCGTTACCACATGGTTTCACTTTAAATTTTGTTGCATGATTGCCTTATGACTTCGAAGATGATCATGTATTTATAGAAATGATTCGAGTTTTTTCTTTTTTCGTGAGGCTAAAAAGCTTCTTCACACACATTATTTTGCGTTCATTGAGTGTTTCACTTTAGAAATAGCTCAATGCAATATGGAATGTCCACATTTAGTATGAATTCTATATATGCCTAGGAGGCAGTGTCGGGCTCAATAATGTTTCTTGTGGCATGTAACTAGTTGCTTGTCCTTTCTTATAGTTAAAGAACTTACTATTTCAATATCCATGGCAGAGTGCATTCTCAGAAAGTTGTTTTCTTTTTATTATTTCCAGAATGTCTGCTGATATGGGGAGTTCGAATATGAGAGACACTATGCATCGACACTCCGCTCCCAATCTACGTGACTCGGTAGTTACTGCCGTGCCATTATACCTATCATGACAGTTATATAATTGTTAGGAAGGAATCTAGCTACTTGAATATGTAGTCCGATAGGTTTTTGTTTTGTGAATAACTTGAGATTTGTTTGACATTGATCAGAGCTTTGAGATGCAGATTGATGTTCAGCAAGAAGAAAATGAAAATGTGGCAGAAAAGGTTCAATACTTTTCCCCACATGTATTTTTATTAAGAGGATCAACATTGCATTTTTCCTACTTTGATATTTAAATGTGCATTTCTGAGCTTGAAGGCATGGTAACATGATATTTTCTGCTTCAGCCTTCCGAGGATACTTTTGAAGTCACTGAATTCCAAACTCGGCTAGCAGAGAAGCAAGTAATCTTTAATTTGCCTGAACTCTGGGAGCAAGTTGATGAAACTTTACTTAAGTTTATTATCTGCTTTATCTACTTAAGTGATTATCTGCTATATCAAAATTTCTTTCTTGTAACATTCAGATCGTTCTTTCATGAATAAAGTATAAATATCTTTTCTATTGCTGTTTCCCCTCGCACTTTTTTTCTTTTTGAAAAACTACCGTTATTTTCTGTGTTGTAGTCACAAATATTTGGGAGATTGTTGTTGATTTTCCTTCATTTCAATTGAAATGTTTTGATCAAACACGAGTTTCTGTTCCATGCTTGACATATTGACCTAAGTTACCATTATTTAATTCTATGTTTTTATTTCTTTCAGATTTCCACACCCGGGGAGCCTGTGCTGTTAGAAAACCGCCTCCCGAGTAGGCAAGCTCATCAAGTTCATTGAAACATCCAATCTATTTGTTATGCATGCCTGATATTACGTATTTGTTTTTGTTTCAGACTGAAGGAGACTGCCTTGCAGCAAAGGGAGGTAAGATGCATGTAATATCATTCTCGACATCTTTTGGGATAATTTATTGTATTGTCTTTTACTTGTTCAGCAATATGGGCATTGCACTTGGTAAATGTAGGATGATCACTGGACTCATGTGATCATCTTTTTTTAACAACAAAAAGGGCATTGTGCTTTAATGGAATAATTTATTGTGCTTCCATGATATACTGGCTCTTTAAACACTTCTCCTTTATAATATTACCTTATTTGTAGTTCGTACTTGGATGAGAGAACTTGGGGCGGAGGGTTGGGTCAGGGTGACCCATTGGCGTTTTCGGCGTGCCATTTCGGGCAGCTCTCACTCTACGTGCAACCGGCGGCAAGCAGTGCAGCGTACTAATCCCTTCAGGCAGGGGTGCTACCACTGCGGGTCGTCTCGCCACTGGGCGGGGACTTGTAGGGAGCCCATCAGATGTTTTGTGTGCCGTGGTTCTGGGCACATAGGATGGGTTTGCTCGAGGAGGTTGGCGCTTTCAGTCCACTCCGGCTTGCTGGTTGGCGAGGGAGGGGGTTCAGAGGCCCTCTTTCTCGCATCATCGGATGTTGGGGTGGTCTTGAGCGGTGGATTTCGGGGAGATGTGATAGAGGTCAGCCCTTGGCGTGTCGTGGAAAGGGGGCTGTCGGATGCGGAAGAGACGACACTTCTCCGATGGTCTGCTGCAGGATCGTCGGCGCTCAAATGGCACAGGATGAATACCTGGGATGGCACCTTGACCTATGGATTTCTCGAGCGAGTTCGCATCAAAGTCTACCTTACTCGTTGCACAATTTACAGGACATTCAGAGGTTGCTAAGAGGGATTACGGTGGTTGTAGGACTCGATTGTATTGACTGTGTGCCGGGAGATCCGCCTGATCCCATTATGAAGGTGCGGCGTCTAAGCCCGAAGATGCTTGGTTGGTGGAAGGTCTCCTCGCAAGGGAGGGAGTTTTTCTTGGAGCTCTTGTCGTCGATTATGTCTGCACGTCTAGACATGCATCATCGCTGCAGGTTTCATGAGGAAGAGGCTACTCAGTTCGAGGGGGGTCCGACGGATATGGGCGGAGGAGTTGGACGGAAGATGAGAGGTCCTCGTGAGGAGTTACCGGCAACTCAGGCTGAGACTCTTCGGCTTTCGCTTTGCATTCAATTTGGAGCGTTCAAGGAACCATTCAAAAAGCGGGTAGGGACTGTTCGGTTCTCGAGGGAAGGCGTTTCGGGAAAGGAAGTGGATCCGAATTCGGATTCTGTGTCACGTGGGGCCTCGCCTACTCTCTTTATTGGACCTACTACCCCGGGTCGAAATGCTCGACCCATTTGTGTGTTCGGCTCCGCCTTAAAAATATGGGGGAGGCTTCGTGCGTCTGCGAAGGACCCAACTCGCTCTTGCTGCCCGAAGTGCCCCCTCTGGAAGAGGGCTCCATTTTTGCGGCTGTGTGTGGCAGTGTGGACGTGGAGTGAGGTGGTCAGGGAGCGATGGAGGCTTCTGTTGGGGGGCAAAGCATCGAGGCTGCTGTGCTCTCGCAAAGTGCACCGCAGGTGCAGGAAGGGAGCGGAGCGGTTGATTTGGGAGTTGTCAGGGGTGATGGCGGTACCATCGACTGTAATCGTTTTGGGGCATGTTATTCCAGGCAGGGGATCCCGAGGCAGAGAAAAGGAGGATGAGGCGTGCGACAGCGAGGGCATTGGCGTCCGCTGACCATGAAACAAGTGTGGAATCCATGTGTGATCGTTCGCTGGCGGTGCTGACGAACAAGTTCAGCTTGCTTGATAGAAGAGTTGCAGAGCGTCTGGGGGAGGTGGCCTCCAAGGGTGATGGCAAGTGGGTTACCCAAATGAAGGTCCTATGATGGAACGTGCGGGGTGCAGGCTGCCCTGAGAAGCGCCTATCAATAATGAACCTGGTGGAAAAAGCGAAAGCAACTATTTTTCTCATTCAAGAATGTTAGAAAATAGGAAGCGGAAGCGGAATGATAAACATAGCAAAAGAATAAAAAGATAAACATGGAACACCATGATTTTTACGTGGAACCCTACTCCGTGAGGAGCGGGATGAAACCACAGGAGAAGCCCTCAAAGGGGCATATCTTGCATTGCTTTTTCACAATGGTTACAGGAGGTCTGGGGCTCCTTATATAGCCTCCACAGAGCCTCCAAGTCCCACCACTGGTAGATGTGGGACTAAAACTCTTGGATGGGGTAAATGGATCATGGAGAGATCCATTTACCCATCTCCCATACATATAGCGCACAACCACAAGTACTCCAACACTCCCCCTCAAGCTGGAGCATGCAATGCTCAGCTTGAACAAATAGAAAGAAACTCAACTCAACGCTACAGGACACTACGAACAATATCAACCCAACGCGCACAACTGCTGCTGTCGAGGATGTTGCTTCTCATGCAGTGCAAGTGAGGAGGACGAACGGGCTGAAGTGTGACTCTGCTGAATCTCCTCGTCGGAGAGCATGTGCTCTGATCTGCGCCTGTCAGAGTCACTGCAACTGGAAAATGAGTCTCCTCGTCGGAGTACTCTGGCCCCCACAACATGTGGACAACTGCTCCATCTCTGAAAAAGGGCCAAACTGAAATAGACCGTGGAAGTGCAATCCTCGTCGGAGTCCACAGTCACTGGAGAATGTAGCCTGAAAGAAGTCTCCTCGTCGGAGAACTGAGTCTCTCTCATCTGGCACAGAGAATGGTACACTATTCCGGAGTACCTATGATACCACATGAAAACCCTTGCCCACATGGCATAGGGAATGATCCTCTACTCTGGAGTCCCTATGGCTCACATGAAAACTCTAGCCGAAACAAGAAAGATGGGGACCACTGCAAAAGATGGCAAACACGTGCTCATCTGAAAATGACCGCAAACATATGCGTGTCTGAAAATGAGTCTCTCTGGAGAACTCGAAAATGGGTCACTCAAACATGGAGTGCCTCGAACTTGGACTCTGACCAATCTGAATGTCGAGTCTGAAATGTCTGATGCAGAGTCTGGAAAACCTGAACTGGCCTGGAATCTGGAGATCTGGAAAATCTGGATCTGGAACATCTGGTGACTCTACATATACTCTCCCTTTCTCCCATACTTGTCGAAAAATGACACCGATAAAGTTGGGAAAAGACAATATAATGGGGAAAACAAAACATAAGCCGTGCACCATTCTTTTTATAACGGCTCTTCATTTTTTTTCATTTTTTTACAATGTTTTAAGCCATATCCCCCCTTTTTTTGGCTTTCCATCTCAATTTTTTTGACTTTAGCGTATGGCTTTTCTTTGTACGCGCCTCTTCAATTTTTCTCTTCTTTTTTTAGAAACACCTTTTTTTGACATTCGGCCCAAATGTGGCCCTCAAACTCAGCCATCTCGCTTCTCAAATCAGGCCCCCTTTCTTTTTTTTCTCTTTTTTTATCATTTTTTAAATAAGAGGCCCATCGGGCCCTTTTTTTATTCGAAACTAGGGTTCCCATCGGGGAACCCTCTTTGGAAAAACTGCCGCCCCGCTGGGATTCGCTGCCCGCTGGGGTTTTCCTGATATGGCACTGGTGCCGCGCACGGCTATAGAAGCACGGCTGGAGCTCGCCGCATGGATGCGCGATGGCTCTTGAAGAGATCACCTCCGCCTGGAGGCGTTGAAGGTGCTACTGAGAACTCGCCTCCGCTTGTAGGCTTTGAAGGGGTAGCTCCACCAGCAGCCAGGCGCGGTTTGGGTAGTGCTGCTTGCCGGCCTGGGGGTGGCACCGCTGGGCTGTCGCCGCCCGGTGTTGGAATCGCGCGCTGGAGGTTGCGCCCTCGGAGAGTGCGTCGCCTGAGAGGATCATTGCCACGATGGGGCTCGCCGATCTGGAGGATGCGTTGGACAACCAGGATCGAGTGCGAGGGCACGCGCATCTTGGAGCATGAAGGATTGCCTGGGATGGAGCGATGGAGGGAGTGCCTCGTCGTGGCACACGAAGCATAGGGCGCGCCTGTGCACGTGATGGCACCTTGGGTCTTTGGTTGGTGGTGCCTCCTTGGGGTGACTTGGAAAATGCAACGATTTTGCTCCCTGTTTGAGAATGCCTCATGTAATTACAGAAACCCTAGGTGCTCCCTATGGAGAATATGCAACCAATGGAACAAGCGGCCATGACTCAAGATCTAGGGTTTCGAGAAGAAATCCGATGTTGAGCAATACTAATCTCGAATACAAACTTTGAATATCGAACATAATATGAAAGAAAACTAAATCCTCAAAAAAAATCCGCGAGAATCAAACCTGCTCTGATACCATGTTAGAAAATAGGAAGCGGAAGCGGAATGATAAACAGTGCAAAAGAATAAAAAGATAAACATGGAACACCATGATTTTTACGTGGAACCCTACTCCGTGAGGAGCAGGATGAAACCACGGGAGAAGCCCTCAAAGGGGCATATCTTGCATTGCTTTTTCTCAATGGTTACAGGAGGCCTGGGGCTGCTTATATAGCCTCCACAGAGCCTCCAAGTCCCACCACTGGTAGATGTGGGACTAAACTCTTGGATGGGGTAAATGGATCCTGGAGAGATCCATTTACCCATCTCCCATACATATGGCGCACAACCAAATACTCCAACAAAGAAACAAACGCTTCTCGCAGAAAGGAGGAAGTGTTAAGAGATCTACGCAGGGGTGCAAAATTCGGGGTAGTTAAGAGAGGTAAAACTTGCTTGAGGAACTTCTGCTGGAGGACCGTAAGGAGGAGGTGGAGTGGAGACAAAAATCTAGGCAAAGGTGTCTTCATGACGGTGATGCCAACACACGTTTCTTCCACAACATGGCGGCAGGGAGGCGGAGGAGAAACTTTATTCACGAGCTCCTCGTGGGGGGCCGACGAGTTAGGGGGAGGCCTGCTTGGGAACCGTGATACGTGAGCACTTCATGGTGGCCTCGAGGAAGCAGAAGCGTAGCGGTTGGGGTTGGCATGGGAGAGGTGCCAGAAGGCTGTCTGAGGCGCAGGCGGCGGCTTTGCAGGTGCCGTTCTCGGATGCGGAACTGAAGGAGGTAGTTTGGGGCCTGAATGCGGAGGGTGCGCCAGGCCCGGACGGCTTCCTGGTCTTCTTCTTCAAGGAGTTTTGGGAGATGTTGAGAGGAGAGGTCCTCGATGTCGTAACAGAGTTTGCGGAGGGTAACAAGGGTTTTGAGAGAATCAACAAGGCCTCTTTGTTCTTGCTTCCAAAGAAAGAAAACCTGGTTACAATTGATGATTTCCGACCGATCGCATTATCGAATGCGATCTACCTCATTGTCGCAAAAATCCCGGCGAATCAACTCAAGCTGGTACTCGACTCAGTGATATTTCTTGGGCAGACTAGTTATATTCCTGGGAGACAAATGACAGATGGCCTCGTGATGACAACTGAAATTTGTCTCCAATGGAAGTGATCGAAGACGAAGGGGGCGCTATGGAAACTTGACTTCTCCAAGGCCTACGACTGTGTTGATTGGACCTTTTTGTGGACGCCCTTGTCGCGAAGGGGCTTTACGGATTAGTGGATTAGCTGGATGAAAAGATGCGTTATGACCTCTTCGTTTTCGGTCCTTGTGAATGGAAGCCCGGAGGGCGGTTTTTTCCTACCGCAGCGCGGGGTGCGCCAGGGGTGTCCTCTTCTCCGATGCTCTTTGTTCTTGTTGCTGATGCCTTGACGGTATTATTAAATCTGGCGGTGGATACTGGTATGTGCCAGGGCTTCCGATTGGATGATATTTCCATACCCATATTACAATATGCTGATGATACTCTGCTGCTGCTGGCAAGGTTCGAGATTTCGATTTCGATTTCGTTTCAATCACCCCTAATACCGAAATTTCGGTGAAATTCCGACCATTTCGGTGGAAATATAAAAAATGACTCAAAAAGTCATTTTCGACCATTTTTTTGCAAATTAAGATCTTTCAAGTTATTTACAACAATAAATAGCTCACAAATATACATTTTTATCATACATATGCTCATATATGCCTCTTATATCGCACATATCGGTCATATCGGTCATATCGATCATTTCTCTGTTAAGGCTGATTATTGATTGATACATATTGGAAATGGTTATCATTAAATCCAAGTTCTTAAAACAACAATAGCTAATAAATGCATACTTATATCACACATATCTCTCATCCATATTCCCCTTATATCGCACATATCGGTCATATCGATCATTTCGTTGTTAAGGTTGATTATTGATTGATACATATTGGAAATGGATATCATTAAGTCCGAGTTCTTAAAACAACAATAACTAACAAATGCGTACTTATATCACACATATCTCTCATCCATATGCCTTATATCGCACATATCGGTCATATCGATCATTTCACTGTTAAGGATGATTATTGATTGATACATATTGGAAATGGATATCATTAAATCCAAGTTCTTAAAACAATAATAGCTAACAAATGCACATTTAGATCGCACATATCTCTCATCCATATGCCTTATATCGCACATATCGGGGCATATCGTTAAGCTGACTGATATATATCATACAGTTCTAGTGAATTACATAATTAATTACAGACTTACAGTAAAGATGATATATTTTACAAAGATAAATGACGAAAGGAATGAAGCAAAGAAGCTATAGCGGATCTCTAGAATCTATAGAGTTGTTTCATGTATGCATCCTCCCTGTTGCACCTCCCTGTTGAAGAAACATTGTATGCATCCTCCCTGTTGCACCATACCCTACTAGATCGGGGGTCTAGCTATCCGGTCAGCGAGCCTGGGGGGCTAGGGGGGGCCCAAGTTGCCCCCTTGCGGGGGTGCGGGGGCAGTGCCCCCGACTTGAAACAAAATATATAAATCATGATGTGTGTTGATATAGAGAATTGGTAAATAGTTAGTAAAATGACTAAAATTAAGATCACATGGTTAATATCGTTGTTTTACATAGGTATCAGCGAAATTTCGCCCATATCGGTCGAAATCCTAGAAATTTTGAACTGAAAGCTTGAATTTCGACCGATATGGGTCGAAATGTCGAAATATCACCGATATTTCGATCCATTTCGGTCAAAATCCGGGAAATCGACATATATATGAGTTTGAAAGACCCTCCCTGTCGAAACCGAAATTTCGGTGAAATTTTACCGAAATTTCGCGAAACTTAAATCTCGGGCTGCTGGGCGGCTCGGAAGAACACACTAGTAATGCTGCTATGATGGTGAGCATCTTCGGTGAGCTTTCCGGTTTGATGGCTAATCATAGCAAATCGGTGGTCATCACATTTGGGATGCTTGATGACGAGTGTGACAGGATTGCGGGGATAACCGGTTGCCCGCTGGGGACGTTGCCTGTTATTTGAGTTTGTCGCTTGTGGACGGAAAATTGAAGAAGGCAGACTGGGACGTGGTGCTACATAAGATGGAGCAAAGACTAGCAGGCTGGAAGGCGGTCACACTCTTACGGGGGGGCAAGTTAATTCTGTTAAAACACGTCCTGTCAGCGATCCCTCTGTTTCTCTATTCCACGCGCCTTCTACCGGCTGCGGTTTGAAAGAGGATTGAGGCGCTCATGAAGAAGTTCTTCTGGTCAGATGGCAAACAACAAAGGACGGGGCTGCACCTCATGAGATGGAAGGAGGTAATGATGGGAAAGAGGGAGGGCGGTCTTTGCATCCGTGATGTAGAGTGCATGAACAAGGCACTGTTGGCGAAGTGGGTGTCCAAAATCTGGGGCCCTCTTCATCGCTTGTTCTCTCAGGCTGATTCGCAGGATCTATGGAGTGGGAGGTGACCTAGTGACGGGGAAGGTGAGGTGGGAGTCTCCACTTTGGGCAGGGATTCGGGTGGTCCTCCCCGTGCTGGTGCAAAAGTTGCGGCCGCAGGTGGGTGATGGTTCGTTGTTCCGCTTCCGGGGAGATAACTGGACGGGTGATGGGAGGCTTAGCGATAGGTTCCCGAGGTTGTTCGCTCTTGCGGACTCGCGAGATGTGTTGCTATGCCAAGTGGTGGGGTCTGGTACTTGGGCTCCTGAATTCGTGAGCGATTTTTCTGAGCAGAGGCTGGAGGTCTTTCTCAAAACACTGTCTGAGCTGCCGCTGCCAGAAGAGATTGTTGCATCGACAAACGCCGTTTCTGTGGATCACTTCGTGTGGGAAGGGGGCAGCTTCACCATGAAGAGGGCATATGAGGAGCTGAGACAGCAACTGGAAGAGCAAGATGTGGAGTTTGCGCAGGATGTGAAAATGATTTGGGCAGCCAAAATACCTTGCAGGGTAAAGATCTTCCTGTGGTGCTTGAGAAGAGGGCGTCTATGTGACATGGTTAGGCGAGCTCACATTTTTGGGGTGCAAGATACGATGTGCGATAGATGCCAGCATCACGAGGAGGACGCGGAGCATATCTTCTTCAAGTGTCCATTCTCGGTCGGGGTTTGGACTTTGGAGTGGTCTCGGCTTATCTTGGCTCAAGATTGATGATGCCACTACGTTTTGGCATTCGGTCCGGAGGATGGGAGGCGGCTCCACTGATGATGTGTCTCCTGTTTGGGCAGCTCTGTGGGCTATATGATTGGGGCGAAATGACCTTATTTTCAAGAACCAGAGATTCTACTCGGAAAATATATTGTCGCACTGTAAAACCCTTTACAAGTTCTGGGCATCTCATTAATGTAAATCTTTATTGTTAATGAATTTTTGAACGCGGTATCTCCCATCTTGGGAGTATACCCACTGCGCTTCTTATCAAAAAAAAATAATATTACCTTATTTGTTGCTATTTTTCCGAAATATTTTGCTCCTAATTTTTTCCTATATTTATAGAACAATATATTTCTTCTGTTCAGTGATCTACAATGTGGTTTATTTTCTGAAATGAAAAATGATGTCTTTAGAAGTTATTAGTCATCTACATTGCATACAACCAAATACCACATTTAGCACGCATGATCCGGCACTGCATTTTCTTTATATGCTTTACAGTCCTAAATATCATATTTAACTCCTTGCATTCACAAATATTGGAAAACTGCCGAGTGAACTGTTGACCCAATTTTCTAAAACTTTCCTGCTCTAAATGGTTTAAGAATGGTATTAAGGTTATTGGTGGATGCATATTCACATTCATTCCAAACTTGCCTGTTTCAAGCAAGTCGTCCATGCCTTCTCTGTAATTGTAACGAGCACCATCCATCTTTGCAATCGGATTCTACTTTTCAAGGCACCTGATGACTAATCTTTTATGCCTATGCTTCTGATCAAACATCTTGATCTGTATATGCAATACCTATATCACGTCTCGACTGCTGTATAAACCCTCATATTCTGCCACAATTAGACCTGGATAATCTCGTAGGACTTCCTTATATGCTCCTAATAAATGCATTTGGAACCCTGGATACTGGGAAGTTTCCTAAAACTGAGTCACTATAAGTCATGATACCTCTGTGCTAACAACCTATTAGAAACCTCAAGATTTTGATCATCATATCTGTGGCTGTTGCATGTTCCCCTGATAGTATCGTCTTGATCACTAAGCCAACCAGTCCTTGAAAACTCTTTACCAAGCTACCCAAACCCATTTTAATTATCCTCATATACTAGGCTGCATCTCTCCATCCCTAACTCCACATCAAAATTTATGCAAAAGAAGAAGATTAAAACAACTCAGTTGACCTGTGCCTCATAGTGTACAAGCCTTTTAAAATTGTAAATGTTTCTTTTGTTGGGACTGATATCTTCTTATTCAAGATAATTCCGTACTGACATCCAATCACCTCACTACGAGATCACCTATGTGCCTTTATTGAGCAAAATCGTGGTTTCCTATTAAAAGCTCCTAGAACTAGATAGCTCCATGTGGTCAAGGTTCAGAAAGTCGATATACGATATTCGTTCGATCAGACGGTTTGGAGCAAGTAAGCAGGCAGGTGGAAGTATATGTTGAAGCATATGCAAATTATGTGGCTTCTATTATTTTAATTTTACAATAATTAAAATATAATAATAATAATTCAAACATTAGATATTTCTATTTAAAAAAATTTAACATGGAAGAAATATGAAGTGTAATTGTTTTGGTCTATCGACTCTTTCTCTGTTATAGTGTAATTCTTTTGGACCTCATCTAATGTCTTGCTGGCATAGTTGTAGAGATAGTTTCTAGTATTATTATCTCTTTATGTATCTTGTCGTTATTTATTTATCTTTTATAGACCTCTGTGTAATTTACCTTAAGGTCTCTCCCTATATAAGAGAGCCTAGGGTTTTTCTGAATGAAAATCGAAGACTCTTTTCCCAACATGGTATCAGAGCCGCCCTAGGGTTCTCCACTCCCGCCGCCCCCTTCCCCACCCGCCGCCCTCTCCTCGGCGCCGATCTCCGGCTCCCTCTCTCTCACGCCGCCGCCTCTCTCTCTCTCTCTCCCTAGGGCCTCTCCCCGCCACCCTAGGGTTTCTCCTTCTCGGCCTAGGCCTCCACGCGGTCCAAGGCCTCCAGCCCACCGCCCGAGGCCTCCAGCCCGCCGCTCAAGGCTTCCAGTCCGCCGCCCGAGGCCCCCAGGCGGCATATCAGCTTGTCGCAGTAGCCTCTAGGCGGTCCCCAGCTTGCTGCCCAAGTCCCCGGCGGCCCTAGCTCGCCGCCCAAGGTCCCCCCCAACGGTACCCAGCTAGCCGCACACCGTCCCAGGCGGCATCCTTGCCGCTGCAAGAGCTGTAAGCCTCCTCTAAGGCGTGCCCTAGTCCTCTCTTCGCCCGATATATGGATTTGAGTGCATAACGTCTACATACGCACTTAAATCCGATGCCGTTGGTGTAGACATTCATCACCTTGTCTACATACCCTAGTTCTTCTCCAGTGGCAGTATGTCAGAATCGAAAGTCGATATGCCCTCCACCGGCGCATTCAAAGGTCCTGCGCCAATTGTGAATTGTGAAGATGGACGAGTCTAACTATGAGCTCTGGGCTATGCAGTTTATGAGCCTCATGAAGTCGAATGGTAAGAAGCACATTCTTACCGAGGATGAGCCCGCGGAGAAGACAGGGATATATGCCTCATGGGAGGCTGATGACTCCTACGCAAAGATCTGGTTGTCTGGTACATTGACGATGGAGATTGCTAATGACGTCCTCCATCAACCTACTGCTAAGGCAATGTGGGACATTCTTGCCGCTACATATTCGCGGGTGCGAAATGAGACAAAGATGTTGCAGCTTCAGCATGACATTTTCACAATGAAGCAGAGCGACAGACCTCTCCATTCCCTATACACATCCCTAAGAGGGATGTTTGAGAAGTTATACAGTACCATTCCACTCACTACTACTCCTGAGCAACAGAAGACGTTTCGGAACGCCACCATGGTGGGTGTTCTACTTGCGGCCCTTGATCCTGAATATGATGCTGCCCGGTCTCAGATCCTAGCTGATGCAGTTATTCCTCCAGTGGAGGATGTTTACAGAAGGCTCAGTCGCATTCCTGTTTCCTCCAGCTCTTCTACTCCACCCCCATCAGCGATGGCAGTCTCGCATGGGAGAGGTGGCCCGCCTTCTGGTCGTGGTCGTGGACGTGGCCGTGGACCCTAGGGAAGGGGTGGTCGCTTCAGTCAGACATGCTCCTATTGTCAGCGCACTGGACACTCGGAAGAGACATGCTATTCTAAGCATGGGTTCCCAGCATCGGCACGTGTTGCAGAGCACTCTCAGTCTCCATTACCGTCTACTGCAGATAATCGATTTGACGAACTTGTGGCCCGTCTCCGAGATATTATGCCACATTCATCTAGTGATTCGTCTGGTGGTTCTTCAGATATTGTTGCTACTGCATCTGCCAGTTCATCAGCCGCTGCTAGTACCTCAGGTAGATCTACTGCCTTCACACCATCTCATGATATATCTGACTGGGTTATAGATTCGGGAGCCACACATCATCTATGCCGAGATAGAGATAGATTAAAGGCCTACAGGGACATTCCTCCCGGCCGTTCAGTGCAGATCGCAGACAGTACCTATTCGCCCCTTGTTGGACAGGGGGAGGTCTTCCTATCCTCCACTATGCAGCTATAGAACGTCCTACATGCTCCTGAGTTCTCAATGAATCTGTTATCTATTAGTCAGATTACGAAGGATTTGAATTGTCGTGCTATATTTGACCCGTCTTCTCTCATTTTCAGGACATACTCACGGGCAAGGTGATTGGCTGTGGCTCTGAGCAGAATGGTTTATATCAACTGGTTCGGGATTCTTATGCTGGCGTCTCCTCTCATTCTGCCGGACCGGTCTCTCCGTACATCTGGCATCTCCGGTTTGGTCACCTTCCGCTCCAGAAAATGCGTCATCTTCTGCCCCAGATCTCTCCTAGTTCGTCTTTCCGCTGTGAAGCATGTCAGTTGGGAAAGCATCATAGGTCGAGCTTTCCAAGTCGTCAGAGTCGGAGCAGTAGCTCCCCATTCGAGTTGTTACATATAGATATATGGGGTCCGAGTCGTGTTCCCGATCATCAGGGGCACAGATTTTATCTTGTGGTAGTGGATGATTTTTCTCGTGTGTCATGGGTCTTTCTTTTGAAGAATAAATCTGAAGCTGGAGATGTGATCAAAAATTTGATTAATGAAGTGCACAATGTTTTATCTTCCTCAATCAAATATGTTCGGACGGATAATTCCCTAGAATTCTGTACACGCTCACTTTCTCAATTTCTTTCATCAAAGGGTATTATTCACCAAACCACTTGTGCATATACATCACAGCAAAATGGTGTGGCGGAAAGAAAGCATCGCCATCAAATGACTCAGAGTTGTGCTCCTATTTCTAACTGGGGGGACGCTGTTCTTACTGCATGTTATCTGGTCAATCGAATGCCATCCTCAGTTCTTGGTGAGAAGATTCCTATCTCTCTTATTTTTCCAGACAAGGAATTATTCTCACTGACTCCACGTGTCTTTGGTACCGTGACTTTCGTTCATCGTCTATCTCCCGGACTCGACAAACTCTCTCCTAGAGCAGTCAAGTGCGTCTTTGTTAGTTATTCCAGGACTCAGAAGGGCTACCGATGTTATGATCCTACGACTAAGAGATACTTCGTGAGTGCTGATGTCACTTTCTTTGAGTCTGTCATGTATTTCTCTCCTGCAGGTGACAGAATGGTACCATCTACTACCACTGATGATGTCTATGTTCCTCCACCACCTACATGGACTTTACCTGAGTCTTCCCCTGTGCCTGTCCCCATGCAAGCACCACCACCACCACCTCCTCCTCCACCCATTCCACGGCCTATCGTTTCACCGTTACCTAAATTCTATACACGTCAGTCAGGTCCTGCTCAGACTACACATCAGCCACTCATCACGCCTCAGGTATGTTCAGATGGCATTACTACTGACGGGTCAGGTGTGGTACATGTGCAGGATTCTTCAGTACAGGACGACACTAGCCCATCTAGTGCAGCAGATGATGATCTTGATGTTCCGATTGCTATTCGGAAGCAGAGGCGGCAATATGCCTCTTATCCATTTGCTTCACAAGTTTCCTTTCACCGTCTCACTTGTGATTTTCAGAGATTTGCCACAACCTTGTCTTCCGTGGATATACCACGGACCTACCAGGAAGCCTTGAAGAATGATTGCTGGAGATTAGCTATGGAAGAAGAGATGAGGGCCATGCAGTCCCGTGGCACATGGTCTTTGGTCCCTGCACCTCCTGATGCGTCCGTTGTGAGCTATAAGTGGGTCTTCACAGTTAAATATCATGCAGATGGCACGTTGGATAGGTACAAAGCACGCGTGGTTGCCCGTGGGTTTACACAAACCTATGGCGTGGATTACATGGATACGTTCTCTCTAGTGGCGAGACACTCTACTCTTCGTATCCTCTTGTCTGTTGCTGTGGTCTGTGATTGGAGTATATCTCAACTCGATGTCAAGGATGCCTTTCTGTACGGGGACTTACAGGAGGAAGTCTACATGCAACAACCACCTGGGTTTACTGCTGAGGGGGAGAAGCAGATGGTCTGTAGACTTCACAAATCGATATATGGCCTCAAACAGAGTCCGAGAGCATGGTTCCAGAAGCTGTCCAACCTAATTGAGCAGCAGGGATTCAAGAGGTCAAATGCCGATCACTCGTTGTTTGTCCAGAAGTCATCGGCAGGTACGGTTGTCATTATGGTCTATGTGGATGATATTCTTGTTACAGGAGACGATGTTCAGGGCATAGAAAGGGCGAATGCATTCCTAGGCCGTCAGTTCGTTACAAAGGATCTTGGAACCCTAAGATACTTTCTGGGGTTGGAATTTGCAAGGAATGCACAGGGCTTGGTGATGACCCAACGGAAGTACATTACAGACTTCCTGATTGAGACTGGCATGGATGGATGCAAACCATCAAGTATTCCCATGGGCCCTAGCATGAAGTTGTATGATGGTGATACTGATGAAGTAGATAAGAGGAGATATAGAGAAATGGTGGGAAAACTCCTCTACATTACCATAACTCGTCCAGACATTGCATTTACAGTTAGCAGGGTGAGTCAATTCATGGAGCAGCCAAGACAGGTTCACATGGATGCTATACACATGATACTGAGGTATCTGAAGTCTTCTCCAGGGTCAGGGCTGCTATTCAGAAAGGGCACAGACTTATCCATTTCAACGTGTGCAGACGCAGATTATGCAGGATGCCCTAAGGATCGAAAATCAACCTCAGGGTTCACAGTGTTTGTTGGAGGCTCTCTGGTTTCTTGGAAAAGCAAGAAACAAGCTGTTGTGGCAAGGTCCAGTGCCGAATCCGAATATAGGGCCATGGCTCAAGCCAGCACGGAAATGATGTAGGTTCGGTCCGTACTAGAAGATCTACATGTAGCTGTGCCCCTACCTATGAAGCTTCAGTGTGACAATCAGGCAGCATTATTCATTGCCAACAATCCAGTTTTCCATGAAAGGACCAAGCATATTGAAGTTGATTGCCACTATACTAGAGACTTGATCCATAGAGGATTGATATCTACTGCACATGTGAGCTTAGGAGATCAGACTGCAGATGTATTCACTAAGCCACTGCTCAGAGGACCTTTTCAGAGATGTTCATCCAAGCTGAGCATGATAGACATCTATGCTCCACCTTGAGGGGGAGTGTAGAGATAGTTTCTAGTATTTTTATCTCTTTATGTATCTTGTCATTATTTATTTATCTTTTATAGACCTCTTTGTAATTTACCCTTAAGGTCTCTCCCTATATAAGAGAGCCTAGGGTTTTTCTGAATGAAAATCGAAGACTCTCTTCCCAACAATAGTGAATTGCAAATGACAATCCATCCCTGCACAACCTTAATAGAATAATCTGATGCTTCCGTCATGATCTCAAATGGGATAAACCAATCAGGTGGTTGTAGGACATGCGCTTAAGTAACCGGATCTTTCAATTGAGTGAAGGCTTGGAGGACTTTATCATCAACAATAAAATCTGTCTCCTTACCCAATAATTCAGTGTGAGGTCGTGCAATCCTGCTGAAGTCTTGGATAAATCTTCGATAAAATCAGACATGCCCCAGAAAAGACCTTACATTCTTCACAATTTTCGGTGGCTCAAGTTAGGCAATAACATCCACTTTCACCGGGTCGACCTCCATACCTCGTTTGGAGATGACATGTCCCAACACAATCCCTTCGATCACCATAAAGTAGCTCTTCTCCTAAGATAGCACAAGATTCACTTCGCATCTTAAGCACTCAGTCTAGATGAGAAAGACATGCATCAAAATTGTCCTCATAGACTGAGAAATTATCCATAAAAACCTCCAGATTACTACCTATCATGTCGGCGAACACAACCAACATATACCTTTGGAATGTAGCAGTCGCATTACACAATCCAAAGGGCATCCGTTTGAAGGTATAGGTGACGAACAAATAAGTAAAAGTTGTGTTCTCTTGATCCTCAGGGGAGATCGTCACTTGATTATATCCCGAATACCCATTCAAGAAACAAAAGAACTCTCTCCCTGCCAACCTTTAAAGTACTTGATCAATAAATGGCAGTGGGCGATCCTTATTGGTAGCAGTGTTCAGACATCGGTAATCAACACATACACGGCAAGAAGTAGGTACATGGGTCGGAATCTCCTTTCTTTAATCATTTGTTACCACAATGATTCCAGATTTCTTTAGAACCACATGCAATGGGACGGCCCATTTTGAGTCAGAGATGGGATAGATGAAGTCATTTTCACACCATTTCGTGACTTCCTGACTACGTCCCAGAGATTATGATTTAATCTCTTTTGGTATTCATGAGGCGGTTCACAGTCATCTTCCAAAAAGATGTGATGTGAATACAAAGCTGTATTGATCCCACATAGATCTGATATATTCCAACCAAGAGCCTTGCAGTTTTTCTCTAGAACCTCTGGCAAGCGAGATTCTTAATCCGTGGTCAATCGACTACTGATGATGACTGGATACTTTTCATGTTCTCCTGCAAGGAAGGCATACTTAAGATTTGCCGGAAGCGGATTGAGTTCTGGTGGGGTTAGAATCAGCTTTGTGTTAACCTCGACAGTTGGGCTGGTGGTTAGTGTATGATGTGCCAATATGTTAGTATCCACCTTGGTTACTTCAAGTTCACATAAAAATATACCGAACATGTCTGCAATGAATTCCTCTTATTCGGTTTGGGATGGATGTTCTGTAAACAAATTGATCAGCTCTTCAAAATGGACCTCCCGGTCGGTTTGAAAGCTTGGTTCGACTGTGCTTTCCAGGTTTTCCTCGGGGTCAAGGAATGTCTAGGTCAAAATGTCATTTAGTGATAACCCAGGGTCTCTAACATCCTCAAGTAGGTCACAACTGGCTTTCTGGGAATCTGATTCCCTTTTCTCAGGTGTGTTCTCTTTGGCTTTAGATTCTACGACCACATCCAGTGTGATCATATTGCTGTTGGAGCGAAAGATGATCTTGTAATCATATTGCTGTTGGAGCGAAAGATGATCTTTCCAGACGTATAGTCAATCATCACCTCGGCTGTTCGTAGGAACAATCAACCAAGTATAATAGGCGTTTGGAGTAACAGTGCAAAAGAATCCATGTCCAAGATAATGAAGCCCACTGGGGATTGCATGGCATGCACCGTTATGATAACATCCTCTAAAACACCTCTGGGTCGCTTAACTGATCGATCATCAAATTGATGGATCATTCTTGTAGGTTTGAGCAGACCCAGCATGAATTCCTTATGCAATAATGTGGGCATGAGGTTGATAGAAGAATCACTATCAAGAAGAGTGCGGTCGAAAGTTTGGTCAAAGATTTCACACTTTACTTTAGGTGCTCCCAAATCTTTTTCTTTGATGGGAAGTTGTTGATTACGTTTACTGTAGCCATGGTGAGAATATGTTTTTCAGCTCTTTTGCATCTGTTCTTGCGAAATGCGAGGTTGATGCTTTGTTGTACATGCCTCCTTCAGAGCTTTCTTCAGTTTAGGCATGTATTCCTTGTCTTGCATGAGTAGCATTTCCAAAAATATATTCTTTAGAATTTCAACAATCCCATGATCAGATAGAGAGCTGTTTTGAATTTTGCATTTTTTTGTGATTTTTCATTGCATCTGGAAATGGAATATTTACATGATGGTTGGAATCAATGTTTACAGATGAATGACTAGAAAGGGCACAATTATTCATTATAGGGGGAAGCAAAAAGTAGAAGCTTCGACTTGTACGTGATCGACTGCAGGCTTCTCCTTGGCTTGCATGGCTCGACCACTGTCGTCATTGTCTTTTTGCTATTTTTTCATTTTCAAATTCTTTGTAATTTTCTTTCATTTGTGCGGCTCCTCCTTGTTCTTCTTCTGCTTCGTCTCTTTCTCTTTCCAAGTCGACTGCAGGCGTGCTTGTGGAAGTGATGAAGACTCACCGTCTGAAGCCTTATTTTTTCCTCGCACGGCTATAGGTGGATGTAAGACCCTAATGCTCCTGAGTGTCACAACATTGGGTAACATAAATGAATTTGTACCTCACTTGATGGGGATGGAAGGCTCATCTCATGTACCTGCTCCTTGTGGCGGAAGTTGTTAGGATTTGCTTCGACCTGTGCATGGATAATTGTTTTGGATGCAGTCAGGTCGTCAAGCTTCTGGCTCATCTCGGACATAGTCTTCACAAGCTGTGCCAGGCAATTGAGGCCTGAGTTTACAGGCTCTACCTCATGTTGATCGGCGGATGGAGCATGTTGACTCTGATAACTGTGCGGATGATGCGATTGTTGATACTGTAGATTTTAGAAATCGAGACTACATAAGAGTAATATCAGAGAAATAGAATAAACATTAAGAATACTGGGATTTTACGTGGAATCCTGCTCCGTGAGGAGCGGGATGAAACCACAGGAGAATGCCTTAAAGGGCTTGTGTTTTCTATTCACTTTTCTCTTGTATGATACAATGGGTGTGAGGCTTCTTATATAGCCCCCATTGACTCTTCAAGTCTCACCAACAACCGATGTGAGATTAAAAATAAGGGGGTGTGGTAATTAAACCGTGGAAGTATCCAATTACCCACCTACACATAATGGATGCATACTCCAACAATCCCCCTCAAGCTGGAGCGTGCAATGCTGAGCTTGGACACATAGAAAGAAATCTTAAACTGACAATACAAGGCACTGGAGACAATATCAACTCAACGCATACTCTACTGTCAGTTGCCATTGAGGACGTTGCTTCTCGTTTCGTGCTGGCGAGGAGGAACTAAAGGGCCACATTGTGAGTTGAACTGGGTCTCCTCGTCGGAGAACATGTGCTCTGTACTACGTCTGTCAGAGTCAGTGAAACTGGAATGAGTCTCCGCCTGGAGAACACTGGCCTACAGCTTCTCCATCTCTCTAAAAGGATTGAACTAAAAAAAGCCGTGGAAACATGCTTGCCGAAGTCCACAATTGCTGGAGAATGGATTCTGAAAGTGTCGTCGTCGGAGAACTGGATCTCTCCCATACTGGCTCAATGAATGGGATCTCTACTCTAGAGTCCCTATGAAACAACATGAAAGCCCTGGCCCACAATGGCTTAGAGAATGAGATCTCTATTATGGAGTCCCTATGGATCACATGAAAATCCTGAGCCGACCAGATCAAATATGGGGATCTCTGAAACAAAGAACGCACATATGTACACCTTTAACCGAAGACTCTGAACCATTCTGTAGAGTGAACTTGAACTGTAGAGTCTGATAACTATCCTGGCATCTGGACTGAAGAATCTGAATATGAGCCATAGAACTCTACACAATATTCTCCCTTTCTCCCATACTGGTCGGAATAACATCATCGATCAAGTTGGGAGAAGACATAGAAGATGGGGGAAAACGAATAAATGACATAAGCCGATCATGATCAATTTTTTTGTACGATTTTTTATATGATCCCCTTTTTTCTTTTGCGTATGATTTTTTTGTATGCCTTTTTTTTCTAAATAAAAATAATCTCCCTTTTTATGAACCCACTTAATGGTCTAGTGGTAGTACAATGTGTCTACCACACAAAAGACCAGGGTTCAAATCCCACTCTTGCATGGGTTGCGTTAGGTAGTCGACAACCAACGTAAAAAATAGTCGAATCTTTCAACATGGATTTGAGCAAGAATCCATGTAGCCGACCCTACTTATAGTGGGAGAAGGCTTAGTACATTTTAAAATAATCTCCTTTTTTAAATCTACGGCCCAATTGGGCCATAAAGAAGCTCCAGCCAATCAGGCTTAAAAAACTAGGACTTTTTTTTAGTTGTGGCATGAATTAGGCCCATAACACGCCTTTCTTTTATTTAGGAGCTCCAATTGGAGAACTCCTCATGAAAGATGCCTCAATTAGGGTTCCTGAGAACCTTTCTTACGAAAAAGAGCTGCACCACAGGGAGATCGGAAGGTGGCACCTGGAGGATGATGCGTCATTGTCGTCCGTAGAGGATGAGGCACTGGAGGCATGTGCACACGTGATCTGGAGCATCGTCACTGATCTGAAATCTTTGCGAAGATGGCAAGCAAGGGGCTGCCGTCACCGCTTGGGTGCTTCTCCGCCTCCGCTTTTTCGGCTGGTGGTGCAGTAACACTACCTCTTCTTCTTCTTTGGCTGGGCTCCTCTACCTAAGGTGCATGCGAGGATGTGCTGCATTGCCGTGGAAGTCACTGGAGATGCTGCGGCACTGGAGTTATCGCTTGGAAGTTGCGTAATCACGTGAAGTGACTGGGATGGTTGCACATTGCTGGAGATATGCTGGCGATGGACTTTGAACGTATTGAACTTCGCAGAGAGGAGGTACGATGTGCGACGCTGCTTGGAGGAAAAAGATTGCGCCGCTGTTAGATGCTGGAAAAGGGAGGTTGCATGACGCATACTCCAACATCTCCTATCCAGTATGGGAGATGAGATTGAGAGGTACGAGATGAGGAGGCTCGCTGGAGGAGGCTCGCTGGAGATGGAGCACCACCTTCCCATATTCTCCTGTTATTTGCTGCCTCCACGAAACTAGATCTAGATTTCTCTACGAAACCTTAATTGCTTTTGACGGCTGGACTCCAGAGCAAGTTAGGGTTCTAGAGATTGAACCCTAGAACTCTTCTTGATCATGAACATGGGGAAGTTGCTGAATCAAGAATGAACAACCACAATCGAATCTGCTTGCATTGCCGATGACGCCAGATAATTAGGGTTTCAAGAAAACCCTAGGACTCTTCTTGATCTTGAACGAATCATATATATGAACAATAATAATCCACAAGAATGAATCTTCAAGAACAACTAAGTACCGAACCTCGACTAAATAAAAAATATAAAATAATTCCTCGAGAATCGAACCCGCTCTGATACCTCGTTAGAAATCGAGAATACAGAAGCAAGAAATAGAATAAAAAAATAAGAACACCGGTATTTTACATGGAACCCTATTCCATAAGGAGTGGGATGAAACCATGAAAGAACGCCTCAAAGGACTTGTGTTTTCTTTTCACTTTTCTCTCATCTGATACAGTGGGTATGGAGCTTCTTATATAGATCCCATTGACTCTCCAACTCCCACCAACAACCGATGTGGGACTAAACATAAGAGGGTGTGGTAATTGGACCCTAGGGGGATCCAGTTACCCACCTATACATAATGGACACATACTCCAACAGTAGAAGAGGATACTGGTATTGTTGAGGAGGGTACTGCTTATACTATTGAGCAGTCGACTGCTGCTGATGATACTGCTGGTGGTATGTCGGCTGCTGATATGGTTGTCTCCAGGTATGGGCATTGTGTAGAGACTGGTTTTGCTGTTGAGGTTGGTGGCGGACAGTTCTTCCACCCTGATAGTTCTGGTAGAACAGACATGTGACCGATGACTGACCCTGATGGTGTCCGCCAAGATGGTTCTGTTGCGTATCATTGCTTCTAACGCCATTCACCTCCTGAATGTGGGGCGGAGGTGGGAAGAGCGACTCACCATCTGATGGCTGAGGCTTCGGGTAGTAGACTACCATATGTATCTGCGGTTGCTGCTGTGAAGGTGCCTGGTCAGTTGCTTACATGTAGTATACGTGTTGAACTGGTGACGGCTGCCCTGGGTTCTGCGGCGGCTGTTGCTCGACGACATGTGTCTCGGTTGATGAGCTTGCAGATTGATACGTTGATTGTATTGACCATAAGCTCTAGTTGCTTTGCAATTTGGTTGAGCTTGTCCAGACCTTGGTTCTTTGTTCGATTACGAGTTTTTCTTGGTCTTGTGATCGCTTCTTGATGATGTCCACTTTGGACAAATGGTTGCCAATGTTGCTGAGATTCGAGCTCTCACACCAGTCTTCCTGTGAAATCGCTATCTTGACAAATTTATGGAGGATCTGTGGTTGTTTCTGATATGTACGAGATGAAGAAAGGACGGCCTCTCCTTCGTCCATTTCCTCAAAAATTTTCCACGCTACGTCCTCATCCTTGTTAAAGTGGGATCCTACACTAACGACATCCACCAGCCGTTGATTGTTCTCAGTTTTGCCCCAAAGAAGTGTTCGACCAAGCTGGTTTTAAGAATGCCATGATGGGGTATTTCTCCAATAAATCTTTAAACTTCTCCCGCACTTCATTGATAGATTCGTGGGGTCCATGGGAGAAGCTTGCAATCTTGGCCCGCATCTGATTCAAACGACCTAGGGGATAATACATATGGAGGATCGCATACTTCAATTCCTCCTAGGTCGTCACCACCTTCCCCAAATAGTCAATCTCAACAAAGAGCATTGTACTAAAGGCTGAATAGGAAGGCAGTTATTTTGACTACACCCAATGAGATGTTGGGGTAGTGAGTGATTTCGCAGATGTGGCCAAATTGCTGCAGATGGATATTTGGTTCTTCTTGAGAATTCCCGTGGAATGTCCGGGGAACAAACGAGCTGCAGTTTCAGCTCGAAGTGTCCATGGATTGGTGGGATCTGAATCCACTCAGTCACCTGACCGGCACAGGGAATATGTCTCTTTTAATGTGAGCTTGGATGCCTCTCTTCTTTCTCCTGCTTCTTCTTGAGGGTCCATCTGCATGATGTTCTTCCCCTCCTCTCTATTCTCTGTCTCTCCTCAGCTCCAGGAGCATCTCTTGGAAGGTGGCATGTACGTCAACCTGTGCAGTCAGTTGCTGTTGTATCATCTGTATGAAGGTGAGCATCTGTGCATTGATTTCATTCTGCTCAATCTCTTGTGCCTTCCCTTTCTGTGGAGACATGTCTGCTTCTGAATCTGACGATGAAAGTTGCAGGATCTTCATCTCATTCCTTACGTGGGAATATGTGGCCGTGAGAATGCCCCATATCGCGTTGGCGGCGAGATGATGTAAAACATCATTGGTGATCTCTATCGTCAATGTACCAGGCACATGCATAGGCATTGTCTGCCTCCCACGTGACGTTCACCCCAGTTTTTTCAGCCGGCTCTTCCTTGGTAAGAATCTGTTTCTTAATGGTAGACTACATGAGGCTCATGAATTGCATAACCCATAGTTCATAATTTGTCCCATTCATCTTTACTATCGGCGTTGGACCTCATAAGGCTCCTTTGGCGGAGATGTTGACCTTGTTTTCTGACATACTGTCTGTTGACGCATTTATATTAACTGTACCTCTTTGTTATTTTATTTTTCTGTTATCCTCTTTATGTAATTTACCCATAGGCTACTCTCCTATATAAGAGAGCCTAGGGCTTATGGAATAGAACAAGTCATTTGGTTTTCCCAACATGGTATCGGAGCGACGGTCCTAGACCGGAGTTCTCGAAACCCTAACCCTAGCCCACCCCACCCGCCGGCCTCTCTCTCCCCTCTCTCTCTACTCGGCGCCGCCTACCTCCGATCGCCTACGGCGGTGTTGTTCTCCGATCGCCTGCGCACACTCCAGCCCTAGTAGCGCACTGCCTGTGCGCATCGGTGCGCGCGTGTGCGCACTCCAGCCCTTCAGCCCTGCGCGCACTCCAGCCCTAGCGCCTGCGCGCTCCAGCCCTAGCGCCTGCGCGCTCCAGCCCTAGTGCCTGCGCGCTCCAGCCGTGCACCTGTGCACATCTGTGCGCATTGGTGCGCGAGATCCGTGCGCATTACAGTAGCGCACTGTGCGTCTCTTCGTCTCAGTTGCACACGCGAGTAGCGTGTTCTTGTCGCCCCTGCGTGTGAACTCTGTGCGCGCGTATCCAGACCGTAGCGCGCACATATTCATGGGGATAGTTGCTTGACGTCTACACATGCAACTAATCCCGTCTATGTCATTGTAGACAAAGATTATCTTCTGTCAGTCGCTCCAGTATTCCGTCTCCAGTATGTCAGACAACAAGGCAGATATCCCGTCTATTGGCACATTTCGTGGTCCAGCGCCCATTGTCAAGATGGATGGTACGAACTATGAACTGTGGGCAATGCAGTTCATGAGTATGATGAAGTCTACAGGTAAGAAGCACATTCTTACCGAACCTGAGCCTGCAGAGAAGACTGGAGTCTATGCCTCATGGGAGGCAGATGATGCATATGCCAAGGTCTGGCTATCTGGCACATTGGCTATCGAAATTGCCAATGACATTCTACATCAACCCACAGCCAAAGACATGTGGGATATCCTGGCGGCGACATATTCTCAGGCAAAGAACGAAACGAAGATCCTGCAACTGCAGCATGATATATTCACAATAAAGCAGAATGGCCGTCCTTTACATTCTCTCTACACATCACTGAGAGGGATGTTCGAGAAGCTCTATAGCTTCATGCCCCTTACCGCCACGCCAGAACAGCAGAAGACATACAGGAATGCGACGATGGTGGGTGTGTTTCTCGCTGCACTCGATCCAGAGTATGAGGCAGCACGGTCTCAGATTTTGGCAGATTCGACTATTCCTCCCATGGAGGAAGCCTTTCACAGATTGAGTAGGATCACAATGCCTTCAGCAGCTGTGAGTCAGAATTCCTCAGCCATGGCGGCAAACAGAGGCCGCGGATTTCATCAACAGGGCCGTGGACGTGAACCTCGTGGAAGGAGTGGCCGTACTAGGCCAACATGCACATATTGCCACCGAGTCGGACATAATGAAGACACATGCTATTCGAAGCACGGATTCCCTGCATCTGCACGAGCCGCTGAGCAGATAGAGCCACCATCTGCTGCTACCTTGGATCAACGATTTGATGATCTAGTTGCCCGCCTCAGGGGCATTATCCCACCATCTGGTCCAACACCGACTACAGAGAGTCATACTGATGCTGCTGCTTCTGCCTCTGCATCTACTAGTACTTCAGGTAGTACACTTGCACTCCACAGTAGTAGATCTGATACATTGCCATGGATCATGGACTCGGGCACTACACATCATCTATGTGGCGACCAGAGTCTACTTGCAGGATACACTCAGATCCCTCCATGACGGACAGTAGTGATTGCCAATGGCACGCACTCCCCTATCACGGGTCAGGGGGAGATTAGATTGACATCTTCTATGCAGCTTAAGAATGTCCTACATGCACCGCATTTCTCTATGAATCTGTTGTCAATTAGTCAGATTACGAAGGATCTCCATTGTCGAGCTATTTTTGATCCATCTTCTTTGATTTTTCAGGACATCCGTACGGGCAACGTGATTGGTCATGGCTATGAGCAAGGAGGCCTTTACCGTCTGAACCAGACCCCATTTGCCGGAACCACATCTTCTCCTGCTGGACAAGTATCTCCTCTCCTGTGGCATCTGCGTTTTGGTCATTTACCGCTTCAGAAGTTGTGTCGGGTTCTACCCTATGGTTTCTCTCACACACCTATCCAGTGTGAGGCATGTCAGTTGGGAAAGCATCACAGGTCGTCCTTTCCCAATCGTCCAGGTCGGAGTAGTAACTCCAAATTTGAGTTGTTTCATATAGATGTCTGGGGTCCGAGTCGTGTGCCTGATCATCAGGGACACAGGTTTTATATTGTCTTTGTGGATGATTTCTCGAGAGTGTCATGGGTGTTTCTTATGAAAAATAAATCTGAAGCAGGAAATATTATTATCCACTTTCTAAATGAAATTCAGAATGTTTTCTCCACATCTGTCAAACTTGTAAGAAGTGATAATGCTTTAGAGTTATGCACCCACACTTTGGCCAATTACTACTCCTCAAAAGGGATTATTCACCAAACCTCTTGTGCACATACATCTCAACAAAATGGGATTGCTGAAAGAAAACACCGTCATCTTCTTGATGTCACAAGATCCCTTCTTATACAGAGTAATGCTCCCTACTCCTACTGGGGTGATGCAGTTCTTACTGCATGTTACCTAATCAACCGTATGCCCTCATCCATCTTGAATGAACAGATTCCCTTTTCACTCATTTATCCAGACAAGGATTTGTTCGTTCTTACTCCTCGTGTGTTTGGGTCAGTCGCATTCGTCCATCAGTTGTCGCCTGGTACTGACAAGCTCTCTCCTAGGGCTGTCAAGTGTGTCTTTGTGGGGTACTCCAGAACTCAAAAGGGGTACAAGTGTTTCGATCCTGTGCGTCGGCTGGGGACCGAATTTGTCACCAAGGACTTGGGAGTCCTTAGATACTTTCTGGGCCTGGAGTTTGCTAGAAATCCATATGGATTAGTAATGTCACAGAGGAAGTATGTTACAGATCTATTGACTGAGACATGTATGCTAGGGTGTCGACCTGCTACGACACCAATGGATCCTAGTATGAAGCTCTATGATGATGACACAGAAGAGGTGGACAAGAGAAGGTACAGAGAACTGGTAGGCAAACTACTGTATGTCACGATCACTAGACCTGATATATCATTTGCAGTGAGTCGTGTGAGCCAGTTCATGGAGCAACCACGTCAGGCCCATATGGATGCAATACACATGATTCTGAGATATTTAAAATCATCTCCAGGTGCAGGCTTGCTATTCAAGAAAGGAAATGAGATCTCTATCACGGCATGTGCTGATGCAGACTATGCAGGATGCCCCAAGGACAGGAAGTCCACATCAGGATTTGCAGTCTATGTTGGGGATGCTCTAGTTTCGTGGAGAAGTAAGAAACAGACAGTGGTAGCTAGATCCAGCGCTGAATCCGAATACAGGGCAATGGCCCAGGCTAGCACAGAAATGATGTGGGTGAAATCTTTACTTGCAGATCTATGTATTGATATACCTCTTCCTATGATGTTGGAGTGTGACAATCAGGCCGCCTTGTTCATTGCAAATAACCCAGCTTTTCATGAGAGGACCAAGCACATTGAGGTTGACTGTCACTACATACGTGACATGGTTCAGAAGGGGTTCATTGCTACATCTCATGTCACATCAGAGAATCAGACTGCTGATATTTTCACCAAGGCATTACTTCGAGGCCCATTCCAGAAGTGTACGTCCAAGCTGAGCATGATTGATATCTATGCTCCATCTTGAGGGGGAGTGTTGACGCATTTATATTAACTGTACCTCTTTGTTATTTTATTTTTCTGTTATCCTCTTTATGTAATTTACCCATAGGCTACTCTCCTATATAAGAGAGCCTAGGGCTTATGGAATAAAACAAGTCATTTGGTTTTCCCAACACTGCCGGAATGAGAAAAACTAGGGTTTCTAAATCAAAAGAAGAATTGCTTACACGAATATACGAGGAAGTAGTCTCATGTATAGACTTAAGATGCAACCATTCCCATCAACGATCGTTGCTACAAAACGGAGTCGCATGCAGCGGATGGTAACGGAAGCCGCAGGGCGCGGCAGAGGCGCCAAAGCCGCAGCGTCGGTAGCGGTTGCTAGTGGTGGTTGTAGCGGTCAGTATTGTCAAAGGTGTGAGGCACTCTAAGGCGTTACGGGTCCAAAACGCTGAGGCGCTAGATGCTCTCCTAGGCACTTTCCCGAGACAATCGAGGCGCTAAAGAAATATTGTATGCATATATAATATATGTACACATTAAATTATTTATATTACTTATTACAAATAAAAATATACCACAAGTATAGCACTAGCATGCAATGGATATCATTCAAACATATATTAGAAAAAATAAAACTTCAAACACTTCTAGAAATTATTTAAAACATTCAAATTACACAAACGAAAGCATTGTCTTCATCTTCATCATTCAAACATATAACTGAAAATTGAAATGTCTACGGATCCGTAAGTTTTTCGTCTTCATCATCACCATAATTGATGTCACCAACATCGTCTTCATCTGCACCTTCATTCCCCTCAATATCTTCCATTTCTTCTTGTTCATTATCTTGTGAAGCAACAACTCGTCTTGAAGAAGATCCTGCAATGAGGGATTTCCAAAAATTCCCTCATCATTTTTATATGAGCTTAACTCATTCATAATTTTATCTTGCACATTTACATCGGGAACCAATCTTTGTATGCATTTGTATAGTCCATCAATGATATTCGCATCGAATGCAATGGATGGGTTGCCATAGTAGAATTCAAGGTTTAGAAAATGACCAGCAACATGTAATGGATGATGAAGCTGGCATTCCCATCTTTTATCAATGATTTGAGATACATCATTGTACGTTTGCTCCTTTCCATTGAAGCTTTTCTCAATTGCTTCCTTTGCACGATCCATAACTTCATAAATGTATCCCATTGTAGGTTTTCGCTTTACTATCAACAAGCCGAAGAACTTTAACAAGAGGTCCCATGTACTTAAGCATGTCAAGTACATAATTCCAAAATGAGGGCATCAAAGCGACATCCCTTGCCTTCTTGCCCTTGGCTTCCTTGACCCATTTGCTAGTAGCCCATTTCTCTGAAGTAAACATGGTCCTTATAGTGTGCTTATTCTTATGGAGAGATTGCAAAGAAAGAAATATTGTTGCAAATCGAGTCACACCATGACGAACCAATTCCTTGCCATTCGTAAATTCCCTCATCATGTTCAATAGCACAATATGATTGTAAATGTAACCCGCAATCGCAATGGCTCTTTCAAGATTCTTCTTAATCGTTGGGATCTTACCAATATCCTCTAACATGAGATCGATGCAATGTGCCGCACATGGAGTCCAATACAAGTGTGGCCTCTTCTCTTATAAAAACTTGCCTACATAAAAGTAGTAGGATGGTGTAACATTAATCTCAAATAATTTAATATCTATAATCAATAAAAATAAATATATACATGCTAAGACATAATTGCTTCCATTGTCAGTCACGACTTATACGACATTTCTCTCTCCAATTTGCTCCACAAACATATCAAGAAGCTCATAAATCTTCTCTCCTGCCTTCGTATATGATGATGCATCAATGGATTCCACAAACATCGTGCCCTTGGAACAATTCACCATAAAATTAAGTATGCATCTATTTCTCTTATCAGTCCATGCATCAAACATGATAGAACATCCATACTTTTCCCAAGTTTCTTTGTGCCCAGCCATCAATTCAGATATGTAATCCTTCTCAATGCGAAGTAATGGGACTCTAGCTCATGGTATGAAGGTGGTTTCAAGTTAGGACCATATACTCCAATAGCTTGAATCATATCCTTGAAACATTGCAGCTTTGCAGCATTAAATGGTATACCAACACGATAGAAGAAGCGAGCTATATGTTGAATGGTTCTGGGTCGCATCTCTTTGTCATAGGCCTCCACCATGGAAGTTTGTCTCATTGGAGCTTTCCCTCTCTCTTTTGCCACTTTCATAGTCACAAATGAGTCCTTCGGTCCTTTACCCTTTTTTGTAGGTTGCAAAATAAAATAAATGTTGCTGCATGGACAAGCCCTCTTCCCAATCCCAATTGCATTTTGTTCCTCACATTCATCATCACCAAATTCATGTCATCCACATCAATGTTCCCACCTTCAAAAGAATCCTTTTGAGTCTTCCTCTCATTCATATATGCACACAATTCTTCCTTTACCTCTGAAGGGCATTTCTTACAAGCGGCAACATTCTTGAAAGATCCTAGTTGATGTTGTTTGGCTCTATAGATTCCACCTTTCGTGGTCTTCTCACAAAACATACATGTTACACTGTTTGATTCTTTTTGGTCTTTCAGATAATTGTACCTCCACACAATATCTTTCTTGGTAGTTCTTTCTTCAACCATGTCACGTACACTTCCTGTAGCCATTCCTAACACATATGAACATATTTGCACAATCAACATTCTAAGTTTCTAACATAAACATTTGCATATATACTATAATAAATATATGTAAGCATGTCATATATTTGTTATAACTGAGATCTCCACATGTTATTTGGTGGGTGAACCCAGCCGTATAGCCCCACCGTGCCACCATACCCTACCAGCATGAGGGTCTCGCTACCCGGTCAGCGAGCCTGGAGGGAGGGGGGGGGGCTGGGGGGGGGGCAGGTGCGCCCTCTTGCGGGAGTTGCAGGGGGCAACGCCCCCGTCCCGAAACGAATTTTCTATATAAATTTTCAAATCCATCCGTATTCGGGATTGCTACATAAACAATATTCGTACAGAAATAGATAAAAGGAGGCGACGGAAACTAACCCGAAATGATTAGGATGATGGTGTTGAATCTGATGATACCTCTGCACGATAGGAGGCGAAACACAGAAACTGTGGTGGAGGAGCAACCACAAGACAGAGGAGCTAATGGTGATGATTAGGACGATGTAGATCACAAGAGAGGATAACTTGATTTTGGAAGAGGTGAATTACTAGTGATCTATTTAGGAATTTCAATTATCAGACTGTCTTCAAGTTGGCATAATCATTTATCGAGAGCAGTGGAGGGCAACAATCAGTTCTTAGTTGGGCAATCGTTATCATCATGATCCTTCAACCTAATGGATATTACTTTTTCCCACAAGCACCTGTTGATCATTTGAAGGTTGGTGAGATTACTTCCACTTCTCTACTACTTGCAAGGTACCTTATTTCTCGGCCTTAATTATCAATTAGTGAATAGGTTGGTATGCTGGGGGATGAGATGGAGGACTCCACAGAGGGTGGGTGGACTGTCGTTCGAAGGAGGCGATCGGTGCGTCGGGACAAGCTATCTTCCAAACCCAGTCTTCCTCCCAATCCTTTTGGGAGGGGCTGTTATCGTTGCGGCTCTTTGTCTCATTGGGCGCGGCAATGTTGGGAACCTGTTAGGTGCTATCGCTGCTGCGGCTTCGTGCATACAAGTCGAAACTATCCCCGGAGATCAATGTGGAAAAGTCGACACAAACCGACGGAAATGAAGGATGTCAATTACCCATCACAGGGAGGCGACGTACGAATGCTGGTTGGTGAAGGCGGGGGCGCAGAGGAGGCCCCCTTTCGTGGAACCTCCGATGTGGATCTACTCACGGGGGGTTTATTTGAAGGGGACATTACGAGACTCACTCCTTGGCGGGTCTTGGCCCGTGGCCTGAAAGAGATAGAGGCGACGGAGCTTCAGCACTAGTCTAATGAGGGCTGGACAAAGTTGAGGTGGCGGCGTGCTGGGGCGGAGGACGGAATTCTTCAATTGAAGACCACGTCTCTGATTTCGATCAGGGGCATCCCCTACCCCTGGCATAGGAGAGGTTGGCTGAGGCGGCTCCTGGGGGAAATCTTGGGCGATTTCCGCATCGTCTCTACGGGGTGTCGACCTAGGGAACCCTAGGATCCTATCGTTGAAGTGTCAAATCTTGTACCGGAGATGCTGGGGCCGAGATGGATCAAGATTGGAAAAAGAAGATCCCTGGTGCTGTTCTCACGTCCCTGTACCATCTCCGACGGGGAGGTGGTCGCCAACAGGAGTCCTCCGGCGTCGGTTAGCTTACCGTCGGGTTCGAAAGGGTCGCCGCAGGCAGTTGAAGCGACATTCACGGGGGCGAAGCGGCAGGGGGCAGTCGAAGAGCCGTTGTGGGAGACGAGGAGCCACAGGTGGACCCTCAATCGAAGCTGCCGATCCGCTTCGAATCTTTTCCGGGTGCATCCATTGGTGGTCATAACTCTTTCGCCTTTGGGAATTTAATAATGGGGGAATAGTCCGTCATTCCCCCACTTCTGTTTGCGTGGCAGCGGAACCTCGTGCCGCCGAGGGCGTGGAAACTTTGGCGGTCGCACCCAATCGGGTGCTCATGGAGGACCCGATTACAACGGTCGAGTTTTCGGGTCCGCTTGACGAAACCTCTACACTTGCGGAGCACATTTGGGCTGTGGACTTGGATCTGGAGGTTCGACCTGGAGAGCCGGTCAACGAGGTGATACAGAGCTTGGGCCCGGTTGTCAACTCGGAACCCTATATTATGGGTGGCGGTCCAGAGGCGAGTCCACTCGCAACCGGAGATGCCTGGGACAACCTGAATGTGGGGACCGCCCACGACGAAGGGAGGCCGCCGTCCCGGCTCCTCTGTACAGAAGATTTGCAACATATGAAGGACCAACCGGGCGGTGAGAGAACGGGACCGGTGGAGGAAGAGCTGAACCAGCATGCAGAGGTGCTCTCCTCAGGGCGAGGACATGAGTTCCACTGCCCACCCACGCGGGTGGGCTCTGTAAGATTTGGGACTTGTTATTAGAGAAAATCCCCCAACGGTAGACGAAGGAGAAGGGCGGTCCTGCTGGAGGAGGCGGCTCGATTAGAGAACGGGGTAGTGACGGCGGAGGCTCAGGGACCAGGCCCGGTAGTAAAAAATCGTTTCAAGCTGTTAGACAAGACAATAGCCGAACGTCTAGGCCTGGTCCCACCAAGAAGGTCAACCGTTTTTTTATGTCTTTAAAAGTTCTATCGTGGAACATGAGGGAGATGGGTAGGCCGGAAAAGAGGAGGGGTGTTCTCAATCATATTAGAGACAATGGGGCGGGCATCTTTCTGCTTCAGGAGACGAAGATCGACGCCACATCCTCGGGTGCAATGTCGGGCCTGGATGGGTGTGGGGTCTACTTGCTAGCGGAGCGTGAGGCCTATGGTGCGTCTGGCGGCTTGCTAACATGGTGGAAGAAGGATTTATTTGATATGCAGTTGGTTTATAGGTCACAGTACTATCCACGCTCCTCCGGCGTCGCTCTGATGGGCTGGAGTTCTTGGTGACGAATGTATACGGCCCAAATGGCAGAGGCGAGACCACTCTCATGGCGGAGATAGAACATTTGGGCAACGCGGGGACGAATGAGGCGTGGCTGATTGGTGGAGATCTCAACATCACCCTCTTGCAGGATGATGGACCCCAGGGGCGTGGGGGCCTGGACCCGGGCTCTTCGGTCTTCCGGGGGATGATTCATCGGCACGGCCTTTCAATCGTGGATGCGGCCGGTTGCGCGTTCACTTGGCGGAACAAGAACTGCAGGTCCCGCCTTGATCGGTTTCTCATGTCTTAGGTTGGGCCGAACATTTCCCTCTCTCTCGGGCTTCGGCCCTGGCGCGGGTGCTTTCGGACTATACTCCTATTATGTGGTCATCTAGCGAGGAGAGGCGTGGAAGATTTTTTTTCACTTCGAGAAGAGCTGGCTGCTGGAGCCGGGATTCCGGGAGATGGTGGCAGAGCACTAGCGAGGGATGGTTTCCAAGGGGTCCGCAGTTGTGTGCCTGGCGGATAAGCTTAGATCCCTGATGGCTCTCCTCTCTCATTCGGGAAGGACGTGAGGGCGCGTCGTAGACTGAAGCGGGCGGAGGCTCAGAATGAGGTGGCTCGTCTCGATAGTTTGGATGATGAGGGAGGGCTTTCCGAGTCCGATTTTAGGACTCGGCATGCACTCCTGGAGGAACTTATTCTTGAAGATAGGAAGGAAGAGATGGAATGGAAGCAGAGGTCAAGGCATAAATGGCTGAAGAATGGAGACACCAACACTCGGTTCTTCCACTCAATGGCCTCTGGGCGGCGGAGAAGAAATTACATACACGAACTCAAGGTGGGAGGCATGCAGTTTTCGGGAGAAGCGGCAATTGGGCGGGGATTGCGGGGACATTTTGTTGTGGCCACTAGAAAAGGGTTGGGAGCAGTTGGGGCTGGCGAGGAACCGGGGTAGAATCCCTCTGGTCATCTCAGGCGGACGGGATGACATCACCATTCACGGAAGAGGAGCTAAGGAGGGCGGTGTGGTCGGTGAATGCGGAGGCCTCCACGAGCCTCGATGGATTACCGATTCTTTTCTACCGTGAGTTCTGGGACTTGCTGAAGGACGGCATTATGGCCGTGCTTGTTGAGTTCCGTGACGACAATCATGGCTTTGAGAAGATTAACCGCTCGCTAATTCTTCTGCTGCCGAAGAAAGACAACCCCTTGGGAGTGGATGATTATCGGCCGATCACTATCTCCAATGGCATATACCTAATTTTTGCCAAGGTGCTGGCTAACAGAATGAAAGGGGTCATGGAGACCATGGTGACGCAGGGTCAGTCTGCCTTTATTCCGGGGAGACAGATGGCGGATGCTCTCGTCATGGCATCCGAGATCTGCCTTGAGTGGAGGAGGAAATAGGCCAAGGCTGCGCTCTGGAAGATCGACTACTCCAAGGCATATGATTGCGTGCGTTGGAAATTTCTCTGGCAATCTCTGGAGAAGAGAGGCTTTCCTAGTGCTTAGGTGATGTGGGTGAAGAGGTGCATCACTATGTCTTCTTACTCTGTTCTGGTTAACGGCAAACCGGAGGGGGGCTTTTTTCAGCCGCAGCGGGGTGTGAGACAAGGTTGCCCGTTGGCACCCTTATTATTTGTCATTGTAGCCGACGCCTTGGGGGTCATTTTCAAGCAGGTGGTCGAGGCGGAATGATGCTTGGGGTTCCGGGCTGAGGGGATCTCTATTCCCCTGCTACAATATGCTGATGGCACACTTATCTTCATGGGAGAGACGACCGATCAACACTTGAATGCGGCCCACCTAGTGGAGATTTTTGGCGACATTTCGGGCCTCGAGATCAACAGGCAAAAATCCTCTGTAATTACTTTTGGGATGGAGGAGACTGATCGTATGGAGCTTGCTTCGATTTGCGGATGTGGGTTGGGAGACCTCCCAATATCCTACCTAGGTCTGCCATTAACCGGAGGGAAGCTGAGGAACAGAGAGTGGGACCATTTGGTGCGTCGGATCAAGCAACGTCTGACAGGTTGGAAAGCTATTACGTTATCTAAAGGAGGAAAACTGGTTCTACTGAAACATGTTCTCTCTGCGATTCCGGTCTTCTTCTACTCTACTAGAATCATGCCGACCGGAGTTAGGAAGAGAATTGAATCCATGATGAAGCAGTTCTTTTGGTCGGACGGGAAGCCGTTGAGACACGGCCTCCATCTGGTAAAATGGGAAGAAATCACGAGGGGCTGCAGGGAGGGAGGACTGGGGGTCAGAGATATCAGTTGTATGGCTCCTTGCCAAATGGATTGTTAAAATATGGGGGCCATCCACTTCGCTGGTTACGACTCTGGTGCGGAAAATTTATGGCGTGGGGGGTGGTTTGATCACAGAGAGACTCCCTTTCGAGTCTCTGCTGTGGTCGGGTATCCATGAGTGCTACCTTCGTTGGTCCACCGCTTTTGTCCCAAGGTGGGCGATGGAAACTCCTTCAGATTTTGGTGAGACAACTGGCTGTGTGATGGCTCTTTGGAGACGACATTCCCGCGGCTTTTTACGTTGGCAGCTGCCAAAGACGCGGTGATCTCGGAAGTGGATGTCGAGGGTTGGCTATGGGCCCCTCCATTTGTTTCCGAATTGAGCGACCAACAGTTCGAGGATTTTATGAATATGCAAGCGCTCATTCCACACGGGGGGAACCGCACTAGCGGCAGGGACCACTTCCAATGGGTGGGCAGCAAGTTCTCCGTGAAAAATGCATACAAGGAACTCATGCGGACTGAGGATCGGGACAGGGAGCTCTGCCAGGACGTCAACATCATTTGGGCTGCAAGGATTCCCTTGAGGATAAAGATCTTTCTATGGTGCTTGAGAAGGAACTGTATTAGTGACAAGGTACGGAGGGCACGCATTCTTGGAGTCATTGACACATGATGCGACAGATGCGGAGCTACGGAAGAGGACGCTGAGCACCTTTTTTTCAAATGCCCTTCACCGGCGGCGGTTTGGACGGAGGTGGCGGTTTCATGGGTACAGATCGAGAACTTCATGAACTTTTGGAGATCCATTAGAACAGTGGGTGGCAACTCGAACGATGATTGTTCCAAGCCTTTTGCTGCCATTTGGGCCATTTGGAACGGTAGAAACGACACAATCTTCAACAACCAGAGATTCTATGTAGAAAACATCCTTTCACATTGTAATTCCCTGTATAACCAATGGTTATTACGATAATGTACCTTGAAACTTTTTAATGAAATTTTGACGGTGACCCCCCTCAACTGCGGGGCTCACCCGTTGCTTCATCAAAAAAAGAGGTTGTAGGCGTGGGAGTATTACGAAATAGGCTGCAAGTTAGGGTTTGTAAGGCGAATGGTTTGAGGGTTTTTGTAAAATCTAATCGGATCTCCAAGAGGTATCCGATTAGACCCTAAAGAGATCAATATTTTATCAGGCGCTCGCCCGAGAGCCTCGCACTTTCCATCAAGGTGCTTGCTTCTGTCGTGCCTGCACCAAATCGCTTCGCCTGACTCCAAACAAGGCGCCATGGCCTCGCCTCGCCTCGCCTTAGCGCCTAGGCGAGCGCCTGGCTCGCTTTTGACAACACTGGTAGTGGTCACAAGTAGCTGTGACAAGGATCCACAATCTGCGGCAACAGATCAAAATTTTATATTCCAAAGAACCCTAGGGCTATCTTATATAGAGGACTGATCCATGGGTAAGTTACATAAGATGGAAGAAATAAATATGCTGTAAAAATAATACATAGAGTTAATTATTTCTCTACATATCTTGATCCCTATATTATAGTATGCTGATGTCACGATGATTTTGGGGGAACGGGGACAGATCGCTGAGGAGAGCATCTCAGATTATTGAGATCTTTGGGTATATCTTAGGCCTCTAGCTCAATTGGGAGAAATCAATTTTCATGCCTTTAGGTCTCTCCCACGAGGAGATTCAAGAGGCAAACATGGTGTCAAGAGTGCATTCGTGGGGATCTTCCTCCACATACACGAGACTTCTGTTATGGGAAGAAAGACTTCGTGCGCAGGATTGGAGACCTAACCTAGAGAGATTGGAGGGTAAGATGGCGATGGTGGCAATGATGCTATCTCGGGGGGATTGGTACATCTTAAACATGTTATATTAGTTATTTATATTTATTCTGCTCAACCAGATTGCTTTTAGTGGGTGTGTGAATGATGATTGAGTCATTGACGAGGAGATTTTTCGAGACGAAGGGAAAGCAATAGAAGGGGGGATGCATCTTGTTGATTGGGAGACAACTACAATGAGAACGAAGGATGGAGGATTGGGGATCATACTGATGAGTGCATGAATAAATCCCTCCTGGCTAAGTGGGTGCTTCGTCTGTGTTGTAGTTTTGAGTATTTAGTTTGTCGCCTATTGTGGAGCATTTATAGTATTCACGGCTCGTTGATGCCTGGCAGAATGCGGAAGCCATTATCCCTCTGCCAGGGTGTTGTGAAGATTCTTCCAGAGATGAGGGAGATTCTTAGACCAATGCTTGGCACTGGGGAGTTATTTCGCTTTTGGTTGGTGACTGGACCGGGTTGGGAGCACTTGGGGATTGATATCTCCGACTTTTCACCCTTGCTGAGGATTAGAATGTAACGGTTTAGCAGGTTTGGACGTCAGACATTTGGGTTCCCATCTTCATGGCATATTTATCAGAACGGAGACTGAATGACTTCTTGGGTTTGAACTGAGATTTGGCAGAGTAGAGGGACCCATGTGTGGGCATGATCATTTTCTTTGGACTAACGACAACTTCTCGGTCAACAAAGTGTATCGTTTTTCACATTCACCGTGACCATGCTTGGTGAGGATTTCAGGCGTGACTGCATACCAGTTTGGAGTAATTATATTTTGCAAAGAAATTAAGGTTTACCTATGGCTTGTCAGACAAAACATGTGCTTAAAAAGATGCGACAAGAAAAGATTATTCATACTATAGATTTTGTCTATGAGAGGTGTAGGGAGGAGATCGAAGATTTGGAGCATTTATTTATCAGATGCAGCCACTCGGTGCGGGTGTTTAGAGAGGAGGGGATTTTGTGGCTCGATAATGATAACAATGCTTCGTTCTGGAATTCCATTTGGACGGTTTTGAGATACTCATATCTCTTCGTCTTTATTTATATTTTTCTATTTCTCCACTCTGCTTTATGTAATTTCTCCCTAGGGCTTTTCTCATATATAAGAGAGCTCTAAGGCTACGAGGAATACAACTTTTCATTTCACAACTTTCCAGTTATCAGAGCGACGGTCCTAGACTGAAGCCTGCGCCCTAGAGCCTCGCCCCCGCCAAAAACCCTAGTGTGCAACCGCGCAACCTGCTGCATAGCTCGGCACACCTTTGCGCGCAAGCCGCGCCTCCCACGCCATGCGACCAGCCTCGCCTCCCCGCGCCATGCTGTCTGTCCCGCACAGCGCCACCGCAGCCTGCGGCTTGGTTCCTGCGTATCCCTTGCTACCTCGTAAGTGCTTCCTGTCCCGCACAACGCCCCCACGACCTTGTTCTTGGATTTCTATGATGTGACGTGATTATCTAAAACACCCTAGTTACCCAAAGAAGTCTCCAAAGAATGGAAAGTTGTGGTATGAGTCTACAACCACAACCATCTTCCCGTATGTCAGTGTAGGCACATGTCTTTCTTGTTGTTGACCCAATCTTGGAGATAGTTGTCATTATTTCCGACAACAAAGTTGACGTTCCATCCATGGGTGCCTTCAAAAGTCCAACAGCCATAGTCAAGATGGATGGAACAAACTATGAACTGTTGGCCATGTAGTTCATGAGTTTAATGTAATGCAATGGCAAGAAGCACATCCTGACAACGGAGGCGCCAAGTGACAAGACTGGGATAAGTGCCTCATGGGAGACAGATGATGCATTTGCACGTGTGTAGCTATCTGGGGCTGTGTCAACAGAGATAGCTAATGATATTTCGAGTCAAACTACTGCAAAGGCTATGCGGGACATTCTCGCCGCTACATACTCTCCGACGAAGAATGAGTCGAAGATACTGCAACTCCAACATGATATCTTCACATCGAAGCAGAATAGTCGCCCTCCTTCATACCCTCTACACTTCTTTGAGGGGTATGTTTGAGAATATACATGGTTACATTCCCTTGACTGCTACGCCAGAGCAACTCAAGGCATATAGAGACTTTGTGATGACTAGGGTCTTTCTAATAGCTCTCGATCCTGAATACGACGCAACTCGAGCCCAGATTCTTACTGATGCTACCATACCTCCGATGGAGGAGGCATATCGCAGACTGAGTAGGCTATCTATATCCTCTGGTGGTAATTTACAGTCTAATACATCTTCAACTATGACTGCATCTCGTGGTAGGGGGAGCCCTACACCAGTGTTCACTAAATCGGCCGCACAGGCCGCATATGTGGCCGCATATGCCTGTGCGGCATGTAGACCGCACCGATTACTTGAATCAGTGCATTATGCACCCTCCCCGCATATGCGGCCCGCATATGCCCCGTATATGCCCCGCATATCCCGCATATGCCCCGCATACTGCTCCAGCAGCTCTAACTTTTCAATCTTCTCATTCAGGTCCTTAATTCCGTAACTCTGCCTCTTCATTCAATTGTTAGAACATGACATGCATTTATATACAATTGCAATGCATTATACCATTATGTATATGCAATGTTTTATGTTTTTCTCATGTATTATTTTCACGAGTATATACAATGTATCGTCGAATATTTTTATATATGCCGATTGAGGTTTTACTCATGTAGTGCATGTATATGTATTGAAGTTTTGTTATTACGAAACATATAATGTAAAGTTTTTATGGTAAATATTTTTTTGTGATTAAATATGAGGCAATTAAAAGTATATATACACACCCATCTAACATGAACCGTTTTTCTTAGACTTTCTTTAACTCCACTTAGATACATAACTTCAGTGGTAATGTTATTCATAGATATTTTATTATTTTTAAATTAAAAAATAGAAAACTGCTTAAAACCGTATATACCCCGCATATGCTCCCGCATACCGCTTAATCAGTATTCAGTGACCAGTCTGAACGCATACGCATACCGCTTTCCTGAACCTTGCCCTACACCATATCGTAGTGGGGGGCTAGTCGTGGCAGAGGAGGTGGTCGACCCCGTCAGCCGTGCACCTACTGCCATTTTGTGGATCTAGATTTTTCAATATAGAATGAATATTAATTTACCATTCGAACTCGGATGTTACACTAGATGCGCACTATACTGCCTTGCGCGAGATGTTCGAGAAGTTCATAGCTTCATGCCTCTCATGGCTACTCCAGAGTAGTTAAAGACACACCGGAATGCTACGATGGTTGGAATCTTTCTGGCCTCTCTTGACTCACAGTATGAGGCCGCTTCCTCCCAGATACTGGCTGATGCTACCATTCCTCCCATAGAGGAGGCCTTCTGTAGATTGGGCCGGATCAATATTTCAACTCCTGCTCTAGTGTCAAATTCCTCGGTCATGGCGGCCTCTTGTGGAAGAGGCGGCCCCTCTCAGTTCCGTGGACGGGGATCACGTGGTAGAGGTGGTCGTGGTCGGACCATCTTGTACATATTGTCACCGATCTGGTCATTCAGAATATACATGCTACTCCAAGCATGGTTTCCCAACGTCCGCACACATAGTAGAGCAGGTTCAACATTATGCAGCTCCACCCACATCATATCAGCGATATGATGCACTTGTGTCTCGACTGAGTGACATCATGCCCCCAACTAGTACCTCTTCACCTGCTTCACAGAACGTCTCAGACATTGCTGCTACTGCAGGAGCTAGTATCTCAGGTAGTCTTCATGCCTCTACTTCTTATCATGGTTCAGATAACTCAGAATGGATGATCGATTATGGTGTCACACATCATTTGTGTGGAGATATAGATCAACTCATAGGCAATAGGCTTGTTTCTCCTGGAAGGACTGTGGTCGTAGCAGATGAGACTCATTCCCCAATCATATGATAGGGTGAGATCATCTTGATGCTCCTGATTTCTCAATGAATTTGTTGTCTATCAGTCATATTTCTAAGGATTTAAATTGTAAAGCAATATTTGACCCATCATCTCTTGTGTTTCAGGACATTCTTATGGGCAGGGTTAGTGGCTGTGGCCGTGAGCAGGGCGGGCTCTATCGACTGGTCCAAACACTGTATGCTGCACTATCTTCCCATTCCACTAGACCGGTCTCTCCCTTCCTTTGGCATTTGCACTTTGGTCAACTACCACTTGATAAACCACATCAAGTCCTTCCTCAGATTTCATCCCACTCGTCATTCAACTGTGAAGCATGCCAGTTTGGGAAGCATCATCTGTCTGTTTTCCCTAGGCATCGGAGTCGGAGCAGTAGCTCTCCTTTTGAGTTTTTACATGTAGACATTTGGGGTCCAAGTCGTGTTCTCGATCATCAGGTACACATATTTTATTTAGTTGCTGTGGATGATTTTAGTCGTTTGTCTTCGATTTTCTTGTTGAAGAATAATATGAAGTTGGAAATGCAATAATAAATTTCATTAGTGAAGTGCAGAATGTTTTTTCCACCTCTGTCAAAATTGTAAGGATTGATAATGCGCTGGAATTCTGTACACATGTGATCTCTCAATTCTTATCATCTCATGATATTCTTCATCAAACATCATGTGCATATACGTCTCAACAGAACAATGTTGCTGAAAGAAAGCACCATCACCTTCTGAAGTCACCCGTACCCTCCTGATCTAGAGCTGTGCACCTCATTCTTTTTAGGGTGATGCGGTTCTCATGGTCTGTTATCTTATTAACCGTATGCCCTCATCGGTGCTGGGTGAGAAGATTCCTTTTTCCCTTATTTTTCCTGATAAGGAGTTGTTCTCTCCTAGCCCTCGTTCTATTGTGTTTGTCCATCGGTTGTCTCCAGGGATTGACAAGCTCTCTTCTAGGGCTGTCAATTGTGTCTTTGTCGATACTCCAAAACTCAGAAGGGTTATCGTTGTTATGATCCGTTACACAAGAGATATTATGTCATCGCATATGTCACATTTTTTGAGTCTGTCATGTATTTTTCTCCTACAGGTGGCAGGTTCACACCTTCAGATTCGGATAATGAGGTCTCTATTCCACCTCCACCCATGCGCCAACTACCTTTCTCACCATCTCCACTACTACCTCCTCCATCACCACCATCAGCCCCACCACCTCCCATTGTCCTGGTTCCACCACTACCACATCACTACAGTCCGACGACCTGCTTCTGCTCATGTTCATGGTCTGTCATCCATCCACCTCATGTTTGTTCTGATAACATTATTTCTAATGATGTGACTTATATTGTTTCTCAACAGGAGTTATCTCAGGAGGTTGATGATCAGGTTGGTGGCATGCATGATGATGATGATGATATTGATTTACCTATTGCTATTAGGAAGCAGAAACGTTCCTGTGCATCATATCCGATTGCTTCTCATGTCACCTTCGAGCGTCTAACGGGTGATTTTAGGAGATTTGTTGCTGCTTTGTCCACCGTGGCCATACCACATACTTACCAGGAGGCATTGACAGATAGTAGGTGACATGTAGCTATGAAGTAGGAGATGACGACTCTTCCGTCCTGAGGTACTTGGAGTCTGGTCCTAGCCCCCACTAGGGTGTTTATAATGAGTTGCAAATGGGTATTTACAGTGAAACATAATGCATATGGCAGTATTGATTGGTACAAAGCTCGACTACTAGCACGAGGCTTTACTCAGGCATTTGGGGTGGATTATCTTGATACCTTCTCTTCAATTGCTTGTCATTCTACCCTACAGTTTCTTTAATCAGTTGCCGTAGTTCGAGATTGGCCTTTGTTTCAACTTTATGTCAAGAATGCATTTTTTAAGGTGATCTTCAGCAGGAAGTCTACATGCAATAGCCGCCAGTGTTTGCTGCTGAGGAGGAGTGTTCACAGGTGTGTAGACTTCATAAGGCAATCTATGGCCTTAAGTATAGCCCAAGAGCTTGGTTCCAGAAGCTCTCCGATTTGTTTGAGAAGCAGGGGTTCAGACGGTCGAATGTAGACCATTCTCTTTTCATACAGAGAACCTCCAGAGGTATGATTGCTATTATAGTGTTTATGATGATATGGTCTGAATATATTCTACGGTCTTTCTCTCTTATATATGAATAAGTATTATCAGGTTGCTCGAGGGTTCTCACTTCGAGGCCCAGATATCTGGTACGAGTTGGTGACGAAATGGAATAATTGTCTCGCAAGGCAGAAAAGCCTACCCGCTTGCTTTTCGGGTGGGGGGTCCGACGGGCGGCCGAAATTTGAGAAGATCCACTTGAAGATCAAACTATTCCATTGAATTGAGTATGACTCTATATGTGTGATAGCATCTATTATACCAAGAATATCAATGAACCCAATTCTTGCAATTGCTCAGGATAGCCTTTTTGAGCTTATAGGGTCTATTTCTTAGTTGAAGATTCCTCTCACTAACTTCCAACAACGGCTACTCCCCACCGCTCTGCTACCACTTGTCATGCACGGTTTTCGCTCACCGAAAGAAAGCAAGAATTGAACCCAACCTCTTGTTAGTTCGATGTCAGCCAACCAACCCACTAGCACAAGACTGAGGCTAGAAGAGCAGACACAGACTCGATTTTAGTCTAGATCTAGCAAAAATCAAGATTCAAGAGATTATCTTTCTACAACTGATGAGGATGCCCCTCCCCTCAATGTCAGATAGAGGAATTGCTTCTAGTAAGGTAGTCCGTCTTCTAAGGGGGTGGGGAGGGAGCCGAGTGGTAAAAAAAAGAAGCATATTGATGATCGATATTACCTTGTGTCTTTTTTGTCCTAGTTCTTGCCTTTCTCGTTATGGTCTTGATCTTTCTGGTCACACTGGTACAACGTCTGCGAGGTACTCCAGGATTTTTGCTTCATTTGGTTTCTTGAGTTCAGTTGCTTTTCGCCTTCTTTGGCTTTTCTTTGAGAAACTACCGATGGCCTTGTTGCTTACCCGCTACGTGCCATGTAGAGGAACAACACCTAGCAGATCACAACATGAATTCAACTAAAAAAGGAAAAGAAATCAATCCATTAACGTTTACAAGATGGGTATACAAAAAAGATTCTTGAACTTAATTAACTTCATTATGATTATGATTTGGACTAAAGGGCGGATGTAGCCAAGTGGATTAAGGCAACTTCCCCGACCCACTGAGGCAAGGGGAACTCACTATTTATCTATTTGTCATCTTCTTTCCTTGCCTTTCTGAAGCCGGAACTGAAGCTTTGAGATCTCAAATACATATAAAATGGAAGAAGGGCAGTCTCCACTTTCTATATAATCAACCGCTTCAGATCCTTGCTTAGCGCCTAGGTCCTATCCTCTCAGACCAGACCCGTATGTTAGCTTGGTAAGCTGAACCATCACTTCCTACCTGATAGCCCTGGAAAAGACCCCCATTTACTAGAGCAATTATCCATCATGCTTTGACTTTTGCTGCCAACACGGATCTGATGAGAGAGTTTGTCCAGCTATATAGTTGGGAGCTGACAAGACTGTAATATATAGTTGCGGAGGGATGAGGACTGCACCATCGCAAGGAAAGTCGATTACAAGAGAAGATACAGAGAGTTAGTGGGAAAGCTTCTTTATGTTACCATTACCAGACCTGATATTTCATTTGCTGTCAGTCGGGTGAGCCAGTTCAGGGAATAACCTCTTCAGGTACATATGGCTATACAAATGATACTAAGGTATCTTAAATCATCTCTAGGTGCAGGTCTACTGTTTAAAAAGATGTGGCACCATTACTATCTCAGCATGCACAGATGCAAATTATGTAGGGTGCCCCAAGGACAGGAAGTCCACAACATGATTTGCTATATTTGTCGGAGATTCGCTTGTCTCGTGGAAAAACAAGAAGCAAATTGTAGTTGCTAGATCTAGTGCTGAATCCGAGTATAGGGCTATGGCACAAGCATGTACATAAATGATGTGGGTTCGGGCAGTCCATACATATCTACATATAGATGTATCTCTTCCCATGTATTGAAATGCGACAATCAGGCTGCCATGTACATTGCTGATAATACTGTATTCCACGAAAGGACGAAGCACATTGTGGTCAATTGTCACTATATATGTGACATGATTTAGAAGGGATTCATTTCTACATCTCATGTCAGCTCAGGGGACCAGACGTCAGACATTTTCACCAAGGCCTTACTTAGAGGATCATTTCAAAGGTGTCCATCCAAGCTGATCATGATAGATATCCGTGCTCCATTTTGAGGGGGAGTATAGAGATATGTTTCTATGTTTCTGTACTCTTTTATTTATTTCTTTTCCTCTTGTCCGCTTTTTGTAATTTTCCCATAGGTCTCTCCTCTATATAAGAGAACCTAGGTCTCAAGGAATAAACATCTCTCTTGTTTTTCCCAACAGCTACTATTCCTCCCATGGAGGAAGCCTTTCACAGATTGAGCTGGATCAATATTTCATCCATTTCTCTAATGATGAATTCATATGCTATGGCGGCCTCCTGTAGAAGGGGAGGTGCTTCTCAGTTCCGAGGCCGTGGACCATGTGGTTGAGGAGGTCGTGGTCACCCCTTATCTTGCACCTTCTATCATCGGTCTGGACAAACAGAGGACACATGCTATTCCAAGCGTGGATTTCCAGCATCTGCATGTGTTGCAGAACATGGTTCTGCTCCAGCATCTGCGTCTACCTCTGAGCAACGATATGATGATCTTGTTTCCCGTCCTAGGGATATTATACCACCTATCAATTCCAATGATACATCAAGTCACGACGTGGAAGCCTCTGCTGGAGCCAGCACCTCAGGTAGCATTATTGCCTCTACTTATCGTGGCCCTGATATTACGGAGTGGATTATGGATTCCGGGACATTACATCACTTGTGTGATAATAGAGATATGCTTACTGCATATAGGAAGATTCCTCCTGGACGAATAGCTGATGGGAATCATTCCCCAATCACAAGACATGGGAAGAGCAGTTTGACATCATGCATACGTCTGTACAATGTGTTACATGCCCCAGGTTTCTCTATGAACTTGTTATCTATTAGTCAAATTACTAGAGATTTGAATTAGCATACTATATTTGACCCATCGTCTCTTATTTTTCATGACATTCAAACTGGCAGGGTGATTGGTTGTGGCCTTGAGAAAAGAGGCCTCTACAGATTTGTTCAAACTTCTTGTGCTTGATTATCAACTCGGTCTACTACCTCTGCTTCTCCGTTTACATGGCATCTGTGTTTTGGTCATCTTCCCCTCCAGAAGTTACATCATGTCCTACCTCAGATTTCGCCTCGAGCATCATTTGATTGTGAGGCATGCCAATTGGGAAAGCATCATCGGTCTGCCTTTCCTTGTCGTCTGAGTCAGAGCAGTCATCCTCTTTTTGAGTTGTTCCATGTTGACATTTGGAGTCCAAGTCGAGTTCCTGATCATCTGGGACACCATTTTATTTAGTTGCTGTGGATGATTTTTCTCCTTTGTCATGGGTGTTTTTGATGAAAAATAAATCTGAGGCTAGGTACTTGATCAAAATTTTTCTTAGTGAAGTTCGTAATGTTTTTTCTTTCAATGTCAAGATTGTGAGGACTAACAACGCATTCGAATTTTGTACTCATGATCTTACTCAATACTTCTCTTCTCATGGTATAATTCAATAAAAACCATGGAAGGCCATATCGATATCGTTTCGGTCCACCCGGAAATGGATATATCGGGATATATCGACGATATCGGTGGAAATGTCGAAAATGGTGCAAAAAAGCCAATTTTTTGGTATTTTTTCAGAAATTAAGGTCATTCAAGATATTAAAAACAACAAATAACGTACAAATACACACTTATATCACACATATCGGTCCATTTATAGACCATATATCGCACATATCGGTATCGCACAAATCGGTCATATCGAACATATCGATATTAGTATTGATTCATGACTTATAAATATTAGAAATGGATTTTATTCAAGTTCTTATAACATGAAATACTACAAATATACACCTAGACAATACATATAGATCATTTACAAGGACAGTGATCTTTATAGTGCACATATCGGTCATATCGAACATATCGTCGATATTGTTAGTTGTTGACGTACTATATACATTGAAAATGGAGTTCATCTAAGTACTTTGATTACTAAATAATTTACAAATGTACTCTTACTCTCTTAGATAACATATATCGATCATCTATGAACCTTATATCACATATATCGATACGACTGTACTGTTAGTTGTTGACCTATATATATATATTGAAAATGGAGTTTATCATAGTTCTTAGATCACTAAATAACTTACAAATATACTCTTAAATCACACATATCGATCATCTATAAAGCTTATATTGCATATATCGATCATTTCGAACATATCGATATTAATGTTGATTCGTGACTTCTAGATTTTTTTGAAGAATTGACTTATAGATATTGGAAATGGATTTCATTCAAGTTTTACAACATGAAATAGCTTGTAAATATACACCAAGTTGAAGAACTATTGTATGCACCCTCCTGTCGCACCATACCCTACCAGTACGGGGGTCTCGCTACCCGGTCAACGAGCCTGGGGGGGCTAGGGGGGCCCAGGTTGGCCCCCCTTGCGGGGGTGCGGGGGCAGCGCCCCCGACCTGGAACAAAGTATATAAATCATAGATTGTTTTAATACTAGTTGTAGCTAGATAGGTAGTGGAATCAAACTTTCATGACTTATGACATTCATATATAGGGATATCGACGAAATATCGGCGATATCGGTCGATATCGTGTATTTTTTGTGCTGAATCCATTCATTTTTGACCGATATGGGCCGATATGGCGATATATCGGCGATATATCGCCGATATCCCTGTAAAAGGATATACACTCCAATTTCAATACCCCCAACCTCTCGATACCGATATATCGACGATATATCGCTGATACGGCCTTCCATGATAAAAACATGTGCTTACATGTCTCAACAAAATGGGGTCGTTGAAAGAAAACATCGCCATATCCTTGATGTTGCTCGTACTCTTCTTATAGAGAGTCATACTCTCTCGTTCCTGGGGGATGTCGTTCTTACAGTTTGTTACTTTACTAAACGAATGCCGTTTTCTGTCTTGGGAGGAAAAGTTCCGTTCTCAATTGTATTCCCAGAGGAGTTGTTTACTATAGGCCCTCGTGTATTTGGATGTGTTGCCTTTGTCCACTATTTTTCTCCTAGAGTTGACAAACTCTCTCCTAGAGCTGTCAAATATGTGTTTGTGGGATATTCTAGGCCTCAAAAGGGATATAGATATTATGATCCCGTGTACAGGAAATACTATTTCAGTGCAGATGTCACATTTTTTGAGTCCATAATGTATTTCACTCCAACATGTGATTGCTTAACTCCCTCAGACTTTGATACTGAAATATACATCCCACCTCCATCTCTTCCCTCACCACCTTCACCACCATACTCACCACCTCCTTCACCACACTCACCAACGCCATCTCCAGTTCCTTAACCTATTATCCCAATTCCACCGTACTACTTCACTACAGTCGCTATCCTCCTGCTCATGTTCATAGCATGTCATCCACCATGCCTGAGGTATGCCCTGAATTCAATTTTTCTAATGATGAGTCTGGAGATGTATCTCAGTAGGGTGCATTATATGAGACTATTGGGGATACAACTAGTGACCTCGATGTTCCCATTGCTATTCGGAAGTAGAAGCGTTCTTGTACATCGTATCCTATTGCTTCTCAGGTATCGTTCAATCGACATACAAGTAAATTCAGGCGATTTGTTGTTGCTCTATCTACTGTGCACATCTGACGGAATTATCAAGAGGCATTAGAAGATAGTCAGTGACGCAAAGCCATGGAGGAGAAGATGGTTGCTTTACAGTCCCGAGGTACTTGGACCTTGGTACCTGCCCTTAGTAGGTCGTCTGTTGTGAGTTGCAAGTGGGTATTTACTATAAAGTATCATGCAGATGGGAGCCTTGATAGATACAAGGCTAGACTAGTTGCATGAGGTTTTACTCAGACGTATGAGGTGGATTATCTAGACACACTCTCTCATGTTGCTCGACATTCTATCCTACAGGTTCCCCAAGCCGTTGCAGTGGTACATGATTGGATTTTATTCCAGCTTGATGTTAAAAATGCTTTCTTATATGGTGATCTTTAGGAAACGACCTACATGCAGCAGCCTCCGGGGTTTGCTGCTGAGGGGGAGTGTTAACATGTATGTAGACTCCATATGGCAACATATGGCCTTAAGTAGAGCCCAAGAGCTTGGTTTCAGAAGCTCTCAGATTTGTTTGAGAAGCTGGGTTCAGAAGGTCGAATGCAGATAATTATCTTTTTGTACAGAAAACCTCCAGAGGTTCAGTGGTTATTATGGTATATGTTGATGATATACTGGTTACAGGAGATGATATTCATGGAATAAAAATGATGGAAGAATTTTTGGGCAAACAATTCATCACCAAAGATCTTGGCACCCTAAGATACCTTTTAGGGTTAGAGTTTGCCAGGAATCATCGGGGTCTTGTGATGATCCTAAGAAAGTATGTCATGGACATGCTAAGTGAGATGCATTCTTGGATGTCGACGTGCTACTACACCTATGGATCCAAGCATGAGACTGTATGATGACGGTACAAATGTGGTAGACAAGAGGAGATATAGAGAGATGGTGGGAAAGCTTCCCTATGTGACCATTACTAGACCCGACATCTCCTTTGCAGTCAGCCGGTTTAGTCAGTTCATGGAGCAACTGTGTCTGGTACATATGGATGCTATACATATGATATTAAGGTACCTAAAATCATCTCCACGTGTAGGGTTGCTATTCAGGATTGGTAGAGATATTACTATTTGAGCTTGTGCAGATGCAGACTATGCAAGATGCCCTAATGACAGAAAGTCCACGTCAGGCTTTGCTATATTTGTTGGAGATTCAATTATTTCTTGGAAAAAGTAAGAAACAAACTGTGGTGGCTAGATCTAGTGTTGAATCCTTTTATAGAGCTATGGCACAAGCAAGTACAGAAATGATGTGTGTTCCAGCATTACTTGCAGATCTACACATAGATGTGCCTCTTCCCATGTCACTGAAATGTGATAATCAGGCTGCCTTATTTATAGCAAATACTCATGCATTCCATGAAAGAACGAAACATATTGAAGTTCACTGCCACTATATACAAGACATGGTTCAGAAAGGCGTCATCTCTATTTCTCATGTCAGCTTTGCAGATCAAACAACTGATATTTTCACCTAGGCATTGCTCAGAGGACCATTCCAGAAGTGTTCATCCAAGCTGAGCATGATTGATATCTATGCTCCATCTTGAGGCGGAGTGTAAAGATATGTTTATGTTTTATGTTTGTTTTCTATTCTTCTTTTCCTCCGTCAGTCTTATGTAATTTACCCATAGGTCTCTCTATATAAGAGAGCCTAGGGTTCCTTGGAATAACAAGTCTCTCATTTTCCCCAACACCTATTATTGTAAACGCATGTAAAGTTGGACATGCACTTTATTAATTAGAAGATTAATCCTTGTCAGGTGTGCTTCCTGTACACAAAGTTGAGTGACCATGTTGCAGATGTCTTAACTGAATGACAAGGACTTGCATGTTTCAAGTATCAATCTTCAGATCAACATAGGGGTGTGACGAGTTCTATTCAATTATTCCTTCAGCAAGTTACTGTAGTGCTTCTATATAGCGATTGTTTAAAACATGACGGTGATAGTGTCTGTCACTGATTTGAGCTTGTTTTCCACTGGAAAAGGAGCTTATAGATTGACATGCTCAGCATATTTCCATTCTAACTACTGTTTTCTTATCTTAGTTTTAATTATTTGGTACGTTCACCTGAAACTATCTGCAAATTCATAGTAAAGTTTCGTTAAATTTGACTGATGAATGTGCTGATTCTTGAACAAGTAAAGGTGCTTATCTGCAGCTTCCCTATCGTGCTTCTTCCAAAACTTCATCACAAGCAAATTTTAACAGAAAGATAGAAACTGCTTCCCTTCATTTGTCTACTCAGGTAAAATGATGATTTCCTTTCCCCTGATATTCTTTGTTTGCAATTTACTGAAATGATATTGTTGATGGGTTAGAATCCCAAGATTAAGACAACGGCTACTATTGGTCAGGGACGTGAAGTGGATGAAGAACTAAAGTCGCTTAGAATTGTTGCAAGGAAAATGATCCTGACCAATGATCAGATGGTACATTCGATTCACAGAAATTTTCCCAAACTGGATCATGTGCTTAACAATATATTATCATCTTTCACTTAAATGCAGGAGGAGGTAGTGCTCAAGAGATGCTGGCTTGCTCGATATTGGAAATTATGTGTACAGTATGGTAAAATAAACTCTACTTTTTGAAGTAGCCAACATGCCTTGTGACCCTTGACCCTTAGATTGTCGTGTTGGTCCAGCCATGACCACCACAATGGAAAAGTTATCATTGATGTTTGTCTTCTATATTGACATTAAATCCTGTAACTGTTAAAATTTTAATTTCAGAAAATTGAGTAGAAAATTTTGGGTTATAGGCAGTGATATCGTATTTTTCTTCATGCGTTTATACTCACATGAAAGCTCAAATTCTTAAAGCTTGGACCCGTTCATGTGGGGAATAGTGAGGGTAAAATAAGTAGGTGGAATAAGGAATAATGGTATTCATTCATTATTCCCGTATCTTTTTTAGACTTTGTTTTGGTGGGATATTGGTACGCTATACCTATTCGTCATTTCTTTATTGCTCTTGGGAACTTGGATTAAGTGGTAGTTATTTGCAATAAGTGATAGTTATTGTGGAAGAGGTGGTGGGAACGGGGGATAAATGGTAAAAATTGTTTAAAATGGCAAAAAATTGTTTAAAAGGGATGGATAAGAAGAAGTGTAATAGTTGTGGAATAGGGAAGGCAGGTAACTATTAGTGTATTAACGAAAAACACCAGGAGGCGAATTTTTAGTATTTCTTATTTGTTGCGAATTTTTAGTATTTCTGATATTTTTACATTGCATCCGTGAGACCTGCTATGCTTTATGGTTCTGAATGTTGGCCTGTGAACCACAGACATGTGCAGAGAATGGTTGTAGCAGAAATGAAAATGCTAAGATGGATGTGTGGACATACACATAAAGATCGGATTCGGAATGATGCAATCAGAAAGAAAGTTGGTGTAGCTCCGATCGAGGATAAGATGCGAGAAAACCGCTTAAGATGGTTTGGTCATTTGCAAAGAAGGTCAACTGATGCACCGGTTAGGAGATGCGAGTGTTGGGATGTTGAGCCGGCTAAGAGAGGGCGAGGACGGCCCAAGAAGTGTTGGAAAGAGACTATACGAAGGGATCTTAGTTTTTTGGATATAAGTCCGAGATTGACCCAAGATAGATCTGAATGGAGGCGAAGAATCCATGTAGCCGACCCTACTTAATTGTGGGAAAAGGCTTTGTTGTTATTGTTGTTGTTGGGAAAAATAGAGAACTTGTTTATTTCAGAAACCCTAGGCTCTCTTATATAAAGGAGAGACCTATGGGTAAATTACATGAAAGAGACAAAGAAATACAAAATAGATGACAAGATATATAGAAACGTATAAATATCTCTACACTCCCCCTCAAGATTGAGCATAGATGTCAATCATGCTCAGCTTGGACGCACATTTCTGAAATGGTCCCTGAAGTAAGGCCTTGGTAAATACATCTGCTGTTTGTTTTCCTGAGGTGACATGAGAGGTAGAGATCAACGCCTTCTAGATCATATCTCTGGTATAATGACAATCTGCCTCAATATGCTTAGTTCGCTTATGGAATGCAAGATTGTTTGCAATGAACAAAGCAACCTGATTATCACATTGTAGCCGCATGGGTAGAGGAACATCTATATGTAAATCTGCTAGTACTACTTGAACCCACATCATTTCTGTACTTGCTTGAGCCATAGCTCTATACTTAGATTCGGCACTTGATTTAGCCACAACGGTTTGTTTCTTGCTTTTCCAAGAAATAAGAGAACTACCAATAAATACCGCAAAGCCTGTTGTGGACTTCCTATCCTTAGGACATCATGCATAGTCAGCATCAGCACATGCATATACCTTGATACTTTTCCTTTATTGAAGATTAATCCTGCACCTGGAGAAGATTTTAGATATCTCAATATCAAGTATATAACATCTATATGTACTTGCTGAGGTTGTTCCATGAACTGACTCATTGCAAATGCAATATCCGATTTGTTAATGGTAATATACAAGAGCTTTCCTACAATCTCTCTGTATCTCCTCTTATCCACTTCATCTGTATCATCATCGTATAATTTCATGCTGGGATCCATAGGAGTAGTTGAGGGTCGATACCCAATCATCGTTGTCTCAAGAAGCATGTCTGTAACTGTTAGAAAATAGGAAGCGGAAGCGAAAACATGGAAAAGATAAATAAAAGAAGAATAATGGGATTTTACGTGGAACCCTACTCCGTGACGAGCGGGATGAAACCACGGGAGAAGCCCTCAAAGGGGCGTGTTATGCATTGCATTTTCTCAATGGATACAGGAGGTCTGGGACTCCTTATATAGGCTCTCCAGATCCTCCAAGTCCCACCACTGGACGATGTGGGACTAAACTGTTGGATGGGGTAAATGGATCCTGGAGGGATCCATTTACCCATCTCCCATACATGTGACGCATATATCAATTACTCCAACACTCCCCCTCAAGCTGGAGCATGTAATGCTCAGCTTGGACAAATAGAAAGAAACTCAACTCAACGCTACAGGATACTACGGACAATATCAACCCAACGCGCACATTGCTGTAGTCGAGGACATTGCTTCTCATGCCGTGCAGGTGAGGAGAACGAACGGGCTAGAGTGTGAGTCTGCTAAATCTACTCGTCGGAGAGCATGTGCTCTGAACTGCGCCTGTCAGAGTCACTGCAACTGTAAAATGTGTCTCCTCGTCGGAGTACTCTGGCCCACCACAACGTGTAAACAACTGCTCCATCTCTGAAAAGGTCCGAGCTGAAAAAGGCCATGACTGTGCAATCCTCTTCGGAGTCCACAGTCGCTGGAGAATGGAGTCTGAAAAGTCTCCTCTTCGGATAACTGGATCTCTCCCATCTGGCTCAAAGAATGGTGCACTACTCTGGTGTACCTATGATACCGCATGAAAACCCTTGCCAATATGGCATAGGGAATGGTCCTCTACTCTGGAGTCCCTATGGCTCACATGAAAACTCTGGCCTACAAAACTAGAAAGGATGGGGACCTCTGAACTGATGGCATATATGTGCTCATCTGAAAATGACCGCATACATGTGCATGTCTGAAACCGAGTCTCTCTCTGGAGAACTCGAAAATGGGCCTCATCATGGAGTGCCTCGAACTTGGACTCTGACCAATCTGAATGTCGAGTCTGAATCTGCGCATCACACTGTGGACTCGGAATATGAACATCGAGTCTGAAATTGCGCATGGAGAATCTTCATCTGAAAATTTGTAGAGTTTGATCAACAACTGTTAGGCCTGGAGAATCTCTGAATCTGGATCATGGAACATACCTGTGACTCTACATAATACTCCCCCTTTCTCCCATACTTGTCAGAAAACATGGAAATCGACCAAGTGGGGAGAAGACAACAATGATGGGGAGGAAAAAAACACATAGCCGATCACACATTTGTCGTCTTTTCAAAACATTCATCATCATCATCAATTTTTTTGAAACATTTTTTTAAGCCGTTGATATTTTTTTCTGGCTTTTCATCTCTCTCTCTCTCTTTTTAAATACTTGCGTATGGCTTTTTCAGATGTACGCGCCTTTTTTTTCCGACCAAATTCTCTATCATCATTTCATTTTTTTAAAATTTTCCTCTCCCTTTTTTTCGTGGGCCTGCTCCCCCCTTTTTCTTTTAGGCCCCTCATCATTTTTTAACATGATGAATTTGGTTCAATTGAGCTCTACAGTAACAGCCCCTGTGGGCTTCAAAATTTTTTTCCCAAAACTTCGGCCGTTTTTTGCAATTTGTTTTTTTTTAAATCATACTGGCCACCCTTCTTAGGCTTCCCACGGGGGAAACCCTTCGATTTTGCGTCGCCCACGCATGGGGAGTAGCTGTTGCACATGCCGTTGCCTTCACATCCAGGAGAGGAGAGGGTGGCGCTGCAGACCGCTGCTGGTGCGGCCGGGGACAGCTGTACTGGTGGAATGGAGCTGGAGACGGAGAGGAAGGGGTGCGATGCTGCGGCGAGGAGCCATAGAGCCGTCAACGCAGGCCGCCTGATCTGCGCGCCTGCGCCATTGGCCTTCTGATGAGAGGAAGGCGGCGCTCGATGGGGCTTTGAGATCGTGCCGCCTCTGATGGAATCGGATCGGGGCGCCGCCTCTGATGGAACTGGATCGGGGGTGCACCACTAGATGCATTAATCTCGCACCGCCAGATGGAACCAGATGGAGTTCGTACGAGATCGTCACCTACGATTGGTTGTGTGCAGCCTGGATGGTCTTTGCGCCTTGATCTTTAGCGCCTGGATGCGAGAAATCGCAGGAGATTGCCGTTGTCGATCATTTGGAGACGATGTAGACTTGCGCCGCCTAGATGCGCGCAGCTGGAGGCCATGTGGGTTATGGACCCTGTGGGTTGTGCCTGGAAGCATGGTGGCTTCGCCTGGGAGAATGAGGAGGCTGTGCGCCGCCTTCAAAGAGTAGGGTTCCGAAGAACCCTAAAATAAAATCCCCTTAACAAAATATGAATATGAACAGTACATTGATCTTCAAAAAATACATCTTCAACATCAACTCGCATCTCGAAAAATAAAGAGCATGAAATCTTCGAGAATCGAACCCGCTCTGATACCATGTTAGAAAATAGGAAGCGGAAGCGAAAACATGGAAAAGATAAATAAAAGAACAATGGGATTTTACGTGGAACCCTACTCTGTGAGGAGCAGGATGAAACCATGGGAGAAGCCCTTAAAGGGGCGTGTTATGCATTGCACTTTCTCATTGGATACAGGAGGTCTGGGGCTCCTTATATAGCCTCTCCAGAGCCTCCAAGTCCCACAACTGGACGATGTGGGACTAAACTGTTGGAAGGGGTAAATGGATCCTGGAGGGATCCATTTACCCATCTCCCATACATGTGACGCATATATCAATTACTCCAACAATAACATATTTTCTTGGGGTTATTACAAGACCCTGCCCATTTCTAGCAAATTCCAACCCTAAGAAGTACCTTAGGGTGCCCAGATCCTTAGTCACGAACTGACGACGTAGATATTCTTTTATCGTCTTTATCCCGTGCATATCATATCTTGTAACCAGAAAATCATCAACATAGATCATTATGATAACTGTACCTCTTGGTGTCTTCTGCACAAAGAGTGAATGATATGCATTAGACCTCTTGAACCCTTGATTCTGAATCAAATCCGAGACCTTCTGAAACCACGCTCTTGGACTTTGCTTAAGACCATATATAGCCTTATGGAGTCTACAGACCTGCGTACACTTTCCCTCAGCACAAAAACCAGGAGGTTGCTACATGTAGACTTCCTCCTGTAAATCTCGATATAGAAATGTATTTTTAACATCCATCTGAAATAAAGACCAATCACGAACCACCGCCACAGAGAGTAGGATACATAGTGTAGAATGCCGAGCTATTGGAGAGAAAGTGTCTAAGTAATCTACACCATAGGTCTGAGTGAAGCCACGGGCCACTAACCTCACCTTGTAGCAATCAAGACTGCCATCTGCGTGATGCTTGATCGTAAACACCCATTTGCAACTGACCACGGATGCCCCAGGAGGAGCAGATACTAAGCTCCAAATACCACGGGATTGCAATGCGGCCATCTCTTCCTCCATGGCTAAGCGCCAACGGTTGTCCTTCCATGCGTCTTGATAATTCCGTGGAATCTCCACGGTCGACAAGGCAACAACAAAACTCTGAAAGTCCCATGTTAGACGATGAAAGGAAACATGCGAAGCAAAGGAGTAATTATATAGGACAAAGCCCTAGAGAACTCGAAGAAGGAGAAAAAACATAAGCGCCCCTCATGAGGTTACAAGAATATTAATTAAGAACCGTAACCGTAGGGTACATTACTAATACTCCTCCTCAAGTTGGAGCATATTTATCAGTCATGCCCAGCTTGGAAACAATCCATGAAAGGCGCTTCTTGGGTAAGACCTTTGTGAATACGTTTACAAGTTGAAGATCTGTGTTGATGTGGGGAGTAGTAATCCTCCCAATCCTGATAGAATCACGAACAAAATGACAGTCAACTTCTATATGCTTGGTTCGCTCATGGAACATAAATTCGTAGCAATGTATGTAGCAGATTTGCTGTCACAATATTGTAGAAGTTTAGTTTATGTTTCTTTATCTTTTATTTATTGTTCTTTTCGTTGGTCTACCATATGTAACTTGCCCATAGACCTCTCCCTATATAAAGAGAGTCTAGGGCTCAAGGAATAAACACAACGCTTATTTTCCCAACATGGTATCAGAGCGGCGGTCCTATACCGGAGCTCTCGTACCGAACCCTAAACCTAGCCCTCCACCTTCAAGCCTCTGCGCGCCACCCCTTCGACGCGCCTTCTCCGCGCGCCGCCTCCCTCGCACGCTACCCCCACATGCGCAGCCCCTTCGCGCGCTACCCTGTCGCGCATCGCCTCTATGTGCCGCCTCTATGCGTGCGGCCGTGCGGCTGAGCCCGAGCGCCGCCTTCTCGTGCGCCGACTGTCCGTGCGCTACCTGCACGTGTGCCGCCTGCTCGTGCGCCCTAAGGTTTCATCGTCCCTAGGGTTCGGTTGTCATTTTCATAAGGGGCTCTCTGCTCGCCTCCAGGTTGATGGGTTTGGTTGCATAGAGGTCTACACATGCAACTAAACCTAATCATGTCAGTGTAGACCAAGACTTATCTTGTCTACAACCCTAGTTTTCTCTAGTCAGAATGTTAGAAAGTAAGATCGAGATCCCCACTACAGGCGCCTTCTAAGGTCCTGCGCCTATTGTGAAGATGAACGGATCCAACTATAAGTTATGGGTCATGCAGTTCATGAGCCTAATGAAGTCGATGGGTAAGAAACATATTCTTACCGAGGTTGTATGCCTCATGGGAGGCTCATGACGCATATGTTCAGGTCTGGTTGTCTGGTACACTGATTCCAGACATTGCTAATGATGTCTTGCATCAACCTACTGCCAAAGCCATGTGGGGCATTCTTGCTGCCACGTATTCACAAGCCAAGAATGAGACAAAAATCCTACAGCTCGAGCATGACATCTTCACGATAAAGCAGAATGGTCGACCCCTGCATGCTCACTACACTGCATTGAGGGGAATGTTTGAGAGGCTTCACAGTTTCATGCCTCTCACAGCTACTCCAGCACAATTGAAGACATACAGAATGCGACGATGGTGGGAGTCTTTCTGGCCTCTCTTGACTCACAGTATGAGGCGGTTTCTTCTCAGATTCTGGCAGATGCTACCATTCCTCCAATGGAGGAGGCCTTTCGGCGATTGAGCCGAATCAATATCTCAATCCCTACTACTGTGCCAAATTCTTCTGCTATGACAGCTTCTAGAGGAAGAGGCAAATCATCTCATTTTCATGGACGAGGACCACGTGGTAGGGTTGGCCGTGGTCGTGGATTACAATGCACTTATTGTCGTCGAATTGGTCATACAGAAGACACATGATACTCTAAGCATGGTTTCCCAGCACCTGGCCGTGCAGCAGAACATATACATCATCATGGTGCTACGCCAGCGTCGGATCCACCATATGATGACCTAGTGTCTCGTCTACATGTTATCATGCCACCAGCAAGTACGCCTCCACCAGTTTTAGAGAGCAGCTTGGACGTTGTTGCTACTGCAGAAGCTAGTTCCTCAGGAAGTGCTCATACTTCTGCTTTCTATCCGGGTTCACAAACCTCAGAATGGATTGTAGATTCAGGTGCCACGCATCATTTCTGTGGAGATAGACACCAACTCACATCCTACAGGGAAGTTTCCCTAGGAAGGACCGTCGTCATAGCAGATGGGACTCATTCTCCCATCACAGGACATGGGCAGATTTCCCTAACACCTTCCATGCAGTTGCAGTATGTGCTCCATGCTCCTAATTTCTCAATGAATTTACTATCAATTAATCAAATTACTAAGGACATACATTGTCGAGCGATATTTGACCCATCATCTCTTGTGTTTCAGGACATTCTCACGGGCAATGTGATTGGACATAACTGTGAGCAAGACGGGCTATATCGACTGGTCCATACACCTTACGCTGGAGTATCATCCCATTCCACTGGACCTGTCTCTCCTTACTTATGGCATCTGCGCTTTGGTCATCTTCCGTTTCAGAAATTTCGTCAAGTTCTTCCTCAGACCTCACCCCGCTCGCCGTTCGATTGTGAAGCTTGTCAGTTAGGGAAGCATCATCGGTCTGTCTTCCCTAGTCATCAGAGTCGAAGCAGTAGCTCTCCATTTGAGTTTTTTCATATCGATATTTGGGGTCCAAGTCGTGTTCCAGATCATCAGGGACACAAGTTTTATTTAGTTGCTGTGGATGATTTCAGTCGTTTGTCTTGGGTTTTTCTGTTAAAGAATAAATCTGACGGGCATCACTATTATGAATTTTATTAAAGAAGTGCAGACTGTGTTTTCTGTTTCTATCAAGATTATGAGAACTGATAATGCCCTTGAATTCTGTACTCGAACATTATCTCAGTTTTTTTTCATTCCATGGCATTCTTCATCAAACATCTTTTGCCTACACGTCCCAACATAATGGTGTCGCGGAAAGAAAATACCGCCACCTTCTTGATATCACTCGTACGCTTCTTGTCCAGAGTTGTGCTCCACACTCGTTCTGGGGCGATGCGGTTCTTACTGCATGTTATCTTATTAACCGCATGCCCTCGTCTGTGTTGGGGGAGAAGATACCTTTCTCCCTCGTTTTTCCTAACAAGGAATTGTTTTCCCTAACTCGACGTGTCTTTGGGTCTGTGACATTCGTTCACCAATTGTCTTCAGGGGTTGGCAAGCTCTCTCCTAGGGCTGTCAAATGTGTTTTTGTCAGTTATTCCAGGACTCAAAAGGGGTATCGTTGCTATGATCCGTTGCGTCGGAGATATTATGTTAGTACAAATGTCACGTTTTTTGAGTCAGTTATGTTTTTCTCTCCTACAGGTGACATGTTGGTGCCATTTGATATAAATGATAAAATCTATATTCCTCCTCCACCCTTGTATGCGCCACAACAAGCTCCTACATCTCCACCACCGTCATCCCCATCACCACCACCATCTCTACCATCGCCACCACCTCCCATATCTTTGGTTCCTCCTCTACCAGGCCACTATAGTCGACGGCCAACCCCTGCTCGTGATCATGGTCAATCATCAAACATGCCCCAGGTTTGTTCTGATGACATTATTTCTGTAACATCCGGGAATTCGCGTAAACCCGAACTCGTCCGATTTTGGGTCTGATGAACCCAAAAACGTTGTCGGTCAATACTAAACAACCTAAAACGACCAATTGATCATAAATCAAAAGTCGTTCGGACGAAATCGACCAAAAATCGGTCAATCCGTAACGCGTGCCGTGAAAAGCCGCGACGCAAATTCGGAAACCGCGAAACAAACCGAGACCGTCATTAGATCCGATTCGACGATACAAGACCAACGGAATCGACCGTTCGTCAATCGGAAGCCGTTTGATATTTTAAAATCGTAAAATTTAACCTCAAACCGAAATCCGTATCCGAAAATTTCGGGTATTCAAAACTCGATCGGAAGAATATCAATATGGTACTCATATTGACCGTCGTTCGGAGACGAGCGAAACAAGACATTTCGCGCCGAAATCCGAGACCCGTGGTGCGCGTACGGTAGACTTTTAAGTATATCAAAAATAGAGCAAATATATATATATAATAAAACCAGACAGTGCCGGCTACTGTTTATTTAAAAAATAATATATATATTAATTAATTATTAAGTAACAGTAGCAGTTAACGTTAACTGTTGTTAAAAAAAAATAATATAATTAGAAATTATAAACATTATAAAGGCAACAAGGGCATCATGAATGATGTCATCATTAATGATGTCATGGATGACATCATTATGATGATGTCACTAAACATAATGCAAAAAATATGTATATATTACATTGAGTGGAAGTTTCCAGGAAACTTCCCCCCTTCATTCCCTCTCTATATATATCTCTATTTCCCCTCAACTTCAGCCGAGAATCTCCCTTTCTCTTCCCCTCATCGTCTGAAATTTCAGTTGGGACTGCAAATCTACTAAAGTTCTTGCTCCAGATTAGAAGCTATTTAGAGCTCCTATTGCTGCTCCAGATTCTGCCAAGTAGGAGCTGATCCAAAACATCAATTGTAGCATGCAAAGAGATTTCTGTTAGGAAATCTAATTTGGTACAATCCTTTTCCTTTCCCTTTCTATTTCCAAATCTCCTTTCAAATTCTAATCAAGGAATCCTGCTGCAACCTTCATCCTCCCGGTTCCTATTGGACAGCAATTAGAAACAGCCCCTTTCTCAAGCAAGAACAGCTCTTGCTTCAGTTGCTTCGTGCACCAAGAAACTACTGCTCATTTCCTGGAACTGCATTGCATGCAAGGTTTTGATCTTCAACTTGAAGCAATCAAAGAGGTACATTCCCATCCATACTTCTTGCTGTCATGCATGCCCAATTAGACCCCCATTTATTGCTATCCATGATATTTAATTACATAGATGAGGTATAAACCAGTGACCTGAATTAAATGATCCAAGAAATGTGCATTGATTTTCCTACAAGCTCAATGAACTACCTGAATGTCTTGCCGCAATAACACCAGAATACTAACAGATTTTTTTTAATTACTGTTGGTTTTGGAAACAGGATTATGTTAAAAAAAATGATATTTCAAGTCATACAACAGTAGATTAATCTCTTTCCCTGTAGGAGTCATTCAATTAAACTCTTAAATTCTGACTTTTCTTATAAATCAACCATTTATAAACTTACTGTTCCTGATGCAAAATTCCAATTCAAAACTCCAAATCTGGAGATTTTCTTAATGATAGAGTGTTGATTGGCAGGAGATTGTAACATAAAAAAAAAAATCAAACTATTCATACTAACAATTGTGTGGCAAGTAGGATTTGTAAGAGTTGAAGTATACTATCTTTTATTCTAGTTAAAACTATCTAAAGGTAGTTAGATTTGCTGGCACCTTAACCATCTAGAACACTTTATCTGACTTTTCCAAAATATGTTATTGACCATCGTCACTTCCAACCAAAAGAAGTATAATTGCCATCATTTGAACTCTAACATCAATTCAGGAATGTGTGGCACATGAATTAAAATTTTTCTCTCTCTTCTCTGAGTCTGTTACTCTATACTAAAAAAAAATGAATCATCATAGAATTTTCTTGAAATGAAAAATAGCATCTGTATTTTCTTTAAGCTTGACTCGTTAAATTTGAATCTAATACGTTAAAAGCCATACTTGGTCCATGTTCACAATTAGAACATCTGGCAGCTATTATGTTGTAGCAAGCTGTAAACTGATTTTGCAGAATCTAGTGGATGGGAATTTAAATCAATTTCCTGATCAGAGGCTATGTTACTACAATTACATGTATTGCTAGAGATACACAGAGCATAAGCACTTGGTTATATAATGATTTTACCAGTATGGTTTTCTTGGGATTATGTTTTAAATTCCATGTAGCTAATCTTCTTAAAAATCAGAAGTTATGAATGTGTCAAGATCACCCTAGCATTAGACACATTTGGGGTTAGTATGATATCTATGTTATTACTGCCCCTCCCCCTCCTCATTTCACTTGTAGATTGAAACTCCATATAGATACAGGACTTTTGGGGAACCTAATTTTGTAAATTGGGATGGTTTTGCATCGACCTAAACTTGAATCCATGTCTAATAATTCGCTTCTAATCTCATGATCTTCAAGAAGAGAGTACTAAAGGGGGTGCATGAATTTGACTCTAAGTCTTAGCCCAAATCATTAGATCTAGAAAATTCAGTAACTTAGTCACTTGGATCAAAGATTTGGTCAGAAGATCAGTTGGTAAATGATTTCCAAGATTGTAGATTAAGAGAGCTAGATCTGTATCAAATATTAATACTCTTCTTTTATGTAGTTGGTAAATGATTTCCAAGATTGAAGATGAAGAGAGCTAGATCTATATTATTAATCTCAAAAAGGGAATTGAGAAGGAAAGTAGACAAGCAAATGAAATTGATTGTGAGTCGGTAATGACTTATAAATTATATTGCCGGTCATGGTGGCCTTTTACACCGGACCGTGCGAGGGGGCGGTGACCCTCACCTGGGTGGAAGAAAGGAAGCCCAGTTTGGGCAGCGGCCGCTTAATGCGCGGGTCTAGGATCCCAGTCTCCTTTCGGTTTTTACGCGAGCTCGCAGTGTTTTTACGCCTCGTTGGGATCCAGACTTTAGACCAATTCCGCTGACCCTGTTTTAGGATACCCAGGCGGGGGATCCTTGGTTTTCAGTTTTACGTACGAGCTCGGTTGCCCGTTACCGGTCGGGCTGGTTTTCTAGAGCGACTTCCCGGGAAGTCCCTCTCACCCGTCTCAGTGGCGTAGTTGGGGAGTAGACCTATCCCTCTATTGGACCGGCCTTCCAACTAGAGGGCGAGACGGAAGAGCCATTTGTAGGCTTCTTCACCGCTTGAGTTTTCTTTCGCCAACAAACGGCGATTCTACATCCAGATCATTCGTATCTACATCTATATCCACATCATTGAGAGTACATCTGAGAGAGTTACAGTGAAGGTTTAGAGGAAATCACAATTAAAATTTAGTTGATTAGAAGTGACTTTAATCTGGTTCAAAAACCCTATAAGTTTGTGGACGTGTTGGGAACTTAGTTAGGATGCATTATACGACACCGCATGCCTACGGAGGCACCCCAACCCTAAGGTGCTTTTAAATACCTTAGAGTCATAGTGTGAGGCTACACACAGACCAAGACCACGGACTATCCACTAACTTAGAAGGAGTAAATAGAATTAAAGATCAAATCAGTCATCATTATATCAGTCCATCATCGGAAACCATGACATGATCTCAATGACAAGAATGTAGTATTTACATGTGCCATCAAGTTCCGCAACATGATCTCCAAGACCCAAAATCATGATCTTAAAACACAGGAAATTATTATATGTTAGATCTGTCATCTAAACTTTATATAAATATATATATATGGGATGAATGGGAAAAGGAGAGAACAAATGAACTTAGTACCAAACAGATGAAAACCTTTTTACTTACGCAAGTAGATGTAAATTTTAGTTATTCCACCTTTCTACTTGCTCTCTTTTGCACATAAAATTACTTGTTATTTATTTTAAACTACGGGTTTGTATTCACGTTTGTGACTCCTTTTCTTCCTTGCACGCATGGCAGGAAAGGGGTCTATTGTTCAGTAGTTATACAGAGTTCCAAGAGATAGAGTTTATACTAGAAGGTATGTGTTTTTGTGTCAAGTTTTTGTCCTGTTATTAATGTAATATGCTTATTTTCTCTTCAGTCAAATTTTTGGGATATACTGTATGTACTGTCAAACTTTGTACATGTAAAATATACGAAAGTTAATGAAATGAGATTTTGGTGACAATTGTTCTATGAACTTGTGGTTATGAATGTTTATGTGAATGTCAGATGAAATTATTTCATTCGCGAAAAATTTTCCCCATAATTTATGCTTATAATGCGATGTCAATAAATGGAATGTTGCGAATAGTGTCGTAAACGGGTACCCGGATCCTGCGGGGGTTCACAATTTCTAATGATGGGACTTACGACATTTCTCTGCAAGAACAGGCAGGGGATAACACAGATGTTGGTACAACTGATGCATATCTTGATTTGCCGATTGCACTGAGGAAGCAGAAGAGGTCATGTGCGTCATATCCGATTGCTTCTTATGTTACCTTTGAGCGTCTGGCAGGAGATTTCAGGAGATTTGTAGGTGCTTTATCCGCTGTGAATATTCCATGGATTCACCTGGAAGCATTAGCTGATAGTAGATGGCGTCTGGCTATGGAGGAAGAGATGTCTGCCCTTCAGTCGAGAGGTACTTGAAGTCTTGTTCCAGCTCCTACTGAGGCATCTATTGTGAGTTTCAAGTGGGTGTTTACGGTGAAGCATAATGTTGATGGCAGTATTGATAGGTACAAGGCTCGACTGGTTGCTCGGGGCTTTAATCCAACGTATGTGGTAGATTATCTTGACACGTTTTCTCCTGTTGCTCGACACTCTAACTTACGAATTCTTTTCTCTGTTGCTGTGATTTGAGATTGGCCCCTGTTTCAATTAGATGTCAAAAATGCATTTTTATATGGTGATCTTAGGAAGAAGTTTACATGCAGCAGCCACCTGGGTTTACTGCTGAGGGGGTGTATGTACATGTATGCTGGCTTCATAAGGCGATCTATGACCTAAAGCAGAGCTCAAGAGCTTGGTTCCAGAAGCTCTCATATTTGTTTGAGAAGCAATGGTTCAAAAGGTCAATTGCAGACCATTCGCTCTTTGTACAGAGGACATCCAGAGGTATGACTGTCATTATGGTTGTAGAGATTATTATTATTATTATATGTTATGTACCTTTTAGTAATTTCTTATTGTTCTCTTGACTACTATGTATTTTACCCGTGAGGTCTCTCCCTATATAAGAGAGCCCAATGTTCCCTTTAATAATAGATTGCTCATTTTTCACAACATGGTATCAGAGCCCAAGCCCTAGGGCTCTTCCACCCCACCCCTCCCCTTTCCTTCTCTTGCCACCACCCCTCGACTCGGCCCTGCGCCACCCCGCCTCTCGGCCCGGCCCCGCCTCTTGGCCAGGCCCCGCGTCTCGGCCCCGCGCCGCCCCACCCGTCTCTCGGACTCGCCCCGCCCCGCCCAAATCTCTCGGCCGGGTCCAGTCAAGGCCCTCGCCTCCAGCCCAGGACCATCTCCGGCCTCCCGGGTCCGGCCTCTTCTCCGCCTGCTACAACCGGTCCCAGCCCTTGATCCGAAGGCCGCCACCTTGTCGGCTAAAACCTAACCGGCGTCGGTCCTCTCCTCCTGCTGTTTCAGTCGTAACCGCCTTCTTCGCCATCTCCATGTATTTGGGTGTAACATCTACATACACACTCAAATCCTATGCAGTTCCTGTAGACACCTGTCTCTTTGTCTACAAACCCTAGCACTTCATCTCCGGCATTATATCAGATTCCAAGGTTGATATGCCCTCCATAGGCACGTTCAAAGGTCCCGCGCTGATAGTGAATATGGATGGGACGAATTATGAGCTTTGGGCGATGCAGTTCATGAGCCTAATGAAGTCAAACGGTAAGAAGCATATTCTTACCGAGGAAGAGCCGGCAGAGAAGACCGGGGTATATGCCTCGTGGGAGGCTGATGATTCGTATGCCAAGGTTTGGCTATCAGGCACACTGTCGATGGAGATTGCCAATGATGTCCTCCATTAGCCCACTGCCACGGCAATGCGGGATATTCTGGCTGCAACGTATTCACAAGTGCGGAATGAGACCAAGATGTTACAACTTTAGCATGATATATTCACGATGAAGCAGAACAACATACCACTTCACTCCTTGTACACGTCCCTGAGAGGGATGTTTGAGAAGCTATACAATACCATTCCACTCACAGCAACCCCTTAGCAGCAGAAGATGTTTCGGAATGCCACCATGGTGGGCGTTCTACTTGCAGCCCTAGACCCTGAGTACGAGGCTGCCCGCTCTCAGATTTTGACTGATGCAATTATTCCTCTGTTGACGCATATAGAGTAGTGCCTGTATCCCTTCGTTATTTTTATTTTCAGTTGTATGCTTTATGTAATTTACCCATAGGCTACTCTCCTATATAAGAGAGCCTAAGGCTTATGGAATAAACATGTTGTTCATTTTTCCCAACATGGTATCAGAGCGACGGTCCTAGATCGGAGTTCTCGAAACCCTAACCCTACCCCACCCCACCCGCCGGCCTCTCCTTCTCTCTCCATCTCATCGGCGCCGCCGGGGCTCGCCGTAGCCGCTCCAGCATCCTCGTGCGCCGGTGCTCCTGCGCGAAGAGCACCCCTACGCGAGCGTGCCCCTGCGACTCTCCCTGCGCGAAGAGCACCTCCGCGCAAACAGCGCTACTGCGCCTCTGCGCGCTGTGCGCGTTCATCTCCCTGTGCGCGTAGCCCTCTTGCACCTCCACTGCGTTGAAGCCCGCCTGCGCGTTGTAGCCCTAGTGCGCGAGCGTGCATCTCCTCTTGCGCTGTAGCCCTCTTGCGCGTGCATCGCCTGTGCGCGAGCGCGCATCTCCTGTGCGCGCGCATCTCCTCGCCTGCGCGTGTTTCTTGCGCGCGTGTACCAGTTGCGTGTGCGCGTGCTTTTGCGCGCGTGTACGTGTGCTAAGCCCTAAGCCCTAGGGCACACACATCTTCATCTACATGGGTTTAGTTGCTTGAGGTCTACACGTGCAACTAAACCCGTCTATGTCATTGTAGACGAATCTCATCCTCTGTCAATCGCTCCAGCCTTCCATCTCCAGTATGTCAGAAAGCAAGGCGGATATCCCATCTATTGGCGCCTTTTGTGGTCCAGCGCCTATTGTAAAGATGGACGGTACAAACTATGAACTGTGGGCAATGCAGTTCATGAGTATGATGAAGTCAACGGGTAAGAAGCACATCCTTACTGAACCAGAGCCTGTTGAGAAGACTGGAGCCAATGCCTCTTGGGTGGCGGATGATGCATACCCCAAAGTGTGGCTATCCGGTACACTGGTAATTGAGATAGCCAATGACATTCTACATCAACCCACAACCAAGGATATGTGGGACATCCTGGCGGCCACATATTCACAGGCGAAGAACGAGACAAAGATTCTGCAACTCCAGCATGATATCTTCACTATCAAGCAGAATGGTCGCCCTCTACATTCTCTCTATATATCACTGAGAGGGATGTTCGATAAGCTCTATAGCTTCATGCCCCTGACAGCCACGCCAGAACAATAGAAGACATATCGGAACGCGACTATGGTGGGCGTGTTCCTGGCTGCACTTGATCTAGAGTATGAGGCGGCACGATCACAGATTTTGGCCGACTCTACTATTCCTCCCATGGAGGAAGCTTTCCATAGACTGAGTCGGATCACAGTTCCTTCCATGGCCTCGAGTCAGAATTGTTCAGCCATGGCAGCCAACAGGGGTCGCGGATTTCATCACCAGGGCCGTGGACGTGGACCTCATGGAAGAGGTGGCTGCACTAGGCCAACATGTACCTACTGTCACCGAGTTGGACACAATGAAGACACATGCTACTCGAAGCATGGATTTCCTGCATCCGCACAAGCTGCTGAGCAGATAGAGCCTCCATCTGCTGCTACTTTGGATCAACGGTTCGACGATCTAGTTGCCCGTCTGAGGGGCATTATTCCACCATCTGGTCCAGCACCGACTACGGAGAGTCAATCTGATGCCGCTGCTTCTGCCTCTGTGTCTACCAGTGCTTCAGGTAGTATACTTGCATTCAACAGTAGTAGATCAGATACATTACCATGGATTATGGACTCGGGCGCTACACATCACCTATGTGGCGACCGGAGTCTACTTACAGGATACACTCAGATTCCTTCAGGCCGGACAGTAGAAATTGCCAATGGTACACATTCCCCCATCACTGGTCAGGGGGAGATTACATTGACATCTTCTATGCAGCTCAAGAATGTGCTACATGCACCTGATTTTTCAATGAATTTGTTGTCAATTAGTCAGATTACGAAGGATCTACATTGTCGGGCAATTTTTAATCTATCTTCTTTGATTTTTCAGGACATCCATACGGGCAACATGATTGGTCGTGGCTATGAGCAAGGAGGCCTCTACCGCCTGAATCAGACCCCATTTGCTGGAACCTCATCCTTTCCCTCTGGACAAGTATCTACTTTATTGTGGCATCTGCGCTTTGGACATTTACCGCTTCAGAAGCTGCGTCAAGTGTTACCTTATGGTCTTCCTCACACACCTATTCAATGTGAGGCGTGTCAGTTGGGAAAGCATCACAGGTCGTCCTTTCCCAGTCGTCCAGGTCGGAGTAGTACCTCCAAGTTCGAGTTATTTCATATTGATGTCTGGGGTCCGAGTCGTGTACCTGATCATCAGGGACACAGATTTTATATAGTATCTGTGGATGATTTTTCTAGAGTGTCATGGGTGTTTTTGATGAAAAATAAATCTGAAGCAGGAAATATCATTATCCATTTTCTGAATGAAATACAAAATGTTTTCTCCACATCTGTGAAGTTTGTGAGAAGTGATAATGCTTTAGAATTGTGCACCAATGTTCTTGCCAATTATTACTCCTCAAAAGGGATTGTTCACCAAACATCTTGTGCTCATACATCTCAACAAAACGGAATTGCTGAAAGGAAACACCGTCACCTTCTTGATGTCACAAGATCACTTCTTATACAGAGTCATGTTCCCTACTCCTACTGGGGTGATGCAGTTCTCACTGCATGTTATCTAATCAATCGTATGCCTTCTTCTGTCTTGAATGAACAGATTCCATTTTCCCTCATCTATCCTGGGAAGGATCTGTTCACCCTTACTCCTCGTGTGTTTGGGTCGGTTGCATTTGTCCATCAGTTGTCGCCTGGTACTGACAAGCTCTCTCCTAGGGCTGTCAAATGTGTTTTCGTTGGGTACTCCAGAACTCAAAATGGGTACAAGGGCTTTGATCCTCTGCGTCGGCGGTATATGGTCAGTGCAGATGTTATATTTTTTGAATCTGTTATGTATTTTTCAGCCTCGGGAGACAAGCAGCTACCACCTCTATCTACTGATGCCATATACATGACACCACCACCTCAAATGCCGTCACCAGCACCACCACCTCAGATGCCGTCACCACCACCACCACCACCTCATATACCTGTCTCACCGCTACCGTTCCATTATACCCGCAGGCCTCCTCCCGCTCATGGTCATGACTCGTCTCCTAGCTCGCCTATGGTATGTAATGAAAATATTTCTATTGATGGATCTGATGACATTTCTGAGCAGGATATGTTGCAGGGGCCAGATGAGACTACAACCGATTTAGATGTTCCCATTGCTCTACGCAAATCGAAGAGGAGCTGTGTTACATATCCATTGTCAGCATCTGTGTCTTTTGAGAGACTATCTGGAGATTTCAGGACATTTGTGGTGGCACTGTCAGCTGTAGATATTCCACGAAGTTATCAAGATGCTCTGCAGGATAGTAGATGGCGGTTAGCAATAGAGGAAGAAATGGCGGCACTTCAGTCCAGAGGAACTTGGAGTTTGGTTCCTATACCTCCAGATGTGAACCCGGTGAGCTGCAAGTGGGTGTTTACAGTGAAGCACAATGCAGATGGCTCTATTGATAGGTACAAGGCGCGTCTTGTTGCACGTGGCTTTACACATACATACGGGGTGGATTACCTTGACACATTCTCGCCTGTGGCACGTCATTCCACTCTACGGATCTTGTTGTCAGTTGCAGTTGCTAGAGACTGGCCGCTCCATCAGCTGGACGTGAAGAATGCATTCCTATATGGAGATTTGCAGGAGGAAGTTTATATTCAACAGCCACCTGGTTTTGCTCTTGAGGGGGAGTGTTCAAAGGTATGCAGATTACATAAGGCTATCTATGGCCTTAAGTAGAGCCCCAGAGCATGGTTTCAGAAGCTCTCAGATCTCTTCGAGAAACAAGGATACAAACGCTCCAATGCTGATCATTCCTTGTTTGTACAGAAGACCGCTAGAGGTATTATTGTAATCATGGTTTATGTAGATGACATCTTGATTACAGGAGATGATGAGCAGGGCATAAAGCAGGCGAAAGAAGGACCTGGGGGTCCTTAGATATTTTCTCGGGCTGGAATTTGCTAGAAATCCATATGGATTAGTAATGTCGCAGAGGAAATATGTTACAGATTTATTGAGTGAAACATGTATGCTTGGGTGTCGGCCTGCTATGACACCAATGGATCCTAGCATGAAGCTCTATGATGATGACACAAAGGAGGTGGACAGGAGAAGAAACAGAGAACTGGTAGGCAAACTACAGTAACTACTATATGTCACGATCACTAGACCTGATATATCATTTGCAGTGAGTCGCGTGAGCCAGTTCATGGAGCAACCACGTCAGGTCCATATGGATGCAATACACATGATTCTGAGATATCTAAAATCATCTCCAGGAGCAGGTTTGCTATTTAAGAAGGGAAAGGAGATCTCTATCACAGCGTGTGCGGATGCAGACTATGCAGGATGCCCCAAGGACAGGAAGTCCGCCTCAGGATTTGCAGTCTATGTTGGAGATGCTCTAGTCTCATGGAGGAGTAAGAAACAGACAGTGGTAGCTAGATCCAGTGCTGAATCTGAATACAGGGCTATGGCCCAGGCTAGCACAGAAATGATGTGGGTGAAAGCTCTACTTAGGGATCTATGTCTTGATATATCGCTTCCTATGAAATTGGAATGTGATAATCAGGCAGCCTTGTTCATTGCAAACAACCCAACATTCCATGAGAGGACCAAGCATATTGAGGTTGACTGTCACTACATACGTGACATGATTCAGAAGGGGTTCATTGCTACATCTCATGTTACCTCAGAGAATCAAACTGCTGATATATTTACCAAGGCATTACTTTGAGGCCCATTCCAGAAGTGTGCATCCAAGCTGAGCATGATTTATATCTATGCTCCATCTTGAGGGGGAGTGTTGACGTATATAGAGTAGTGCCTGTATCCCTTCGTTATTTTTATTTTCAGTTGTATGCTTTATGTAATTTACCCATAGGCTACTCTCCTATATAAGAGAGCCTAGGGCTAATGGAATAAACATGTTGTTCATTTTTCCCAACATCCTCCAATGGAGGATGTTTACTGGAGGCTCAGTCGCATATCAGTGTCTTCCAGCTCATCTACTCCACCCCCATCGGCGATGGCAGTATCGTGTGGGAGAGGTGGTTAGTATTCTGGTCGTGGACGCGGGCCCCGTGGTAGGGGTGGTCGCTTTCGTCAGCCTTGTTCGTAATGTCACCACACATGCACTCGGAGGATACATGCTACTGTAAGCATGGGTTCCCAGCATCGGCACGTGTAGCCGAGCATGCTCTGCCCCAGTCAGCATCCAATGCAGACAACCGTTTTGAGGAGCTTGTGGCACGTCTACGTGATATTATGCCACAATCTTCTGCTGATTCTTCTGGTGGACCTTCAGATGTTGCTGCCACTGCCTCTGCTAGTTCCTCTGCCGCTGCTAGTACCTCAGGTAGTGCTACTGCATTTACGTCTTGTCATGATATATCTGATTGGATTATAGATTCTGGTGCCACACATCACCTCTGCCAAGATCGAGAGAGACTTGAGTCGTATAGGGACATTCCCCATGACCGTTCAGTACAGATTGCAGATGGTACCCATTCCCCCCTTGTTGGAGGGGGGGGGGTCGTTCTATTTCCTTCCATGCATCTCCAGAATGTTTTGCATGCTCCCGAGTTCTCTATGAATTTGTTGTCTATTAGTCAGATTACGAATGATTTGCACTGTCGTGCTATATTTGACCCCTCTTCTCTTATTTTTCAGGACATACTAACGGGCAGGGTGATTGGCTGTGGCTCTGAGAAGAATGGTATGTATCAGCTGGTTCGGAATTCTTATGCTGGCGTCTCTTCTTATTCCGTCGGACCAGTGTCTCTGTACGTCTGGCATCTTCGCTTTGGTCATCTCCCGCTCCAAAAATGCGACACCTTCTGCCTCAGATATCTCCCAGTTCTTCCTTTCGCTGTGAAGCGTGTCAGTTAGGAAAGCATCATAGGTCTAGCTTTCCTAGTCGTCAGAGTCGGAGCAGTAGCTCCTCGTTCGAGTTGTTTCATATTGATATTTGGGGTCCGAGTCGTGTTCCCGATCATCAGGGACACATGTTTTATCTAGTTGTAGTGGATGATTTCTGTCATGCATCTTGGGTCTTTCTTTTAAAGAATAAATCTGAAGAAGGAGATGTGATTAAAAATTTGATTAATGAAGTGCAAAATGTTTTTTCCTCTGCTGTCAAATATGGTCGTACAAATAATGCTCTGGAATTCTGCACACGGTCTCTCTCTCAGTTTCTCTCGTCAAAGTGCATTATTCACCAAACTATTTGTGCTTACACATCTCAATAGAATGGCGTGGCAGAAAGAAAGCACCGTTACCTTCTTGACATTACTCGAACTCTTCTTATTCAGAGTTGTGCTCCTATCTCTTTATGGGGGGATGCTGTCCTTACAGCTTGCTACCTGGTCAATCGTATGCCGTCATCTGTCCTCGGTGAGAAAATTCCTATGTCTATCATTTGTCCTGATAAGGAATTATTCTCACTTACTCCTCGTGTCTTCGGTACTGTTGCCTTTGTTCATCTTCTCACTCCAGGACTTGACAAACTCTCTCCTAGAGTTGTCAAGTGTGTCTTTGTCGGTTACTCTCGGACTCAGAAGGGCTATCGCTGTTATGACCCCATAAACAAGAAATACTTTGTCAGTGCCGATGTCACGTTCTTTGAGTCTGTTATGTATTTTTCACCTGCAGGTGACAGGCTGGTACCATCCACTACCAATGATGATGTCTATGTCCCTCCGCCTTCTAGTTGGAGTTCACCTGAGTCTACTCCTGCACCAGTTACTACGCCATCTTCACCACCACCACCTCCACAACCTCCTATTCCATCTTTACCAAAATTCTATATGCGTCGGTCAGGTCCTGCTCAGACTACACGTCAGTCATCCATCACGCCTCAGGTATGTTTTGATGACATTACTACTGACGGGTCAGATATGGTACATGTGCATGATTCTTCATTGCAGGAGGAGACTATGCCATCCAGTACAGTGGATGATGATCTTGATATTCTTATTGCTATCCGGAAGCAAAAGAGGACGTGTGCATCTTATCCCTTTGCTTCCCAGGTGTTTTTTCATCGCCTGACAGGCGACTTTCAGAGATTTGCTGCAGTTTTGTCTTCCGTGGACATAGCACGGACCTATCAGGAAGCTATGAAGATTGATTGCTGGCGAATAGCTATGGAAGACGAGATGCGTGCCTTACAGTCTCGTGGCACATGGAGCTTGGTTAATGCTCCACCTGATGCATCCATTGTTAGTTGTAAATGGGTATTCACCGTTAAATATCACACTGATGGCAGTCTAGATCGATACAAGGCTCGGTTGGTCGCTCGAGGTTTCACACAAACCTATGTTGAGCACTATATGGATACATTTTCTCCGGTGACTCGTCATTCTACCCTTCGTATACTCTTATCAGTTGCTGTGGTACGTGACTGGACTATATCTCTACTTGATGTCAAGAATGCATTCTTGTATGGAGATCTGCAGGAAGAAGTCTACATGCAGCAGCCACCATGGTTCACTGCTGAGGGGGAGAAGCATATGGTGTGTAGACTTCACAAGGCAATTTATGGTCTTAAACAGAGCCCAACGGTGTGGTTCCAGAAACTTTCCCATCTGATTGAACGATAGGGTTCAAGAGATCGAATGCAGACCACTTATTGTTTATTAAGAAGTCGTCTACAGGTACAGTTGTCATCATGGTCTATGTTGATGATATTCTGGTTACAGGAGATGATGTTCAGGGAATAGAGAGAGCAAAAGCGTTTCTAGGCCGTCAGTTCGTCACAAAGGATCTTGGAACCCTAAGATACTTTCTGGGGTTGAAATTTGCCAGGAATGCACAGGGTCTAGTGATGACCCAAAGGAAGTATATTACAGATTTTTTGACTGAAATAGGCATGGCTGAATGCAGACCATCGAGTATTCCCATGGATCCAAGCATGAAGCTGTATGATGATGACACTGCTGAAGTAGACAAGAGGAGATATAGAGAAATGGTGGGTAAGATCCTTTATATTACCATAACTCGACCTGATATTGCCTTTGCAGTAAGCCGGGTGAGTCAATTTATGGAGCAGCCAAGAGAAGTTCATATGGATGCCATATACATGATACTGAGTTATCTAAAGTCTTCTCCAGGTTCAGGGTTGCTATTCCGAAAGGGAACAGATCTATCTATTTCAGCATGTGCAGATGCCGATTATGCAGAATGCCCTAAGGATAGAAAGTCAACCTCAGGATTTGCCGTGTTTGTTGGGAGCTCTCTAATCTCTTTGAAAATCAAGAAACAAACCGTTGTGGCAAGGTCCAGTGCAGAATCTGAATATAGGGCCATGACGCAAGCAAGCACGGAGATGATGTGGGTTCAATCTATGCTAGAGGATCTACATGTAGCCGTACCTTTACCTATGCAGCTTCAGTGTGACAATCAGGCAGCATTGTTTATTGCCAACAATCTAGCATTCCATGAGAGAACAAAGCATATTGAAGTTGACTGCCACTACACTAGAGACTTAATCCAGAGAGGCTTGATATCTACATCTCATGTGAGCTCAGGGGATCAGACTGCTGACATAATCACCAAGCCGTTGCTCAGAGGACCCTTCTAGAGATGTTCTTCCAAGCTGAGTATGATCGACATTTATGCTTCACCTTGAGGGGGAGTATAGAGATTATTATTATTATATGTTATGTACCTTTTTGTAATTTCTTATTGTTCTCTGGACTACTATGTATTTTACCCATGAGGTCTCTCCCTATATAAGAGAGCCTAGGGTTCCCTTGAATAATAGATTGCTCATTTTTCACAACAATGGTGTATGTTGACGATATACTCATTACAGGAGATGATATGCAGGGAATAAAAAATAGCAAAAGAATTCTTGGGCCGTGAATTCGTTACCAAGGATCTAGGAGTACTGAGATATTTTCTTGGATTGGAGTTCGCTAGAAATAAACAAGAACTCGTGATGACTCAGAGGAAATATGTCACCGACTTGCTAAGTGACACATGTATGCTTGGGTGTCGACCTGCTTCTACACCAATTGATCCAAGCATGAAGATGCATGATGATGATACTGAGGAGGTTGACAAAAGTAGGTACAAAGAACTGGTAGGGAGGCTTCTTTATGTTACTATTACCAGACCAGATATTACATTTGCAGTAAATAAAGTGAGCCAGTTTATGGAGCAACCTCGCCAGGTACACATGGACGCCATACATATGATACTAAGGTACCTTAAGTCATCTCCAGGTCCAGGATTGATGCTTAGAAAGAGGGCACTATTACTATCTCAGCATGTGCAGATGTGGACTATGCAGGGTGCGTGAAGGATAGAAAGTCTACATCATGCTTTGCTATATTTGTTGGGGAGTCACTTGTCTCATGGAAAAGCAAGAAGCAAACAATAATTGCAAGATCTAGTGCTGAATCGGAGTATAAAGGCCCAAGCATGTGCAGAAGTGACGTGGGTTCGCGCAGTTCTGACATATCTACATATAGATCTTCCTCTTCCCATGTCACTAGAATGTGACAATTAGGCTGCATTATTCATTGCAAACAACCCTGCATTTCACGAGAGGACGAAGCACATTGAGGTGGATTGCCATTATATATGTGATATGATCCATAAAGGTTTCATTTCTACAACCCATGTCAGCTCAGGCCATCTACTTCAGACCAACGGTTTGAGGATCTTGTCACCGGACTACGGGGATATCATGCCTCCTACTACTACTGATTCACCAGGAGGACACTCAGGCATCGCAGCTTCAGTCTCTGCCACCACGTCAGCCACGACAGGCACATCAGGTAGCGTATATGCCTTTACATCATGTCACAGTTCTGATGATCTCAAGTCCAGTTTGAAAGTCAGGAACCCGCCTGTGGCGGTTACATTGACTTTGTTTTCAGACATCTTGCCGGATGTATAAGACTAGGGTTTTGTAGATCAAAGAATTAATGTCTACACAAACATATGTGGATTTGAATGCATATGTAGACTTATGCACTCAAATCTACTGACCAAGCGGAGACCCCGACGCTGGAGCACGCAGACGCTGCACACGGACATGGTCCGCACGCAATGGGACGGTGTGCGGGCGTTACGCGAGGCGGACTACGCCCACGGTTCGGATTGCATGCAGGCGATGGAGCACGCTCGATAGCAAGGAGGCACCACTGCACAAGAAGGTACCGATGCGGCGCGCGCGCGAGGGCTGGAGCGCGACGAAGGCTGGAGCGCGGTGCGAGGGCTGGGGCGCAGTGACGAGGGAGCAATGCCCAGAGACTGGGAGGGTGCCGCGCGGAGGAGAGAGAGGGCGGCGGGTAGGGTTATGGTTCGGATACGAGAGCTCCGATCGAGGACCACCACTCTGTTACCATGTTTGAGAAAAATAAGAGAGATGTATATTCCTATAACCGTAGGCTCTCTTATATAGGGGAGAGGTTAATGGGTAAATTACATATGATAGACATAAAGAAATAAAATGATTGAAAAGATACATAGGAATGTAGAAATATTTCATTAATATTATTAAATTTATTAAATAAGAATTGTAAAATACATTGGAAAAATGCCTAAATTAAGGATGGATTACCTTATATATGGTGAGACCCCGCCTCATTTGAAGTTTCTCCTATATATATGGGTTAAATGAGTATGCTCCTTGGGAGCATATAAGAGTATGCTCCTACCTTTCTTTCCGCAATTTTTTTAATTTTTTGAAATGAAACATGGTGCGATTTACTTAGAATAATAATTGGATTATGTGTTTCAGGTTTCGTGCAAAACAGATGTTCCTAACACTTCCATCTGAAGGGGGTCAATTTCAGCAAATGAGATCGTTAAAATTTGACAATCTTGATGGAGGAGATAGAAGTCTCGAATTAAGTCAAATTTTGAATGACACCATGGTGACATATTGTGATCTAAATTCCACTATGTTTCATTTTAGAAAAATAAAAAAAATACACATAAAAAATATTGGGAGCATGTAAGTTACATGCTCCCAAGGAGCATACTCCTTCCCCCCCCCCCCCCATATATATAGAGAGAGAGGGCTGATCCGGTGAGAGCCAAAAACTGTGAGAACATGAGAGCAGTGAGTCTGGACCATTAAATTCTTCTCATATCTCTTCTCTTCCAATCAATCAGTAGAATCTAATGGTCCAGACTCACAGCTCTCATGCTCTCACAGTTTTTAACTTTCATAGGATCAACCCCCCCCCTCCTCCTCTCTATAGGCTCTAGCTTTTAGTTAAATGTCGAGATAATATAGAGTTAGAGTTTCAGGGTCCATTTTCTTATTTGTATACCACTTATTCCTTGTACAACTTCGCCACCACACCTCCTATATAACGAGGGATAGGCCTTTCGTGATAAATCATGTTTTCTTTTCCTCACATTATTTGTGCTCCCAAGGTTAATATATAATCGCACTGATCCTATCACAGGTATCTTGCCAGAGATTGCTGATGCAAGGCAGGAGTATTGGTCTTCCTTAGCCCCACTACCCTTAGAAGCAGTCTTATCTGCGGGACAAAAAGCCAGAGAAGATACTTTAGCAGGTTAGAAGTTCTTCATATTAAGCCGATTGAAATTTCAGAGAAATTCAAGTTCGTTGTTTCCTGATTTTGTTAATTCGTTAATATTTATTTATTTGTGTATTTTACTTTGATTCTATCTGTCGAGTAGGAAGAGACCTTTTGGATGATGGAGATCGAGACCAATTGGATTTGAAAGATTTGAGTGGTGAAGGTAACATTGAAAGCATGCTTTTAGTTGAGAAGGGGCTTCGAGAGTTAGCTTCATTGAAGGTATTGCAGTTCTATTGTATGTTTCCTTTGTATTTTATCTCTACTTGAGGACGTTTGAATTCTTTCTTACATGCAATGGTCTTTTCTGGCAGAATTATATATATCCATGTTAATAAATTTGGAATCTGGGAAAAGATGGAAATGTAATTATTTAAGTTATAACATTACTGCTACTATCTTATTGGACCTGTTGATGATGTAACATTATTGTTCACCGTACTGGAAAAGGTGATGTAATGCCATTATTAACCGTAGAGGAGATTTCTACTTGAAAAGATGCATGTCTGCTATTTTAGGTTGACAAGGCTCGAGAGTGGTGGAGTTATATGTAGTCTCCAATCTCTGGGGACTCATGGTTAATGTAGAAGGTGATGTGTCGTAGCTGACTTCAGCTCAGGTTGTATGCATGGAGGATTATGCGGAGTGGGGTTGGTGGTCCTTTTATATGGTGCTGGATTTTTTGATGGGTTAGATTGAGTTTGTATCCTAGAGGAGGAAGGAAATGTATATGATGAAGGGAGAATTCATGGCTTGGAAGTGGTATCTCCACATATGAGGATACAGGAGGCACATTCTGCTTAGACATGAACTCCTCTTCGAACTGTATAAAATATTTCATAGATTATATTTCCATTAAATTTGTCTTAGACCGATAAATAAAATTGTTGGAGTATGTTCAGCATGCATTCTTTGTTATTAACTTCCACATTCTTAGTTTCCAATATGGTATAAGAGCGGTTTCGATGCTCGAGGATGTATTTTATATTTTTATTGTTAGTTCAAGTTTTGTCCAAGTTCTAGGGTTTAGATTGAAACACTATTTTTTTCTCAGCAGCAAGCATCTCGAATCATCGTCGATTCCAGGAAAATAATTAGGGTTCCATCTTTGGAACCCTAAATCCAACGCGGTATCTCTCCAGCCTCCATTCACCGATCCAAGCATGGTCGACGATCCAAGATCCTTCTGAATGACTGCGATGGCCATGATTCCATGTCTTTTCAGACGATCCCATCCACGTACAGGCGGTGCCGGTCCCTCCGGTGGCTCCAAACATTCTTGCGGAGCCAGCTCCATGCAGCGCAAGAACCATAGCGTGCAACCAAAGGGCTTCGAAGCCCTGTTCCAAGCATATTCCTCTGCTCGAGGCGACCTCCAAATCTCCGTGCTTCGCCCTCCAGATCGTCGCCACATCTCTAGGCGCACAAAACCATCTACGTCGCACGTCTTCTCCAGGCGACAAAGGTCCTTCACGCAAGGTGGCATTGCACCCATGCAGTGGATCCCACCGCCCATCTCTCTTGGAGGCGGCGACGACAAGAAACTACTGAAAAAAGCCGTGCTCTCCCTCCGATCTCGCACTACACCATCTTTGGGCTACATCTAACGAAGCACCACCTCAGGTAGTGCCCTCCCTCTCATGGCTCCTTCAGATCCGATTAGACAGAAGGAAGCGATGCAACTCCAGATCGAATCCCAGGCGATGCCGCTCCTCTTCTATTCTCCCGCATAGGCGGCGCGAGATCCAATTTTTCAAGGCAACAGATAAGGGTACCCACTGCCACCCTTTGGCATCGAATCTTCATCCGACTTCCTCCTTTCTGGAAGCAGAGGCTGTAGCAACCCCAGCAGCTCGCTCTGCCTCACATGCTCCAACGACCCCAGCAACAAAGGCCGCTTTTACCCCTCCATGCGGCACCCTCTCGAGGAGCAGAGCCCCATCGGGAGTGTTGGGCGTTCGAAGAGAAGGGTTCCCAAGTGGGAACTATAAAATAAGCCCAATGTGGGTTGTTTTTGTAAGGACCCAAATGAGCCAAAAGAAAATTGAAAAAAAAGAGAGATCATGCCCAATTGGGCTGAGAGTATAAAAAAAAGGAAAAAAGGGGACACAACATTAATTAAGAGAGGAAGAGAGAAGGCCCACAGTTTTGTAAGCCCTATTTGGGCTGAGTTTCAAGGGTCCAATTGTACCACAAGTTTATATAATTTAAAAAAGGTGCGTACAAAAAAAACGTACGTGGGACAAAAAGAAGGGAGGAAAAGCTATAGAAAAAATTGATGATGAACGACTTATTTTAAAAAATGTGACGACTATTAGAAAATGATTGAAATTGCTGATAAGAAAAAATGATTTGAAAAAAATGAGAGAAAAGCCGAAGAAAATGTAGACGGCTTTTGTGATTCATGTTTTCCTTATTTTTTTGTCTTCTTCCAGCTTTGTCGATGTTTGTTAGTCCGGTCAGTCTGGGAGAAATGGGGAGTATTGTGTAACGTTATATGCCTGTTTCAGATTCAGATTCCTTAGGCCAGATTTTCCAGACTGTACAGATGTTTAGACTCATCGATCAGATTCCAAATCTACAGTTTAATTCGCACATGTAAGCGATCACCGGTTCAATGGTCCCCATCTTTCTAGTTTTGTCCGCTCAGGGTTTTCATGTGATCCATAGGGACTCCAGAGTAGAGATCAGATTCCCTATGCCATGTAGGATAGGGTTTTCATGTGGTTTCATAGGTATTCCAGAGTAGAGATCCCATTCTTTGAGCCAGTATGGGAGAAACCCAGTTCTCCGACGGGGAGATTTTTCAGACTCCATTCTCCAATGATCGTGGACTCCGACGAGGATGTCTCCATGACTTTTTCAGTTCGACCCTTCAGGGAGGGAGCAGTTGTCCACATGATTGTGGCGGGCCAGAATACTCTGACGAGGAGACTCATTTTCAGTAGTAGTAACTCTGACGGGTGCAATACAAAGCATATGCTATCCGATGAGGAGATTCACTTCGACTTACACTCCAGCACGTTTGTTCCTCCTTACCTGCATGACATGAGAAGCAACGTCCTCGGCAACAACCAATAGTTATGTATGCGTTGAGTTGATATTGTCCATAGTGTCCTATAGCGTGATTTCTTTCTATTTGTCCAACTTGAGCATTGCATGCTCCAGCTTGAGGGGGAGTGTTGGAGTATGTTGAGTATACGTCACTTATGCGGTAGATGGGTAAATGGATCCCTCCATTTGCCACAACCAGTTCTTTAGTCCCACATCGATTGTCTGCGGGATGTGGAGACTAAGTGAAGGTTATATAAGAAGCCTCTCACCCGCTTGTAATAGTTGAGAAAGTTGTTTGGCTTCCGCATTCTTAGTTTCTAACACAGATCATGGACGACATTGATAATAGAAACAACTAGAAGAATACTTGCTTAAATAATATTTAATTGTCTCCCATATGGGGGCGGTCGTTTGTTTGGCATCGCAAACAAGGCCAATGGTGCAATCGTTGTGGATTCTACGGTCACTACGCGTCTTCTTGCATGTTGCTTCCGCGCTGCTTTTGTGGTGGTCAGGTGGGGCATCAGAAGCTCTTGTGTACAAAGGGGGTGAAGCTCCAGAACATCAAGTTTGTTTGTAGCATCGTAGAACCGAAACTTCTGGCGATGTCGGAGTTGTGGTCTACTATACGAACCTACGATGTGGTCTATGAGGGAAATTACCAAGCTGTATTTGTGAAGAATGGGTTATTCATCGACTCTTCAAAGTCGAAGGCTCTGAAGTTATCACGATTTTGGATTTTGTACGCAAGCTTTAGGGTGGTTCGTTTTCAGGCGATGTGGTTATTATGGACTCCAATATTTGTTGTGCAAGAAGAATATCGGAGGCCGAGATCGCTCTCTTACTGTGCGAAGACCATTCTTCTGAGGTTGTTTGGAACCACCTCGGTTTACCAAGCTTCACGATCTGGGCTAAGGGTGGTACACATCTTTGGTGTATCCTTTCTCTCATGCTCATTCAAAAATCTGAGATCAACATTGAGGGTCTGGGGTGGGTGACGAGAGTTCTTGCTGATGGTCGCCAACCAGAATCAGATCTGTTGGTGACTGTTGGTCTTGGAAGGTTCATTGACTTCCGTCTTGGAGTCCGTTTGTTTCTTATAGGTGGGTTAAGCCTCTTTCCGTCTGATGGTCCAGGTCCTTTCCCATCACGACTACCTTCTCTGGTGCTGGAATCTGCCGTAAGCTTGTCCACATCATCTCTGGCTAAGCAACAACTATTACAAGAGATCCTAGAGGACCAGTTACTGCACTCGTCGGCACTAATTTTGGAAGTTTTTCTAAATGAGACAATTTCCTTGGATCTGATGAGTTTGCTTTTACGGTTGGAGCCTAACCTGAAAGGATTGGGATCCAATTCGCAACTCCTTTCTCTCTTTCCAGCCCCAACGATGCCGCCCTTCCTATTAGGGCTTGGTTTTGTTCTGAAAGCGTTTTCAGCAGTGGCGAATAATGTCCTTGCTCCTTTGCTATCAGATTTGAACCCGAACTGAAGTTTCCAGGAGTTGGAGCACTCATTTTTGGAGTACTCGATTATTGTAACCCACATAGCGATGAACTTGCTTCATTTCGAGGCTTCGTTTGAATAAGAGAAGATACTGATGCAGTGAGACCTCGTTGGGCTCCTCTGCTCCTATTCTCTCTGATGTGATAGCTCTGTTGAATTTACCCTTGCTTTTTCTTCCTTCATCGCTTTTTCACTGATGTTGATGCCACAATTTCTGATTCTACGCCGAAGGAGGTTGTTTTGGGTGATCAACATAACCTTGCGGAGCATCCTCTCAAGCCCTCTAAAGCCCTGGATGTGTTGGATTATGTTGTCACTGTGCTTCCTTAGAGCTAGCCCCACCTCAGATCAATCCTCTGCTCATAGCTGCTAGTGGGCCTATTATACCAGCGGATGCTGATTCCTCTGTTGTGGTTGGGGGGAATGGGGTTAAATTGAAGCGGTGTCGAAATAGAAAGCGAACGAAGACGATTAACATGGAGTATGTGGTTATCTCCGACCATAAAGCCCATGTTGCAGTGGTAGTGTGTGGGGTTCGAACACCAGGACCGTGTCAGTTCTCTTAGCGAAAGTTTTAACTTGGAATGTCAGGGGTCTGGGTACCCAGAAAAATAGAGCTCGATTGGAGCCCCATTATCTGAGTGGGGTTGTGACATGGTCTTATTGCAGGATCAAAGCTTTTCTCCGGTTCCACTCTCCTCTCGAGGTCATTTTGTGCAGGAACTTTTTCTGCATTCAGATCATTGGATGCTATTGGTACTCGGGGGGCGGGGGGGTGTCGCTTAGAAGGACTCACTCTTCAGTCTTGTATCATAATTAAAGGGAAATAATCTCCTTACTGTCCTTTTGGAATGCGTAGAAGAGAATGAATTGTAATGTTTATTCTATGAGTTTTGAGTCTCATATATAGAGAAACCGTAGAGAACATGTCAGAGTATATATGTTATGCGTCACTTATGGTGTAGATGGGTAAATGGATCACTCTAGGATCCATTTACCACATCCAGTTGTTTAGTCCCACTTCTACCATTTCCGAGATGTGGAGACTCAGTGAGGGCTATATAAGAAGCCCCTCACCCTCTGTATCTAGTAAGAAAGTGCAATGCATAAATCAATCCTTCGAGGCGTTCTCCCATGGTTTCATCCCGCTCCTTGGAGAGTAGGGTTCCACATTAAATCCTGAGTTCGTCATGTTTATTTTCTATCTTTGATTTTCGTTTCCGCATTCTTTATTTTCTAACATGGTATCAGAGCGGATTCAATTCTCGAGGGTTTATGTTATTATATGTTCGAGATTCCATTTATCATATTCTTTTCTTAAAGATTATTATGTATCTTAAAGTTTGAGATTTATATCTAGGATTTTGGAGTCCTAATTTTGCAAGGAAAAGGGTGTATCCTCCATTCGATTCCAGCAAGAAAAGTTCGATCTTTCGCCAACTAGGGTTCCACAGCTCCTTTCCTACATACATGACAGCTATGGTTCTAATCTGGAACTCTAAATCCCTCGTCTACATGCGGCATGCGCCCAACCATGACTACCACTGATCCTTCGCCTCCTGGACAAAAGCCTCCTCCAAATCATGCTACAACACTGCAGGCGGCACCGCCCCATCTCCCATTCGTGCGGGTTCATTCCAGGACATCCTCTAATGGTGGTCGCATAAGCTTGGGCTCCCTGCCGCCCCAGTCTCCATCGCGCATGCACCTACCAAGTAGATGCGTTGAACCCAAGTCCAGAGCACCATCGCGCACCCACCTGGCAGCCGCATCTTCTTTAGGCAACAAGGACCATCGGGCCTCCAAGGCGGAGGTCACATGATCCAAGCAGATAACAGGCGACAGAGCGCCACCACCAGCAACATCGCCACCCCTCGCTTGATGCCCTCATACCTCCTCCCTCAGCTCACGAGCAGTGCCTCAAAGAGGCACCGCCTCCACATGTTGCCCCTGCCGCTTCTCCTCTCCAGATCGCCACGCATCCTCCAGTGTTTCGCATCCCCTCTTGAGCGGTGGCAGCAGGCAACCGCCCTCCTTCCTCCCTATGGCGGCGGCAGCAATTTCCTTCGAAGAGAAGGGTTCCCCATTGTGGGTGCCCTAACTTGTGCGGAGATGGGGCTCGATACCCCTTAATTTAAATGAAGGGGTGGGTCGGTTCAATTGGTTTATTAGAAAAAAGGGTAGGGATGTCCTGTTGCAGTTCAACTCACTAAAAGGGGGGGGTTGAGAAGGTAAAAATAAAAATATAAATTGGAGGACCTAATTTGAGAAAAAGACTGACTTTTATTTGAGCCCGTTATTTGGGGTGTGAAATTCCTTTGAAAAAGGTGCGTACAAAAAAATGTACGCGAAAAAAAAGAGAACTCGAGAAAAAATGAGGATGAACGACTTAAATTTTTTGTTAAAAGGAGAGTCGGCTATTGAAAAATGATTCCAAAAAATGATTGAAAAAAAGTCGAGAAAAAAGCTTGAGATCGACATTTGTGATTCATGTTTTCTCCCACATTTCTCTTGTCTTCTCCCAACTTTGTCGATGTGATTGTTTTCCGACAAGAATGGGAGAAAGGGGGAGTATTGTGTAGAGTTCTATGGCCATGATGATCCCAGTTCAAATTCAGATTTTCCAGTCAGAGACAGGCTAGATTTTTCAGACCCTACAGATGTTTAGATATTCAGACTTGACGTCAGATTGATTCTGAGTCTTCAATTTCAGAAGCACATGTGTGCAATCTTTTTTATGTGGTCCCCATCTTTTGTTTTGGTCAGAGTTTTCACGTATTCCATAGGGACTCCAGAATAGAGATCCCATTCCCTATGCCATTTGGGATATGGTTTTCATGTGGTTTATGTAGAGATATTTCTAGTATTTATGTACTTATGTGTCATGCTTATTTTCATTGTTCCATCTTATGTAATTTATCCATAGGCTTCCTCTATATAAGAGAGCCTAGGGTTCCCTGGAATAAACAAGTCCTCTCTTTCATTTCTTGCAACATGGTATCAGAGCCTCCACCCTAAACCCTAGCCGCCCCTCTCATCACCGTCACCCACCCCATCCCTGCCGCCCACCCCATCCCCGCCGCCTCTCCTCCTCCCCGCCGCCCCTCCTCCTCCCCGCCGCCTCTCCTAAACCTCGCCGCCTTTCCTCCTCACCAAGGGCGCCGTGCGCGGCCCCTAAGCAACCCCTTTTTTCTCCAACTCGATGCCGTCTCTTCTCTTCATGGGTATGAGTGCATAAGTCTACATATGCACTCATATCTCACATGTTTATGTAGATGATTCTTCATTGGTCTACAAACCCTAGTTCTTCGTCTCTGCCAACTATGTCAGAAAACAAGGTTGATATGCCCTCCATTGGTGCCTTCAAAGGTCCAGCGCCAATAGTCAAGATGGATGGGATGAATTACGTGCTTTGGGCGATGCAGTTCATGAGCCTTATGAAGTCCAACGGTAAGAACCACATTCTTACCGAAGATGAGCCCACGGCGAAGACGGGGATTTACACCTCATGGGAGGCTGATGATTCGTATGCCAAGGTCTGGCTTTCTGACACTCTGACAATGGAGATTGCCAATGATGTCCTACATCAGCCCACGGCTAAGGCCATGTGGGATATTCTTGCTGCGACGTATTCGAAGATGAGGAACGAGACCAAGATCCTCCAACTTCAGCACGACATCTTTACGGTCAAGCAGAATGACCGACCGCTGCATTCGTTGTATACATCGCTACGGGGAATGTTTGAGAAGCTTTACAGTATCATTTCACTGACGGCGACCCCTGAGCAGCAGAAGACGTTACGGAATGCTACAATGGTGGGGGTCTTACTAGCTGCCCTAGACCCGGAGTATGATGCGGCTCGCTCGCAGATACTGGCCGATGCTACTATTCCTCCGGTGGAGTAAGTGTATCGACGACTCAGCCGAATTTCGGTTTCTTCTCCAACGTCCTTCAGCGATGGCTGCTTCCCGAGGCAGAGGTGTCCCCTCTTCTTTTCGTGGTTGTGGACCTCGTGGTTGAGGTGGCCGCTTCCGTCAGCCATGCACCTTCTGTCTTCGCCCAGGTCATGCGGAAGATACATGCTATTCTAAGCATGGTTTTACTGCATCTGCCCGTGTAGCCGAGCATGCTGTGCCCACACCGCCATCTACTTCAGACCAGTGGTTTGAGGATCTTGTCACCGGACTACGGGGATATCATGCCTCCTACTACTACTGATTCACCAGGAGGACACTCAGACATCGCAGCTTCAGTCTCTGCCACCACGTCAGCCACGACAAGCACATTAGGTAGCATATATGCCTTTACATCATGTCACAGTTCTGATGATCTCAAGTGCAGTCTGAAAGTCAGGAACCCGCCATCTATCTAATAGAAGTTTTGACCCGTTCTCGATGCTTGTGATAGTTACAAGCTCGTTCGCTAGTCTTAGTCCAGTTGGTTTCGGAATGGATCATGGACTCCGGTGCGACACATCATCTCTGTCATGATAGAGATAAGTTTACATTCAACAGGGAGGTTTCCCTAGGGAGATCGGTAGTAATAGCCGATGGGACTCATTCCCCCATCATTGGACAGGGGGAGATCAGTTTGACACCCTCCATTCGCCTGCTGAATGTTTTGCATGCTCCAGATTTCGCGATGAACTTACTTTCTATTAGTCAGCTTACAAAGGATTTGCATTATTGAGCTATATTTGACCCATCATCTCTTATTTTTCAGGACATTCTAACGGGCAGGGTGATTTGTTGCGGATGTGAGCAGGATGGTCTTTATCGGTTGGTTCACACCTCCTATGCTGGTGTCTCATCTCAGTCCAGTGGATCTGCTTCTCCCTTTAGGTGACATCTGTTTTTTGGTCATCTTTCTCTTCGGAAGCTGCATCATATTTTGCCCCAGATTTCACCGAAGTCTTCTTTCCAGTGTGAAGCATGTCATTTGGGAAAGCATCACAGGTCTACTTTCCCTCGTCGTGAGTCTAGGAGTAGTCGCTCCCCTTTTGAGTTATTGTATGTTGACATTTGGGGTCCGAGTCATGTACCTGATCACCAGGGACACATATTTTACCTAGTGGTCGTCGATGATTTCTCTAGATTGTCTTGGGTCTTTTTATTGAAAAATAAAACTGAAGCGGGAGATGTAATAAAAAATTTTATCAATGAAATTTAGAATGTTTTTTCCTCTAATGTGAAGATTGTGCGCACAGATAATGCATTAGAATTTTGCACTCGTGCTCTGTCCCATTTCTTCTTGTCTTCTGGCATTATTCATCAAACAACTTGTGCCTACACGTCTCAATAGATTGGTGTTGCAGAGAGAAAACATCGTCATCTCCTTGATGTGGCTCGAACTTTACTCATTCATAGTTGTGCTCCTCTATCTTTTTGCGGTGATGATGTTCTTATGGCGGGTTATCTGATCAATCGTATGCCATCTTCTGTGTTGGGTGAGAAAGGTCGTCTTTTTGTTGTCTTTTCTGACAGGGAATTGTTCTTACTAACTCCTCGTGTTTTTGGTTCAGTTCCATTTGTCCATCACCTCACTCCAGGGATTGACATGCTCTCACCTAGGGCTGTCAAGTGTGTTTCTGGGGTACTTTCGTACTCAAAAGGGCTATCGATGCTATGATCCTATGAATAACAGATATTATGTCTGTACTGATGTCACCTTTTTTGAAAATGTCATGTATTTCTCGCCTACAGGTGACAGGATGACTCCTTCCACTACTGATGATGACATTTATGTGCCACCTCCTCCTGTATGTCAGTCTGATCACATACCTATTCCTGCTGTGCCACCACCGTCACCATCATCACCACCACCACCACCTCCATCACCGCCAGTACCACCTCTACCGAAATTTTATACTCGTCGTCCGAATCCTGCTCATGGAGGCCATCATTCATCCACCACGCCCCAGGTATGTCTAGGTGATATTAGTAATGAGGGGACTGACAATGCACAAGTGCAGGACAATGATGTACATGTGGACACTGTTGATGATTTGGATGTACCTATTGCCTTGAGGAAATCCAAGTGGACGTGTGCGTCTTATCCACTTGCTTCATAGGTTTCATTTCATTGCCTCACTGGTGATTTTCAGAGATTTGCTATTGCCCTATCTACCGTGGAGATACCACGGAACTTTCAGGATGCCTTGAAAGGCAGCAGCTGGCGGTTTGCCATGGAAGAGGAAATGGCTGCATTGCGATCTCGTGGTACATGGAGCTTGGTTGATGCTCCCCTAGGAGCTTCTGTGGTCAGTTGTAAATGGGTCTTTACTGTCAAATATAATGCGGATGGCAACCTTGATCGCTACAAAGCAAAACTAGTTGCCCGCTTCTTCACTCAGACCTATGGCGTGGATTATATGGACACTTTTTCCCCGATGACCCGTCATTCAACTCTACGTGTTCTTCTGTCAGTCGCAGTGGTACGTGATTGGCCCTTATTCCAACTTGATGTTAAAAATGCCTTTTTATATGGAGATCTGCGGGAAGAAGTCTACATGCAGCAGCCTCCGGGGTTACCTCCGGGGTTTGTTGTTGAGAGGGAGTTTCATATGGTGTGTAGACTTCACAAGACCATATATGGTCTTAAACAAAGTCCGCGGGAATGGTTTCAGAAGCTTTCAGATCTCATCCAGAAGTAAGGGTTCATAAGATCAAATGCTGACCACTCCTTGTTTGTCTAGAAGATGCCTAGAGGTACTGTTGTTATTATGGTATATGTTGATGATATACTTGTTACGGGAGATGACTTGCAGGGGATAAAGATGGAAAAAGCATTTTTAGGCCATCAGTTTGTGCAGGATCTTGGTACTCCTCGATACTTTCTGGGATTGGATTTTGCGAGGAATGCGCATGGTCTTGTGATGACCCAAAGAAAATACATTACAGATATGCTTGTTGAGACAGTTATGATCGGGTGCCGACCCTCTACTACTCCCATGGATTCTAGTATGAAGCTATATGGAGATGATACAGAGGAGGTTGACAAAAGAAGATATAGAGAAATGGTGGGAAAACTTCTCTATATTACTATCACCAGACCTGACATTGCTTTTGCAGTTGTCGGGTGAGTCAGTTCATGGAACAGCCCGGACATATACACATGGATGCTGTATATATGATATTAAGATATCTAAAGTCGTCTCTGGGTGCGGGATTGTTGTTCAGGAAAGAAACAAATCTTTCTATCTCAGCTTGTGCTGATGCGGATTATGCAGGATGTCCTAGAGGTCGGAAATCTACCTCAAGTTTTGCAGTGTTTGTTGGCAGTTCGTTAGTTTCTTGGAAAACCAAGAAACAGATAGTAGTGGCTAGATCTAGTGCTGAATCTGAGTACAGAGCCATGGCACATGCAAGTACAGAGATGATGTGGGTTCGAGCCGTATTAGCATATGTGCATATAGATTTACCATTACCCATGGAGTTACAATGTGATAATCAAGCAGCATTATTTATTGATAACAATCCCGCATTTCATGAAAGGACGAAGCATATTGAGGTAGACTGCCACTATACCAGGGATATGATTCAGAAGGGGTTGATTTCTACTTTCCATGTTAGTTCAGGAGAGCAGATTGCAGATATTTTTACTAAGCCATTGCTCAAAGGGCCGTTTCAGAAATGTTCTTCCAAGCTGAGCATGATTGACATCTATGCTCTATCTTGAGGGGGAGTGTAGAGATATTTCTCGTATTTATGTACTTATGTGTCATGCTTATTTTCATTGTTCCATCTTATGTAATTTACCCATAGGCTTCCTCTATATAAGAGAGCCTAGGGTTCCCTAAAATAAACGAGTCCTCTCTTTCATTTCTTGCAACAGTTTCATATGGACTCCAGAGTAGAGATCCCATTCTCTGAGCCAGTATGGGAGAGACCCAGTTCTCCGACGAGGAGACTTTTCAGACTCCATTCTCCAGTGACCGTGGACTCCTACGAGGATGCCTCCACGGCCTTTCCAGTTCAGCCCTTTCAGAGATGGAGCAGTTGTCCACATGTTGTGGCAGGTTAGAGTTCTCCAGGTGGAGACTCATTTTCATTTGCAGTGAGTCTGACAGGTGCAGTACATGGCACATGCGCTTCGAGGAGACTCAGTTTGACTCACACTCCAGCCCGTTTGGTCCTCCTCACCTGCACGACATGAGAAGCAACATCCTCGACAGCATCTGACAGTTGTGCTCGTTGAGTTGATATTGTTCGTAGTGTCCTATAGCGTGAGTTTGAGATTTCTTTCTGTTTGTCCAAGCTGAGCATTGCATGCTCCAACTTGAGAGGGTGTGTTGGAGTATGTGTTTTGTGTCACTTGTGATGTAGATGGCTAAATGGATCACTCCAGGATCCATTTACCACATCCATTAGTTTAGTCCCACATCTAACAGTTGTTAGATGTGGAGACTCGGTGAGGGCTATATAAGAAGCCCCTCACCCCTGTATCCAATGAGAAAGTGTAATGCGTAAATCAACCCTTTGAGGTGTTCTCCCGTGGTTTCATCCTGCTCCTTAGGGAGTAGGGTTCCACACTAAATGCCGAGTTTTTCATGTTTATTTTCTATCTTTGATATTCGTTTCCGCGTTCTTTATTTTCTAATAGAACAAAAATGGAAAATTTGTATATGGCTTCAAAGGGTTACATAACTCAAATAAAATAGAAAATGCAATAACTCTAATACTCTCCCTCAAGTTGGAGCATATCTATCCATCATACCCAACTTGGAAATCAAACACGAGAGACATTTCTTCGATAGTGCCTTCATGAAGATTTTATAAGCCGAAGTTCAGTGGAGATGTGTGGAGTAGTGATCTTTCCTTCTCGTATTGCATCATGAGTGAAGTGACAGTCAACCTCAACGTGTTTCGTCCGCTCATGGAACACATGATTGGTGGCGACATACGTAGTGGACTTGTTGCCACAGTATAAGGGTACATGAGTAGCAACTAAAAGTCCAAGTTCCTGTAGAAATGAGGCAAACCATGTGATCTTACCAATGGCTTGGGAGACTGCCATGTATTCTACCTCTGCATTCGATCTGGAGACCACTGTCTGCTTTTTGCTTCATCAAGTAACCAGGTTGCCCCTAACGAGCATGGCATCACCTTTAGTGGATTGACGATCCTCAAGCGAACTGGCATAGTCAGCATCTGTATAGGTGGAGACATCAGTATGACCATTGACCACATAGAAGAGTCCATGTTTGGGAGATTCCTTGAAGTATCGAAGGAACAGAAGAACATCCTGCCAGTGACTGTAAAGAGATCTCTCCATGTGTTGGTTGGCTCTACTCACAACATATGATATATCTGACCTAGTAATAATGAGTGAGATAAAAAAAGTTTACCAACTAGGCTTCTATACCATGTAGTATCCTCAAAAACATGATCAAGAGATGTGGAATGTTTCCTCACTTCTACAGGGATGCTAGATGGTTTGCATCCAAGTAGTCCGACCTCATTTAGTATGTCAAGGAAATACTTCCTCTGTGAGAAATGGAGCCCCTCTGTAGTGCATATTACGTCAATGCCAAGAATGAGACAAAAATCCTACAGCTCCAGCTTGACATCTTCACGATAAAGCAGAATGGTCGACCCCTGCATGCTCACTACACTGCATTGAGGGGGATGTTTGAGAGGCTTCACAGTTTCATGCCTCTCACGGCTACTCTAGAACATTTAAAGACATATCGCAATGCGACGATGGTGGGAGTCTTTCTAGCCTCTCTTGACTCACAGTATGAGGCGACTTCTTCTCAGATTCAGGAAGATGCTACCATTCCTCCAATGGAAGAGGCTTTTCGGCGATTGAGCCAAATCAATATTTCAATCCCTACTACTGTGCCAAATTCTTTTGCTATGACAGCTTCTAGAGGAAGAGGCAATTCATCTCATTTTCGTGGACGAGGATCACGTGGTAGGGTTGCCCGTGGTCGTGGATTACAGTGCACTTATTGTCGTCGGATTGGTCATACAGAAGACACATGCTACTCTAAGCATGGTTTCCCAACATCTGCCCGTGCAGCAGAACATATACAACATCATGGTGCTACGCCAGTGTCGGATCCACGATATAATGACCTAGTGTCTCGTCTACGTGATATCATGCCACAAGCCAGTACGCCTCCACCAGTTTCAGAGAGCAGCTTGGACGTTGCTGCTACCACAGAAGCTAGTTACTCAGGTAGTGCTCATGCTTCTGCTTTCTACCAGGGTTCGTGAACCTCAGAATGGATTGTAGATTCAGGTGCCACACATCATTTGTTTGGAGATAGACACCAACTCACATCCTACAGGGAAGTTTCCCCAGGTTGGATCATCGTCATAGCAGATGGGACTCATTCTTCCATCACAGAATAGGGACAGATCGCCTTAGCACCTTCCATGCAGTTGAAGAATGTTCTCCATGCTCCTAATTTCTCAATGAATTTACCGTTAATTAGTCAGATTACTAAGGATCTACATTATCGAGGGATATTTGACCCATCATCTCTTGTGATTCAGGACATTCTCATGGGAAACGTGATTGGACATGGCTGTGAGCAAGGCGAGCTATATCGACTGGTCCATACACCTTACGTTGGAGCATCATCCCATTCCACTGGATTTGTCTCTCCTTACTTATGACATATGCACTTTGGTCATCTTCCGTTTCAGAAATTGCGCCAAGTCCTTCCTTGAGTAGCATCATCTCACCCCGCTCGCCATTCGATTGTGAAGCTTGTTAGTTAGGGTAGCATCATCAGTCTGTCTTCCCTAGTCGTCAGAGTCGGAGCAGTAGCTCTCCATTTGAGTTTTTTCATATTGATATTTAGGGTCCAAGTCGTGTTCCAGATCATCAAGGAGACATGTTCTATTTAGTTGCTGTGGATGATTTCAGTCGTTTGTCTTGGGTTTTTCTGTAAAAGAATAAATCTGAAGCATGCATCACTATTATGAATTTTATTAAAGAAGTGCAGAATGTGGTTTCTATTTCTATCAAGATTGTGAGAACTGATAATGCCTTTGAATTCTGTACTCGAACATTATCTTAGTTTTTTTCATTCCATGGCATTCTTCATCAAACGTCTTGTGCCTACACGTCCCAACAGAATGGTGTCGCGGAAAGAAAACACCGCTACCTTCTGTATGTCACTCGTACGCTTCTTGTCCAGAGTTGTGCTCCACACTCGTTCTGGGGCGATGCGATTCTTAATGCATATTATCTCATTAACCTCATGCCCTCGTCTATGTTGGGGGAGAAGATACCTTTCTCCCTTATTTTTTCCTAACAAGGAGTTGTTTTCCCTAACTCCACGTGTCTTTGGGTCTGTGGCATTCGTTCACCAGTTGTCTCCAGGGGTTGACAAGCTCTCTCCTAGGCTGTCAAATGTGTTTTTTTGGTGTATTCCAGGACTCAAAAGGGGTATCGTTGTTATGATCCGTTGCGTCGGAGATATTATGTTAGTGCAGATGTCATGTTTTTTGAGTCAGTCATGTTTTTCTCTCCTACAGGTGATAGGTTGGTGCCATCAGATATAAAGGATGAAATCTATATTTCTCCTCCACCCTTGTATGCGCCACAACAAGCTCCTACATCTCCACCACTGTCATCCCCATTACCACCACCATCTCCACCATCGCCACCACCTCTACCACCTCCCATATCTTTGGTTCCTCCTCTACCACGCCACTATAATCGACGGCCAACCCCTGCTTATGATCATGGTTAATCATCAAGCATGTCCCAGGTTTGTTCTGATAACATTATTTCTAATGATGGGACTTACGGCATTTCTCAACAGGAACATGCAGGGGATAACACGGATGTTGGTACAACTGATGCAGATCTTGATATGCCGATTACACTGAGGAAGCAGAAGAGGTCATGTACGTCATATCCGTTGTGAATATTCCAAAGACTCACCAGGAAGCATTAGCTTATAGTAGATGACGTCTGGCTATGGAGGAAGAGATGGTTGCCCTTCAGTCGAGAGGTACTTGGAGTCTTGTTCCAGCTCCAACTGGGGCGACTATAGTAAGTTGCAAGTGGGTGTTTACGGTGAAGCATAATGCCGATGGCAGTATGGATAGGTACAAGGCTCGATTGGTTGCTCGGGGCTTTACTCAAACGTATGTGGTAAATTATCTTGACACGTTTTCTCCTGTTGCTCGACACTTTGCCTTACGGATTCTTTTATCTGTTATTGTGATTCGAGATTGGCCCATGTTTCAATTAGATGTCAAAACTGCATTTTTATATGGTGATCTTCAGGAAGAGGTTTACGTGCAGCGGCCACCTGGGTTTACTGCTGAGGGGGAGTGTGTACAGGTATGCAAGCTTCATAAGGCAATCTATGGCCTAAAGCAGAGCCCAAGAGCTTGGCTCCAGAAGCTCTCATATTTGTTTGAGAAGCAAGGGTTCAAAAGGTCAAATGCAGACCATTCGCTCTTTGTACAGAGGACATCTAGAGGTATGAATGTCATTATGGTGTATGTTGACGATACACTTATTACAGGAGACGATATGCAGGGAATAAAAATAGCAAAAGAATTCTTGGGCCGTGAATTCGTTACCAAGGATCTAGGAGTACTGAGATATTTCCTTGGATTGGAGTTTGCTAGAAATGAATTAGGACTCGTGATGACTCAGAGGAAATATGTCACTGAATTGCTAAGTGACACACGTATGCTTGGGTGTCGACCTGCTTCTACACCAATTGATCCAAGCATGAAGATGCATGATGATGATACTGAGGAGGTTGACAAAAGAAGGTACAATGAACTGGTAGGGAGGCTTCTTTATGTTACTATTACCAGACTAGATATTACATTTGCAGTAAATAAAGTGAGACAGTTTATGGAGCAACCTCGCCAGGTATACATGGACGCCAGACATATGATACTAAGGTACCTTAAGTCATCTCCAGGTGCCGGATTGATGTTTAGAAAGAAGGGCACTATTACTATCTCAGCATGTGCAGATGCAGACTATGCAGGGTGCCCGAAGGATAGAAAGTCTACATCAGGCTTTTCTATATTTGTTGGGGAGTCACTTGTCTCATGGAAAAGCAAGAAGCAAACAATAGTTGCAAGATCTAGTGCTGAATCGGAGTATAGAGCTATGGCCCAAGCATGTGCAGAAGTGATGTGGGTTCGCGCAGTTCTGACAGATCTACATATAGATGTTCCTCTTCCCATGTCACTAGAATGTGACAATTAGGCTGCATTATTCATTGCAAACAACCCTGCATTTCACGAGAGGACGAAGCACATTGAGGTGGATTGCAATTATATCCGTGATATGATCCAGAAAGGTTTCATTTCTACAACCCATGTCAGCTCAGGAGATCAAACGGCAGACATTCTTACCAAAGCTTTACTTCGGGGTTCCTTCCAGAAGTGTCTATCCAAGATGAGCATGATAGATATCTATGCTCCATCTTGAGGGGGAGTGTAGAAGTTTAGTTTATGTTTCTGTATCTTTTATTTATTGTTCTTTTCGTTTCTCTACCATATGTAATTTGCCCATAGACCTCTCCCTATATAAAGAGAGTCTAGGGCTCAAGGAATAAACACAACGCTTATTTTCCCAACAAATATAGTGGAATAGGAGTATTGACAACAATACCGGGTTCTTGCAGAAAATTCAATAACCACGTAATCTCACAGGTAGCTTGAGCCATCACCCTGTACTCTGTTGTACTGGATCTGGATACAATAGTATGCTTCTTGCTTCTCCAGGTAACAAGGCTTCCTTCAACCATCATAGCATACCCTGTGGTGGAGCGTCGATCCTCTGGCAAACTTGCATAATCAGCATCAGCATACACACTCCCCCCTCAACTACGTAACACGAATGCGACACCATTAAACCTCCTCCTTGAGGTCAACAATGAGGAAGACGTTCTTCACATCAAGTTGAAAAATGGGCCAGGCCTTATTAGCAGCAACAGAAAGAATGGTGTGTATGGACACCATTCTGGTAACTGGAGAGGAGGTCTCAAAGTAATCAACCCCATAGGTTTGTGTAAGCCTTTTATTAACTAATCTAGCTTCCAATCTGTCGATGGACCCATTAGGTGATTGTTTGGTCGTGAAGACCTATTTGCATGCAATAGGACGAACTCTCGGGGGGCATGGCGCAAGATCCCATATGCCTCGGGAGGTAAGAGCATCCATCTCCTCATCCATGACTTGGCACCCGTCATGGTTCTGCAGTGCATTATGATAATCTCTGAGAACAATAGCGGCCATCAGGGCATCTACAAACCTCTTCTCACAGCTAGATACACTATCAGTAAAACGTGACATAGGGTGAAAAGTACATTGCCTTTTTTGTTTACGGAGAACAATAAGAAGCTCCTCAGGCGCATCATGGGGTAGGTGGTGAGAGCACTGAAAGAGGGTATATCATCCTGCAAAAAAAGAACATATAAAGGTACAAAAGCAGGTGTAGTGGAGTGCTTGTGTTTATAAACGATGAATGGAGGTGGTAGATCCAAGGGGATGCCACCCATAGTTTGTGTAAAGAAGTTGGTTTGCTCAACGAAAGTGACATTCGTAGAGATATAATATTGACGAGAGATATAATATTGACGCCTGACAAGATCATAGCACTGATAGACTTTTTAAGTACGAGAGTACCCAAGAAAGACGTACTTGATAGCCCTAGGTGATAATTTGTCAGTTGTATGGAACTTGTGAATAAACGCAATACACCCCAAAATCCTCAATGGCAAAGGAAAATGAAACTCACAGGGGTATAGTAGAGAGAAAGGAGTGCCCCCCCTTTAAGACAGAAGATGGGACCCTATTTATGAGATGTACATTAGTAAGGATTGCATCACCCCAATAACAATTGGGGACATTCACATGAGTTAGAAGAGACCTAGCAATATCAAGAAGATGTATGAGTTTCCTTTTTGATACCCCATTTTGCTGAGAGGTATACATACATGATGTTTGATGAACAATCCCCTTGGAGGCAAAGAAAGATGCCAAGTCTTGTCATGTGAGCTCAAGAGCATTATCAGTTCGAATAATTTGTATATAGGAGGAGAAAGAAGCTTTGACCAATTGAAAGAAATTCTTGGCAATCCTATTAATCCCCGATCGTTCCTTTATTAAATAAACCCAAGAGGATCTTGTAGAGATATGTTTTTCTTTTCTCTCGTCTGTCTATGTAGTTTAATCATAGGCCTCTCCTCTTTATAAGAGAGTGTAGGGTTCCTTGGAATAATAGATTGCTCATTTTTTCCAAAATGTTATCAGAGCGGACGGCCCTAAACTGGAGCTCTCATACCAAAAAACAAAAACTAACCCTACCTCGCCACCCTCTCTCTTTAGGTTGCACCGTCGCCCTCCTCAAAATCACCGCTGTCGTATCCTTAGGAGGTCACCGCTGCCGTACCCCTTAGGGCGCCGCCGTCGCACCCTTCTCCTTAGGGTGTCACCACACACCCTACTCCTTAGGGCATCGCCGCCGCACCCTACTACTTAGGGCGCCGCCACCGCACCCTTCTCCTTAGGGTGTTGCCGCCGCCGCACCCTTCTCCTTAGGGTGCTGTCGCTGCATCCTTCTCCTTAGGACACCGTCGCCACACCCTTCTCCTTAGGGTGCTACTGCCGTACCACAGTCTTTGGCGTTAAGGTTGATGGGATTGGTTTCTTGAGTACACATGCAACCAAATCCCCTTATATTTGTGTAGATAAAATTTTCCCAGTCTACAACCCTAGTCTTCTCTAGCTGGCAACATGTCAAAAAGTAAAGCTGATATCCCCACCACAGGCGTCTTCCGTGATCCTGCACCGATAGTCAAGATGGACGGGTCAAACTATGAGTTATGGTCCATGAAATTCACGAGCCTTATGAAGTCGATGGGTAAGAAGCACATTCTTACCGAAGAAGAGCCGGCGGAGAAGACAGGGACGTACGTCTCCTGGGAGGCGAGCGATGCTTATGCACATGTCTAGCTATCTGGTACATTGACACCAGAGATAGACAATGATGTTCTGCATCGGCCCACAACAAAGACAATATGGGATATTCTTGCCGCAACCTATTCGTAGGCAAAGAATGAGATGAAAATCCTTCAACTTCAACATGATATTTTTACATAAAGCAGAATGGACAACCCCTTCATGCACACTACACGGCCCTACGAGGTATGTTTGAACAACTCCATAGTTTTATGCCTCTCACAACGACTCCTGAACACCAGAAGACATATTAGAATGCTACAATGGTTGGTGTTTTCGTGGCATCTCTAGATTCACAATATGAGGCAGCATCTTCACATATCTTGGCATACGCTACTATTCCTCCCATGGAGGAAGCCTTTGGCAGATTGAGCCAGACCACATTTCCATCTCCTGCTCAAATGACGAATTCATCTGCAATGGTAGCCTCTCGTGGCAGGAGAGGTGCCCCCCAGTTTCGAAGCCGTGGACCACATGGTAGAGGAGGTCGTGGTTGCCCATCATCCTGCACCGACTGTCATCGGTCTGGATATACAAAGTACACATGCTATTACAAGCATGGATTTCAAGCATCTGCACGTGTTGTAGAATAGAGTTCAGCCCCGACATTTGCATCTTCCTCTAAGCATCGATATGATGATCTTGTTACCCGTCTGAGAGATATTATGCCACCTGCCAACTCTGATGATACATTTAGTCACGACATGGCAGCCTCTGCTGGAGCCAACACCTCTGGTAGCATTGTTACCACTACTTGTCGTAGTCTTATTATCACAGAATGGATTATGGATTCGTGGACGACACGCCACTTGTGTGTCAATAGAGATATGTTGACTGCATATAGCAGATTCCTCCTGGATGAACGGTCGTCATAGCTGATGGGACTCATTCTCCAATCACAGGACAGGGGGGAGTAGTTTGACCCCATCCATATGCCTACAGAATGTGTCACATGCCCCAGATTTTTCTATGAACTTATTATCTATTAGTCTGATTACTGGAGATTTTTATTGTCGTGCTATATTTGACCTATCTTCTTTTATTTTTCAGGACATTCTAACCAGCACGGTGATTAGTTGTAGACGTGAGCAGGGAGGCCTCTACAGATTGGTTCAAACCTTTTGCACCAGATTATCATATCAATCCACTAGCTTTGCATCTCCATTCTCATGGCACATGCATTTTGGTCATTTAGACATTTGGGATCCTAGTCAGGTTCCTGATCATCAAGGACACCGTTTTTATGTAGTTACTGTGGATGATTTCTGTCGTTTGTCATGGGTATTTCTGATGAAAAATAAATCTGAGGCTGGGAAATTGATTCAAACTTTTCTTAATGAAGTTCGTAATGTTTTTTCTTTCAATGTCAAGATTGGGAAGACTGACAATACTTTAGAATTTTGTACTCGTGATCTTACTAAGTACTTCTCTTCTCATGGTATAATTCATCAAAGAATATGTGCTTACACGTCCGAACAAAATGGGGTTGTTGAGAGAAAACATCGTCATATCCTTGATGGTGCTCCTCCTCTTCTTATACAAAGTCATACCTCTCACTCGTTTTGGGGGGATGCTATTCTTACTGCATTCTATCTCATTAATCGGATGTCGTCCTTTGTCTTAGGAGAGAAAGTTCCCTTCTCAATTGTATTTCTAGAGAAGGAATTGTTTACTATTGGTCCTCGTGTATTTGGGTCTGTTGCCTTCGTCCACAACTTTTCTCCTAGGGTTGACAAGCTCTCTCCTAGAGCTGTTAAGTTTGTGTGTATGGGGGGTATTTTAGGACTCAAGAGATATAGATGCTATGATCCTACATGAAATATTATATCAACGCAAATGTCTCATTTTTTGAGTCCATAATGTTTTTCTCTCCGACAGGTGATCGCTTATCTCCCTCAGACACTGATACTGAAATATATATTCCACCTCCACCACTACCTCCACCACCATCATCACCGACACCACCACCATCTCCACCACCACCTCCACCACCATCATCAGCGACGCCACCACCATCTCCACCACCATCATCATCGATGTCACCTATTGTCACTCAACCTATCATCCCAATCCCGTCGTTACCTCTCCACTACAGTCGTCGGCCTCCTCCTGCTCATGTTCATATCACGTCATCCAATACGCCTGAGGTATTACCTGAATTAAATTCTTCTAATGATGTGTCTGGAGATTTTTCTCAGCAAGATGAAATACATGAGATTATTAGGGATACAACTAGTAATCTGGATGTGTCCATTGCTATCCGGAAGCAGAAGCATTCTTGTGCGTCATATCCTATTGTTTCTCAGGTGTCGTTCGATCGACTTACATTTGAATTTAGGCAATTTGTTGTTGCTTTGTCTGTTTGTACATCCCATGGAATTATCAAGAGGCCTTGAAAGATAGTCAGTGGCGCACATCCATGGAGGAGGAGATGGCTGCTTTACAGTCCGAGGTACTTGGACCTTGGTACCTGCTCCTCGTGGGTCATCTGTTGTGAGCTGCAAATGAGTATTTTCTTTGAAGTATTATGCAGATGGGAGCCTTGATAGGTACAAGGCACGTCTTGTTACACGAGGTTTTATTCAAATGTATGGAGTGGATTATCTAGACACCTTCTCCCCAGTTGCTCGGCATTCTACCCTACGGGTCCTCCTAGCCATTATAGTGGTACGTGATTGGCCTTTATTTCAGCTTGACTTTAAAAATGCTTTCTTGTATGGTGATCTTCCGGAAGAGGTTTACATGTAACAGCCTCCGGGGTTTGCTGTTGAGGAAACGTATCAGCAGGTATGTAGACTCCACAAGGCGATATATGGCTTTAAGCAGAGCCCAAGAAATTGGTTTCTGAAGTTCTCAGATTTGTTTGAAAAGCAGGGGTTTAAAAGGTCGAATGCAGATCATTCTCTATTTGTACAGAAAACTTTCAGAGATTCAATGGTTATTATGGTATATGTTGATGACATACTGATTACAGGAGATGATATCCAAGGGATAAAAAGAGGGAAAGAGTTTTTGGGAAATCAATTCGTCATCAAAGATCTTGGCGCCATAAGATACTTTCTGGGGTAGAGTTTTCCAGGAATCAACAGGGTCTTGTGATGATCCAAAGAAAGTATGTCACTAACATGCTAAGTGAGACATGCATGCTTTGATGTTGACTTACTTCTACACCTATGGTTCCAAGCATGAGATTGTATGATGAAGATACATATAAGGTAGACAAGAGAAGGTATAGAGAGCTGGTGGGAAAGCTTCTCTATGTAACCATTACCAGACCCAACATCTCCTTTGCAGTTAGTCGGGTTAGTCAATTTATGGAGAAACCGCTTTAGGTACATACGGATGTTATACATATGATATTAAGGTATCTAAAATCATTTCCAAGAGCAGGGTTGCTATTCAGGAAAGGTAGTGATATTACTATCTCCGCCTATGCAGATGCATACTATATAGGATGTCCTAAGGATGGGAAGTCCATGTCAGGTTTTGCTATATTTGTTGGAGAGTCAGTTGTTTCATGGAAAAGTAAGAAACAAACTATGGTGGCCATATCTAGTGCAGAATCTGAATATAGGGCTATGACACAAGAAAGTATATAAATGATGTGGGTTTGAGTAGTACTAGCAGATCTACACATAGATGTGCCTCTTCCTATGCCACCGAAATATGACAATCAGGTTGCTTTATTCATAGCAAACAATCCTGTATTCCATGAAAGAACGAAGCATATTGAAGTTGATTGTTACTATATGAGACATGGTTCAGAAAGGCTTCATTTCTACTGCTCACGTCAGCTCTGGAAATCAAACGACATACATTTTCACCAAGGCATTGCTCAATGGACCATTCCAGAAGTGTTCATCCAAGCTGAGCATGATTGATATCTATGCTCCATTTTGAGGGGGAGTGTAGAGATATGTTTAGAGATATGTTTTTCTTTCCATGTTTATTTCTTATTCTTCTTTTCTCTCGTCTGTCTTATGTAATTTAGCCATATGCCTCTCCTCTATATAAGAGAGCCTAGGGTTCCTTGGAATAATAGCTTGCTCATTTTCCCAACAGATCTACTATAATTATCCATAAAAATAATAAAATATCTATGATCACTCAGAGTTCGGACTGGACAAGGTCCCTAAACATCACAATGAACTATCCCAAAAATAGTGGTACGACGTGACTCAACACGAACAACAAAAGAAGCTCGATGATATTTTACAAACTCACATGCCTCGCACTAAAAGGGCTTGAGAATAGAGAGTTCATGGAACATTATGGAGAGAGCTTTCACAGAAGGATGCTCAAGGCATAGATGCCATCGGAACGGGATGTTGCACCAACAAACTTAGAATCTGAGAGAATATCCAAATAATAAAGGTCATTCTTCTCATACCCCCACCAAAAATCTGTCACGTTCTAATATACTGAAAATAGCAACTAGACTCATCAAATATCACATGACAATTAAGCTCAAGGCAAATCTTATGAACAAACAATAAGCTAAGAGAGAAATCAGGAGCACAGTGAACCCCCTGATGCTCGGAGCTTAGAGAAAAACTCCATGGTTCCGACATTAGTAATAGGCGAGTGGGCCCCATTGACATCTCTAATCTACTTTACTGATGTAGAGGGTTTGGAGAAGGTTAGTAGACTACCTTCTCCTATCAAGTGAGTAGAGGCTTCCAAGTCAATGATCCAAGCAGGAGTAGTGGTTGCAGAGTTGGCTACTGTACATGAAGTGGTAGCCAAAGTAGCATTGGGAGTCTCACCGGTAGAAGAAGCTGACCCAAGTGTCTGGAGGATTTGCATCAAGCGGGAGTGATCGACAACATTGAGTTGGAACATCTGTCCACTGAAATCCTGATCAGAAGATGCCTCTACAGTATTGTAGGCATTCACATAGGCAATATTGTCTTGATAAGGAGGTACAACAAACTTCCGCCAGCATCATTCGGACGGATGACTCCAATAACCACAGTAAATGCACTGTAGGTACTGTGGAGCAGTAGTATCTCGTCCATAGCCACGACCTGGGTCATGTCCACGACCGAAATCATGTCTACGACCACGACTAAAGTTATGTTCATGACCTCCTTGAAGCTTTGGCATCATCTTCTCCCAGATGATGTAAAGTGAGCAGAGTTCTCCGCGAAAGAAGGCCTTGCTTCACATGTCTCTAGTTCATCAAAAATAAAAAGATGATTTTCATTGCTGGCAGTATGTCAGATATCAAAAATTGCTCCTTCACTCCTTGATATCTAGGATGCAGTCCATCAAAAAAATGATACATTTGTTAGTCTGAACGCTCCTATACATGTTTGGTACAATAAGGGGGTTGAAAGATTGCAAGCTCGTCGTGCATGCTAGTGAGATGCCTATAGTACGCAACTAGGGTAGAGTCACCCTGAGATGCATACCCGATGAGACTGTAGATGACAACAAGGCATGACTTAGTCACCTTATGGAATAGGTATGCTCAAGATCATCCCACATCTCCTTAGCCGTGTCTTTGAAGAGCATGCTCAAGGAAATATCTGCCTCAACGTTGTTGGTCATACAGTTAAAAACCTGGTATTTGTCTGTGAATCAGGTGTCATAGTCTTTATCTTTCTCATCTTGAGGATATGTAGTCATGATATAGACTTTCTGCAAAACACCAATGAACACCTTAAAAGAATGAGACCAGAGCAAACAGTTTTCTGTAACCTTCAGTTTAATAGTAGTGTCTTGTACCATCATGGACGACAGAGTGGAGAATGTCTTTGTCTCGGTAGGAGTAGATGTCATGGTGGTCAGAAAGATAGATCAAAGAAGTCATGTTGTTCAAGTATGCATTTGAGGGCATAAAAGTGCCCTAGAAATCATGCTCGAGCATATAGGAGTTCTGAGCCCGTAATAAATAGTAGACCAGGGGGTCTTCAGGCACCCTGACGGCGGCCCCAGTCTCTGCGACGTGGTTGGCAACACTCGTGCGGGGTACTGCAACAACTAATGGCACCCATGGAGGGTGCCAAAGGGATGGAGACAACCGAAAGGGTGTCTAAGGGGTGCGAGCGGCACTCGAGATTGGTCCTAGATGGGTTGGTAGGCCCAGAAAGGGCTATTGGCATTGTCACAGGGCCCTAGAAGGGGTCGGTAATGGTCTCCAACAACCGCAGCTGGCCTGGCGACACCCAAAAGGGTGTGCTAGGGGTGCTAGCGGTAACTTATAATCAACTGGCGGTATCCAGGTGCGTAGATGAGGCCCCCCAACATTGCCCGAAGGCGGCTGGTGGTTGCAGTTAGCAGAGCATACTACCTGGTTGTGGCTATAGTGGCTCCAATGAGGGATGGAGGTCCTCGCGTAGGGCCCTAGGTGAGGGAGAAGGGCCCGCACAGGCTCTCGACGAGAGGGGAGGAGGCTTGGAGGTGGCAGCTGTTTTTTTAGGTCAGAACGTCGGTCTAGCACTGTTGTTATGATACCAAGTGGAGAAGAGAATGAATCGTTATGTTTATTCCATGAGTCTAGGGTCTCTTGTATAGAGAAACTTATAGAGCAAAAAATGGGAAAATACATATATGAACCAGAAGGGCTACATGACTTAAATAAAATAGAAAATAAAGTAACACTAACATGGAGCACATCCAATCGGGCACTCATTATGCTTTTTCTCGCGTTTGTGGCCCGCGTGTTCAGACTCTTAAACCAGACTTATGGTCAGATTTCCGAACTGCCAGGAGCACTTTGTCGGGGGTGGCCTAGATGGTAGGGGGACTTCAATGTCTTTTTACTTTGACAGATCTCGCTTGAGAGATGTGCAAGATCATGGTTCTGTTGATTTTGCCATGCCGATTGACACTTTGGTGCTTAAGGTGATTGATGTGTCAAACGTTAATGTCGAAAAAATTATGTAGTCTGTGTACCGTTTGTACTTTTTATTCTTCTATTTTCCGTCTTATGTAATTTACCCATGGGTTTTCTCTATATAAGAGACCCTAGGGTTCTCTGGAATAAACAACAACTCTTATTCTTCCAACATGGTATTAGAGCCTAAACCCTAGGCTCCTCTCATCCCACCCGCCCCCCCCCTCTCTTCCCGCCGCCGCCGTTGGACCCTCTCGGGCTCCCTGCCTCCAGCGCCGGAACCCCTCCCGCCTCTAGCCCCGCCTTCCTCTCGGGCTCCCCGCCTCCAGCCCCGCATTCATGCCCCCACCTCCAGCCCCGGCTCTTCGCCTCCCGCCGGCCAGCCGGCACCTCGCCTCCCGGCCGGCACCCTCGCCACCCAGCCGGCTCCGCCTGCACACGCAGGCCTTACCCTAGCCGGCCCTGGCACCCGCCTCCTGTGGCTTTGTTCTTGCCGGCGCCGGTGCCCCCCTCCCTGCCGGCTTGGTTGTAGCCGCCTCCTTCGCCATATCTATGGATTTGGGTGCATAATGTCTACATACGCACTTGAATCCTATGCAGTTTGTGTAGACACCTGTCACTCTGTCTACAAACCCTAGTTCTTCTTCTGCGGCGATATGTCAGAATTCAAGGTTGATATGCCCTCCATAGGCGTGTTCAAAGGTCCCGCGCCAATAGTAAAGATGGACGGGTCGAATTATGAGCTCTGGCGATGCAGTTCATGAGTCTCATGAAGTCAAACGGTAAGAAGCACATTCTTACCGAGGATGAGCCAACAAAGAAGACAGGGATTTATGCCAATTGGGAGGCTGATGACTCGTATGCCAAGGTCTGGCTGTCAGGCACGTTGTCGATGGAGATTGCCAATGATGTCCTCCATCAGCCCACTGCTAAAGCAATGTGAGACATTCTTGTGGCAACATATTCCCAGGCCTGGAATGAAACCAAGATGCTACAACTGCAGCACGACATATTCACCATGAAGTAGAATGGGAGACCACTTCATTCCTTGTATACATCCCTTAAGGGGATGTTTGAGAAACTCTACAATACTATCCCTGTGACGGCCACAGCAGAGCAGCAGAAGACATTTCATAATGCTACCATGGTAGGAGTCCTTGCGGCTCTTGATCCTGAATATGATGCAGCCAGATCACAGATACTCGCAGATGCTACCATTCCTCCTATGGAGGAGGTCTACCGGAGGCTTAGCCGCATCTCTGTTCCATCCAGCACATCTACACCACCCCCTCAGCGATGGCTGCTTCCAGAGGGAGAGGTGGTTCCTCTTCTTCATTCCGTGGCCGTAGTCGTGGAACTGGAGGCCGTGGTGGTCTGTCCCATCCACCTTGCAGTTTTTGTCACCGTCCAGGTCACTCGGAGGATACATGCTATTCGAAGCATGGCTTTCCAGCATAAGCATGGGTGGCAGAACATGTTGCATCTCCGTCATCTTCTACTTCGGATCAGAGGTTTGAGGAACTTGTCGCTCGGTTACGGGATATCATGCCTCCTGCTTTTACAGATTCTTCTGAAGGCACTTCGGATATAGCTGCGTCTGCTTCTGCCAGTACTTCTGCCACGGCTAGTACCTCAGGTAGTGCCTATGCCTTTACCACATGTTATACTTCATACATATCCGATTGGATCATGGACTCTGGTGCCACGCACCATCTATGTCGAGACAGAGACAGACTTATCTCATACAGAGAGATTCCTCCAGGGAGGTCGGCGATCATTGCCAATGAGACTCATTCCCCGATTGTCGGACAGGGGGAGATCTGGTTATCCTCTTCCATGCGTCTTAAGAATGTCTTACATGCCCCTGAATTTTCGATGAACTTACTCTCTATTAGTCAGATTACAAAAGATTTGCATTATCGCGCTATATTTCACCCATCTTCTCTTATATTTCAGGACATTCTAACGGGCAGGGTGATTGGTTGTGGTTATGAGGAGGATGGTCTTTATCGTCTGAATCGGAGTTCATATGCTGGAGTCTCTTCTCATGTTATTGGATCTGTCTCTCCATATACATGGCATCTACGCTTTAGTCACCTCCCTCTACAGAAGATACGTCACCTTTTGCCTCAGATATCTCCAAGTTCGTCCTTCCGGTGTGAAGCTTGTCAGTTAGGGAAGCACCATAGAGCTAGCTTCCCAAGTCGTCAGAGTCGGAGCAGTAGCTCCCCTTTTGAGTTACTACACATTGATATTTGGGATCCTAGTCGTGTCTCTGATCACCAGGGGCACATGTTTTATCTTGTCGTGGTTGACGATTTCTCTCGTCTGTCGTGGGTTTTCATGTTAAAGAATAAATCTGAAGCTGGTGTTGTTATTAAAAATGTTGGAGCATAAGTTGTATGCGCCTATTGAGTTGTAGCAGGGTAAATGGATCCTGGAGGAGATCCATTTACCCCATCCAGTGTTTAGTCCCACATCGTCCAGTGGTGGGACTTGGAGGCTCTGGAGAGGCTACATAAGGAGCCCCAGACCTCTTGTACTCATTGAGAAAAGCAATAGCAAAACACGCCCCTTTGAGGGCTTCTCCCGTGGTTTCATCCCGCTCCTCACGGAGTAGGGTTCCACGTAAAATCATGGTGTTCCATGTCTATCTTTCTTGTTTATGCTCTGTTTATCTATCGCTTCCGCATTCTTCATATTTTATAACATGGTATCAGAGCGGGTCGATCCTCGGATTTCAAGTTCATATATATGATCGAGATTTGTATTTGTTTTATGCTAAAGATTTGTTCGAGATCCTGTTCTTGATTATTGTTGAAGTTTGCTTGTGAAGATCAGTTGTTTTTTATTGTCATCGACAAGAAAGGCGCGAGTTCCAGGCGCTCCTCCCAATGGCGCCCCCAGCGGTGTGTGATCCAATCGAAGCTTCAGCGCCCTGCGCTATTTTCCGTGTCGTAGGCGGTAACTTCTCCAGGTGCAATGACCACGGCGACTAGAGGGCTTCGAAGCCCTGTTCTGCCGCATCCTTCTCATAGCGGCAAGAGCCGCTTCTCCGAGGCATCGGTTGTCCCTCCATCAAGCCCAGGCGAGCTCCTCCTCTCCGTGAGGAGCGGGATGAAACCCTCTACGGGGCGTGTTTGTCTATAACATGGTATCAGAGCAGGTCGATTCTCGAGGACTTTTATGTTCATTGTTTTTCCCAAGATTCAGAGTTTATTTTTTTTGGGTTTTCTGTAACCCTAGATTGTTCGAGAGTTTTATTCAGTGAAGATCTATATAGGAGCAAGTTTCTTTGATTTGTGCAACGCCTCTTCCAGGCAGGGTTTTTCTGGAACCCTATTCCAGGCCCCATGCCGCACCAGATCAACGCTCCAAGCAGCATGATGCCCCTTGCATCTCCAGGATGGAGTCGGCGCCTCCATTTCATCGCCTCCACTCAGAGTAGCGCAGCAAACAGCCCCACGCGCTCCCAAGTTCAATCACGAGCAGTCGTAGGGCCACAACGGCTGCAGAACAACTCCATGAACAAATCGCGTACCGAGGCCTCTTCCCCTTTGTTCGACGAGGGCGAGGGTACTCTCCAGGATTGCGCTGCGGCACGCTGCTCTCCTTCGTTTTCCCCCAGGCAGTGCATCTTGACCTCGCGCAGGAGGCGCGGGTCCAGACTCAGGCGATGCCCTCGGCGGTGCTCCCCTTCATTCAAGCCCCTAGGCCGCAGACCCCTCCTTCCGCGTGGCGCAGGTGCTCTCCTTCAATGCCTCCCTGCATCATCAGCGCGCGCGGCCAGATCCTCCTATGAACCCCCTCGCCTGCGCAAGCCCTCCAGAACCCCTTTGCCGGCGACACGTCTCCCTGCCAGTCCCCGACTTCTCCCTCCTCACGCGCACATCTAGTTGGCGACGAGCTTCGCCTCCTGCCGCTTCAAGCAGCATCACGCAGCGCCGCGCCAGGCCGCATAATCCATCGCTGTGCCAGGCCGCAAAGAAGGCGCCCCGAGCGACGTGACCTCCAAGCGGTGACCCCCTATCGAGAAGGCCCCTGCGGGGCGGCGGTTCCTATCGAGAAAGGGTCGTGGGAACCCTAAAGGCTCAACTACATTTATAAAAAAAAGGTCTGGGGCTGCAACGAAAAAAAAAAGAAGAGGAGATGCATTTTTAAGACCCAAGTGGACCACATAGTGTACTGTGAGTCCTGTTGCATGTTTTTTGGGATCAAGTGGGCCGAGTATTAAAAAAAAAGAGAGAAAAAAGGGCGCGTACAAAATACAAAAAAAAAACCGTACGCATAGTAAAAAAAAGGTTCTCTTTGAAAAAGTCGCATACAAAGAAAAACCGTACGTAAATTTTTTAAAAAAATATTTTCTTTCAAAAAAAAATGACGGCTTAAAAAAAATGAAAAAGCCGCAAGTTTCATGTTGTTTTCCCCCCATTTTATCTTGTCTTCTCCCAACTTTGTCGATGACATTTTCCGACAAGTATGGGAGAAAGGGGGAGTATATATGTAGAGTCACAGGTCTGTTCTATTCTTCCAGATCTAGATTCAGATGCCAGTCTCCAGACCAGCCATATTTTTCAGACTCTACAAGTTGTTCAGATGAAGAGATTTCTTGCGCAGTTCCAGACTCGACGTTCAGATTCCGAGTCCCAGTTTGATGCGCAGTTGTTCAGACTCAACGATCATTGTTTTCGAGTCTCTAGTTTCAGACACGCACAAGTGTGCGGTCATTGTCAGATGTGCATATGTTGCCATCATTGTCAGAGGTCTCCATCATTCTTGTTGTTGTTCGGCCAGTGTTTTCATGTGAGCCATAGGGACTCCAGAGCAGAGGACCATTCCCTATGCCATTGAGGGCAAGGGTTTTCATGTGGTATCATAGGTACACCAGAGCAGTGCACCATTCTCTGAGCCAGATGGGAGAGACCCAGTTCTCCGATGAGGAGACTTCAGGCGCAAGTTCAGACTCGATGGTCAGGTTCCGAGTCTTCAGTTGACTCACACCCAGCCCGTTCGTCCTCCTCACCTGCACGGCATGAGAAGCAACGTCCTCGACTGCAGCAATGTGCGCGTTGGGTTGATATTGTCCGTAGTGTCTTGTAGTGTTGAGTTGAGTTTTTGTCTGTTTGTCCAAGCTGAGCATTGCATGCTCCAGCTTGAGGGGGAGTGTTGGAGCATAAGTTGTATGCGCCTATTGAGTTGTAGCAGGGTAAATGGATCCTGGAGGAGATCCATTTACCCCATCCAGTGTTTAGTCCCACATCGTCCAGTGGTGGGACTTGGAGGCTCTGCAGAGGCTATATAAGGAGCCCCAGACCTCCTGTACTCATTGAGAAAAGCAATAGCAAAACACGCCTCTTTGAGGGCTTCTCCCGTGGTTTCATCCCGCTCCTCACGGAGTAGGGTTCCACGTAAAATCATGGTGTTCCATGTCTATCTTTCTTGTTTATGCTCTATTTATCTATCGCTTCCGCATTCTTCATATTTTATAACAAAAAACCTTATCAATGAAGTGAACAATGTCTTTTATCCAATGTCAAATATGTTCGTACTGATAACGCTTTGGAATTTTGTACTCGGTCTCTCTCACAATATTTTTTGTCAAAAGGCATTATACACCAAACTACATGTGTCTACACATCCCAACAGAATGGAGTTGCCGAGAGAAAGCATCGTCACCTTCTTGACATTATTCGAACTCTACTTATCCAGAGTTGTGCTCCTATTTCTTTTTGGGGAGATGCCATTCTTACAGCCTGCTACTTGGTAAATCGTATGCCGTTCACGGTACTTGGTGAGAAAATTCCTCTTTCTATTGTTTTTCCAGATAAGGAATTATTCTCACTCACCCCTCGTGTTTCTAGAGTTGTTGCATTTGTTCATAAATTATCCCCAGGTCTTGACAAGCTCTTACCTAAAGCCGTCAAATGTGTCTTCGTGGGCTATTCTCAGACGTAGAAGGATATCGTTGCTATGATCCGGTTAACAGGAAATACTTTGTCAATGCTGATGTCACTTTCTTCGAGTCTGTTATGTATTTTTCACCTGCAGGTGACAGATTGGTCTCTAACACATCTACTGATGAAGTCTATGTCCCTCCTCCTAAAGTGAGTTATCCATTGTCCAATCCAGTTCCTAATGGTGTGTCAGCTCCTCCACCACCACCACCTCCACCAAAACCACTTGTCTCTCCACTACCAAAATTTTATACTCGTCGATCTGGTCCTGCTCATGCTACACGCCAATCATCCAGCACGCCCCAGGTATGTTCAGATGTTACTACTAATGATGGGTCGAATAGTGTGCATATGCAGGGTGCATCATTGAAGAACGAATCTGCTCCGGCGAGTTCAGTGGTTGTTGATATGGATGTTCCTATTGCAATGAGAAAGCAGAAACGCAACTGTGCTTCGTATCCTCTTGCCTCACAGGGGACTTTCAGAGATTTGCAGTGGCTTTATCTTCAGTGGAGATCCCAAAGACCTATCAGGATGCATTGAAATCTGATTGTTGGCAGACTGCAATGGAGGAGGAGATGGCTGCTCTACAGTCGCGAGACGCATGGAGCTTGGTTCACGCTTCTTCAGGATTATCTATTGTTAGCTGCAAATGGGTATTCACTGTCAAGTATCATGCAGATGGTAGCCTTGATCGGTACAAGGCAAGGCTAGTGGCACGAGGTTTCACTCAGACTTATGGAGTGGACTATATGGATACCTTTTCTCCAGTCGCCCGTCACTCCACTCTTCGTATTCTTCTGTCTGTAGTTGTGGTACGTGATTAGCCCTTGTTCCAGTTAGATGTTAAAAATGCATTCTTGTATGGAGATTGGCAGGAGGAAGTCTACATGCAGCAGCCTCCGGGGTTTGCTGTTGAGGGTGAGATTCATATGGTGTGCAGACTTCATAAGGCAATATATGGCCTTAATCAGAGCCCAAGGGCATGGTTTCAGAAGCTTTCCCATCTGATTGAAGAACATGGATTCAAGAGATCCAATGCAGATCACTCACTGTTCATCCAGAAGACTACTCGAGGTACAATTGTCATCATGGTGTATGTTGATGACATTTTGGTTACAGGAGATGATGCTCAGGGGATAGAGATGATCAAAGCAGTGTTGGGTCGTCAATTTGTTACAAAAGACCTTGGTACATTACGATACTTTCTGGGGTTGGAGTTCGCCAGGAATGCACAGGGTCTAGTAATGACCCAGAGGAAATATATTACATATATGCTTGTTGAGACGAGCATGGTTGGATGCAGACCGTCTACTACTCATATGGATCCTAGCATGAAATTGTATGATAATGTTATAAAAGAAGTTGACAAGAGAAGGTATAGAGAAATGGTGGGGAAGCTTCTTTACATAACTATAACTCGACCTGATATTGCCTTTGCAGTTAGCCGGGTAAGCCAGTTCATGGAACAACCGAGACAGGTACATATGGATGCTATATATATGATACTCAGGTATCTAAAATCATCTCCAGGCACGGGATTGCTGTTCAGAAAGGAAACCAATTTATCTGTTTTTGCATGTGCGGATGCTGACTATGCAGGTTGCCCTAAGGATCGAAAGTCTACCTCAGGCTTTGCTGTATTTGTAGGTAGCTCTATAGTTTCTTGGAAAAGCAAGAAACAAACAGTTGTGGCTAGATCCAATGCAGAATCTGAATATAGGGCTATGGCACAAGCAAGTACGGAAATGATGTGGGTTCGAGTTGTATTAGAAGACTTGCATGTAGATGTACCTCTACCCATGCAGCTACAGTGTGATAATCAAGTCGCATTGTTCATTGCCAATAATCCTGCCTTTCACGAGAGAACCAAGCATATTGGAATAGACTGTCACTACACCAGAGATATGATCCAGAAGGGATTGATTTCTACTTCACACGTTAGTTCTGAGGAGCAGACTGCCGACATCTTCACCGAACCGTTACTCAGAGGACCATTCCAGAAGTGTACTTCCAAGCTGAGCATGATCGATATCTATACTCCATCTTGATGGGGAGTGTTGAAAGAATTATGTAGTCTATATACCGTTTGTACTTTTTATTCTTCTATGTTCCGTCTTATGTAATTTACCCATGGGTTTTCTCTATATAAGAGACCCTAGGGTTCTCTGGAATAAACAACAACTCTTATTCTTCCAACAATTAAGTATACTTAGAGACTCTGGCTCTCATTCACGTATCGATCAGTTTTTGGCATCTGTGGAACTTCTTGACACCTTTTCATTTTGGCATCATCGTCCAGATCCCGTACCAGGTCTGACCATACGCCTCTAGTGTGGGACTCTAGAGTTATCTCCCTCCCATGGGTTTTTTTTAGGTTTGAGCGAGCCTGACTTCAACAGGACAATTTCAGAGATTTGGTCTCTAGCCATTGGACTTCCACTGTAGTCTCGGGATCCGCGACTTCACGTATGGCACATAAGCTTATTTCTTTGCGCATACAGCTTTGCACTTTCAAAAAGGAGGTTAGAGCGGTGAGAAGAGTACGTTGAGATGAGACAGAAGCAGAGTTGGTAAGAATTGATGGGCTAGAGGACACCAGAGATCTCGTAGAAGAAGAACTCATAGAGAGAGAGAGACCACATAGAAAATAATCCTAGATAAAGATAAGAAATGTGTTACAGAGTGGGAATAAAGGTCGCATCATTCCTGGCTCAAAGAAGGCGATGCGAACACAATTTACTTCCAACGAGTTACTAGTGGGAGGTGTCGTCATAACCATATTCATTATGTGGTGGTAAATGGCAGCAGGGTGGAGGGTAATCGTGAAATGGGAGGAGATATTGTTGATCATTTCAATGATTTCTCGAGAAGAAGTGTGGGTAGGATGTGGAGATGGTCTAGACTTTTGGGGCCTCTCGGTTATTTGAACAAGGACGGATGCTTTGATTCGTGACTGTAATTTTATCTGGAAGCTAAAGCTTCCGAGTAGAATCGGCTTCTTTATGTGGCTGCTGCGCAGAAAGTGCATCATGACAAGGGACCATTGTGCCAGACTTTTCAGAGATATCTCAAACAGATTTCCCCTTTGTGAGATGCATATTGAGATGATAGATTGTCTTTTCTTCTATTGTGTAAAGTTGTCCCTAATTTGGTTGGAGTTTGAGGCTTATGGTTGAATCTTTAGAATTTGTACATGTTTGGGACTCTTTGTTTGAGGTAAGAGATCGACATTGAGAGAAACTCTTGCGGCCAATCGCGGTTATCTGGGAAATATAGTTAGCTAGGAATTGTACAATCTTTTCTTTACAATGTTTTTACCCTGAGATAGTAATTTTCCATTCTAAGACTCTTTTGAATCTTGGTTTTTTTTATTGAAATTAGGGTGAGCTCCCAAGTTGGGAGTCACCGCTCCATGTAATTCATTGCAAAAAGTTTATATTACATTACCTGGAAGACCAGAAATTAAAAAGAGCATTACAATGAGAGACAACATTCTCAGAGAATAAATTCTGGTTGTTGAAGATCATGTCATTACATCCATTCCAGATGGCCCAAAGTACAACAAACCGCTTGGAATAATCATCCGTTGAGTTACGCCCACTGCCCGAATCGATCTCCAGAACTCTGCTGCACTACCAGACTCTACCCAAAGGATGCCAACATCCCTTCAAACCTGCATCGAGGATGGGCACTCATAGAACAGATGGTTCGAATCTTCAGCCAGACCCTCGCATCTATCGCACCCAGTGTCCGTCGGGCCGAACATCCTTCCCCTCCTAGCTTTATCGCAAAGCCGATCTCGTCTCAGGCACCACAGAAATATCTTCATTCTGCTAGGGATTTTGGCTACCCAAACAACCTTCATATCTTGGTTGAACTCGATATTCAACCCTTGTGTCGGTCTCCTCATCTCCTCGCAAGCCCCTTTAACCGAGAACTTTCCTCCCTGCTATTCAAAGTGATCTTTCTCATGTGATAGGTCCCCAGACGAAGGGAGCTCTGCCTGCAACTTAAAATATTCCTCCAGGCGTTGTTCTGATAGGTCCAACATGAAAACATGCGACTACATGCCCGAGGCAGCCACATGCGAAAGGGTAGCCTCCTTCGACGCAACCAAAGCAAAAAGCCTTGGGAATCTATCTGCTAGAGAGCCATCACCCGGTCAGTCATCCAGCCAGAATATGAATAAGTGCCCATCTCCTACCTTTGGCCGAAGTCTCAAAGCCACCATAGGAAGGACCTCGCGTATTCCTGCCCATAGAAGCAACTTCCCCCTATCCGGCCACCATAGGAAGGACCTCGCGTATTCCTGCCCATAGGAAGAATGTAGGTATAGCCAATAACACATGCTTCAGAAGAATCAACTTCCCCCATCCAGCCAATCTTTGTTCCATTCTCTGGACCGCGCTGTCCCATTCAGATTTCTTCAATTGATCGGCCACCAGAGGAAACCCCATGTAGTAGATTGGGAGCTCACCCAGGGGGCAGTCCGACAACACCGCGAAGCTGGCGCGCTCAGTGCCCTCCATACCAATGAGATAACCACCGACTTCTACCTGTTAACCTCGAGACTGGAAAGACTGCAAAATATGTCCACCAGGTAGGCCGTGTTGCTATTCTATTCCTCATTTCCACCCAGGAATGAGATCGCGTTGTCAGCATACTGGAGCAACGGAATAGAGATATCCCCCCACCGGAAGCCCTCGCACCACCCTGCCTCCACTGCGGATCTAAGAAGAACCGCTAGTGCGTCCGCCACCGAAACGAAAAACATACTGGCCAGCGGACACCCTTGACGGACACAACGCTGAGGCTGAAAGAAACCACCCTCCGGTTCAGAATCAAGTACGAAAAGGTCGTGACACATCTCTTCATCAATTCAATTCATGTCTCTGGAAAGCCCCTCCTCCACAGAGACGACCAAACGAAAATCCAATCGACACAATCATAGTCCTTGGTGTAGTCGATCTTCCAAAGGATTCCCTTCTTCTTCAAGCTCTTCCAGTCAAGACAGATCTCTGATGCCATCACCATACCATCCGTCATATGACGTCCCGTGATGAACGCTTATTGGCCCTGCAGCACCCCTGAATCCATCACCACCTTGAGTATGTTTGCCAGGGTCTTGGCCGCAATCAGGTATATAGCATTGGAAAGCGCAATAGGCCTGAAATCCTCCACCCTCAAAGGAGATTCCTTCTTGGGCAGGAGGAATAGTAGAGCCCGGTTCACTTTCTCGAAACCACTATTCCCTTCCCTGAATTCATTAATAACCTCCATCACCTCCGCCTTTACTAAGTCCCAAAACTCACGGTAAAACAAGATTGGGAAGCCATCTGGACCTGGAGCATCATCCGCATTCAGATCCTAGACCGCTTGCTTCACCTCCTCTTCCGAAAATGGAACCAGCAAGTTGTTACCTTGTTCACCAGACAAGGTCACCACCCCTCTTCCCAACCACCCCCATCCATCCCCCCTTCGTCTCCTCGATGCCTCAACAAAGTGGCTACGCAACGCGGACCCTAACTTCGATTCCCCCCTGATTCTTACTCCTCCAATCTCAAGTTCGTGCAAGTAGTTTCTTCTCCTCTTCCCAGAAGCCATCGTATGGAAGAACCTCGTATTGGCGTCACCCTTTCAGCCACCTTTGTTTAGTTCTTTATCTCCACTCTATCTCTTCCTTTATGTCCTCCAACATAAACTCTTAGCATTCCAAGCCTCTCTGCCACCTTTGGTTGTGCGCCTATTGAGTTGTAGATAGGTAAATGGATACCTCCCGGATCCATTTACCCTATCCAGTTGTTTAGTCCCACATCTACCAGTTTGGAGATGTGGAGACTCTGTCGGTGCTATATATAGAGCTCCACACGGCCACAACCCTGTAGTCAGATGAGAAAAAGCAATGCAATATCCGCCCCTTTGAGGGCTTCTCCCGTGGTTTCATCCTGCTCCTTAGAGAGTAGGGTTCCACGTAAAAATCATAGTGTTCCATGTTTATATTTCTTGATTTATGCTATGTTTATCAATTCTGCTTCCGCTTCCTATTTTCTAACATGGTATCAGAGCGGGTTCGATTCTTGAGGAATTATTCTTGAAGTTTTATTTTTGTCTCTCTTTGAGATTTGGTTATTAGAGTGTGTGGGATTCTTGTTTGAAAAGTATTTATGTTCAAGATTTATTCGAAGTTCCAGATTCGGAACTAGGGTTTCATGAAACCGTAAAGAGTTTTATTCTATTGTTTTGTTGATCTTCTAGGAGAGCATGTGGCACTCCTCCTGCAGTAACTTGCAACTGGCCGCAAAGAGGCGCCTCCATCTCGTGTTGGCTTGCGATCCAGGCAAAAGCACCGTCGCCCCTAGGTGCACCACCTCTCCATGCGATGTGCCTTCGCGCACATACCCAGATCCATACTCAGGCGGAGCAAGGGGGACTCCCAAGTGGCGCACCTCCTGTTCTTCTTCGATGCTCTTCTCGCCCAGGCAGAGGCGACGCTCCATCCTCCTCGTTGTCCCAAACCTCGTGCGTGCCTCCAAATCGCACTATGCATCCTCGCCTCTCCTGTTGTACATGGCGGCGCAAAGCCATACAGCCGCCTCGGGCTCCACAACCGCGTGCAGGTGGCCGTGAAACCTCCTGCAGCAGAAGCCCTTGCCGCAACGGCAACTCCAGCCCTTGCCGGCGCCTCGTGCTTCAGTCGCTGCAGGCTTCTGAAGGCGGCGATGATTCCTTCCTCCAGTCAGCGGCGCATCTCCAACCGTCCAAAGCTCTGCCTTCTCCCTCATCACGTGCAGGTGGCACGATTCAGATCTCCTCAGTAGCCTCCTCGAGCTCCCTCGCATCTCGAGGCGACGTAGGCGGTGCCGCACTGCCGCAGGCGAGGTCTCCATCTTCCCTTCCTCCGCGCGGTCCTCCTCTTCCAACTGCTATCAGCAGCGGCATCACAAAGCCCAATGAGGGTTGCGGTTCGTTTGAGAGGGGGGAAGCCCTAAATAGGGTTGGCAACCCCTTTGGGCTAAGTGGTTTCTTTAAAAAAATAGCAGAGAAGGGCCCAAAGTAAAAAAAGAGGGGGCTAAGTTTCAAGGGGCCAAGTAGGTCGTATGTTAAAAAAATGATTAAATGTCTGGACCATTGGCCGAAAGTTGAAAAAAAGGAGTAGGCGGCTATGTCTTTGGGCCCAATGTTGGGCATGTTCGTAAAAAAATGTGCTTAAAAAAAGAGGCACGTACAAGAAAAAGCGGTACACAAAATATTTAAAAAAAAAGGAAAGAAAAATGTTTTAAAATATTATTTGAAAAGCTGGAAAAAGGGTGAAACGGCTTTAAAAAAGAAAAAAAGTTGCGAGTTGATGTTTTCCCATATTTCTTATCTTCTCCCAAGTTGGTCGATGTCTTTATTTTCCGACAAGTATGAGAGAAAGGGGGAGTATTGTATATAATCACAAGTCTTCTCCAGACTGCAGATTCGTCAGACCAACTAGATTGTTCAGACTCTACAGTAGATTATTCAGACTCGACGTCAGATTCCAAGTTTTCAGTTCAGACTCGCACATATATGCGGTATTTATTCAGATGCGCAGTTGTAGTGGTCCCCATCATTCTTATTGTTGTCGCCCAGAGTTTTCATGTGAGCCATAAGGACTTCAGAGCAGAGGACCATTCCCTATGCCATGTGGGCAAGGGTTTTCATGTGGTATCATAGATACTGCAGAGTAGAGTATCATTCTCTGAGCCAGATGGGAGAGACCCAGTTCTCCGACGAGGAGACTCTAGGCACAGTCTCAGACTTGATGGTCAGCTTCCGAGTCCTCAGTTTGACTCACACTCCTACCCGTTCGTCCTCCTCACTTGCACGACATGAGAAGCAACATCCTCGACAGTAGCCGACAGTTGTGCTCGTTGAGTTGATACTGTCTGTAGTGTCATGTAGCATGAGTTGAGTTTCTTTCTGTTTGTCCAAGCTGAGCATTGCATGCTCTAGGTTGAGGGGGAGTGTTGGAGTATTTGGTTGTGCGCCTATTGAGTTGTAGATGGGTAAATGGATACCTCCAGGATCTATTTACCCCCATCCAGTTGTTTAGTCCATGTTAAGATATTTATGTTATTTTGTCCTTTTTCCATATTGTTTTTTTCTATTATTTGGTTTATGTAATTTACCCTTAGAGTTTTTTCTCCTATATAAGAGAGCTCTAGGGTTAGATGGAATACAACTTTTCTTTCTCCCTTTCCACATGGTATCAGAGCGACGTCCCTACCAAAAACCCCCACGCGCTGCCGCACGCCTTGCTCCTGCGTGCCTGCGCCGCCGCCGCTCGTCCGACTGCGCCACTGCACGGTTGTGTTGCTGCGCACCTGCGCAAAACCGCGCGCACGCACCTGCACCTGGGTGCTTCTGCACGGGTGCCTGTGCACCTCTGTGTGTCTGTGCATGCATGCGCACTTGCGCATCTTCGCGCATCGACGCTCCAGTGCAACTGCACACTCCCTAGCGTGCCCCCGTGAGCCTTCCAGTACAGCCGCGCACGCCCTAGCGCGCCTTCCAGTGTGCCTGCACGTGACCTAGTGCGCACGCCCTCATGAGTCAATGCTCCCTCGTGTGTCATAGCATGCCCTACGTTCTCTGGAGGCTATGTTTAGATCTCCTAAGGTGTGACGTGATCCTCAAAAGGATCCTAGCCTTCCAGGGGAGTCTTCAAAGAATGGAAGTGATTGTGGAATGAGTCTACTCCTACAACCATCTTCATGTATGTCAGTGTAGACGCCTGGTATCTCTTTTTGCTAACCCAGTCTTGAAGATAGTTGTCATCATGTCTGACAATAAAGCAGAAGTCCCGTCCCTGGGTGCCTTCAAAGGTCCGGCACCCATTGTCAAAATGGATGGAACCAACTATGAACTGTGGGCCATGGGGTTCATGAGTTTGATGCAATGTAATGGCAAGAAGCACATCCTCACGACAGAGGAGCCACGTGACAAGACTAGGACAAATGCCTAATGGGAGGCAGATGACGTGTATGCTTGTGTATGGCTATCTGGGACAATATTCACGGAGATAACTAATGATATACTGAGTCAGCCTACTGCAATGGCTATGTGGGACATTCTTGCCGCGATATACTCCCCAGCGAAGAATGAGTCAAAGATACTTCAGCTCCAGCATGATATCTTCACATCGAAGTAGAATGGTCGCCCTCTTCACACCCTCATACTTCTTTGAGGGGTATGGTCGAGAAGTTACATGGCTACATACCCGTGACTGCCACACCTGAGCAACTCAAGGCATACAGAGATTCTATGATGACTGGAGTATTTCTAGCAACCCTGGATCCAGAGTATGATGCAAATCGTGCCCAGATCCTTATTGATGCTACCATACGTCCTATGGAGGAGGCATATCATTGATTGAGTAGACTATCTATATCCTCTGGTAGTACCTTACAGCACCAGACATCTTCAGCTATGGGGGCTTCACGTGGTAGAGGCAACCATACAGTATATCGTGGTCGGAGAAGCTCCAACCACGACAGAGGAGTGGGCAGTCGGAGTCGACCGTGTACCTTCTACCACAGGACATGCCATTTTGAGGAAACCTGCTATTCTAAGCATGGGTTTCCTGCGTCAGCCAGGGTTACAGAGCAGACACAGCAGACTGGAAGTTCATCTCCTGCATCTGATCAGAGGTTTGACGAGCATGTAGCACGACTGAGAGAGATTATGCCTAGCACATCTGGATCCACTAGCTCTCCTTCAGGATCCTCTAAGATTGCTTCCTCAACATCTGCGTCTACATCAGGTATAGTATATGCTTTTACTAGTTGCTACAGGGCAGATTTATCTAAATGGATCATGGATTCCGGCGCATCTCATCATCTCTGTGGTGACAAAGGTCAATTTAGTGTTTTTCATCTTACTTGGCCTGGACAATTACTTGTGATAGCAGATGGAACACATTCCCCCATCACTGGTCAGGGGGAGGTGCAGTTGACTTCTACATTGAGGCTTCTGAATGTTCTCTATGCTCCTGATTTTTCTATGAATCTATTATCAATTAGTCAAATCACCAGAGATTTACATTGTCGTGCCATATTTAATCCATCTGATCTTGTGTTTCAAGACACATACTCACGGTTAGAATGATTGGAACTGGCCGTGAGCAAGAGGGCCCTTACAGACTAGTGCAGTCTCCGTATGCCGGTGCTTCTTCTTCTATCCACACTGGATCTGTTTCTCCATATATGTGGTATCTGCGATTTGTTCATCTTCCTCTACAAAAGTTGATTTATGTTCTTCCTCAGATTTCTCCTCGCTCCACTTTTCAGTGTGAGGCATGCCAGCTTGGGAAGCATCATCGGTCCACTTTGCAGAGTTGTCAGGGTCCAAGTAGTCATTATCTGTTTGAGTTGCTCCATTTCGATATTTGGGGTCCTAGTCGTGTCTCAGATCATCAGGGACACATTTTATCTCGTTGCTGTTGATGAGTTTTCTCGTTTGTCTTGGGTTTTTCTCCTTAAGAACAAGTTTGATGCTGGTCATGTTATTCAGTCTTTTATTAATGAAATAAAGAACATTTTCTCTGCAAAAGTCAAGTTCATATGTCTGATAATGCATTAGAGTTTTGCAGTACTCAGCTTTCTCAATTTCTTAGATCTCATGGTATTGTGCATCAGACAACATGCATATATACTTCCCAACAGAATGGGGTGGCTGAGAGGAAACACTGCCATCTTTTGGATATTACCAAAACTCTTTTGATTAAGAGTCGTGCTCCTCATTCCTATTGGGGAGATACGGTTCTAACTGCTTATTATCTGGTAAACCATATGCCCTCATCTGTGCTTGGGGAGAAGATCTTGTTCTTGATTGTGTTTCCCGAGACGGATTTTCTCGCTTACGCGTAGTGTTTTTGGTTCTGTTGCATTTGTTCATCAACGCTCTCCTGGTCTTGACAAGCTCTCTCCCAGAGCTGTCAAATGTGGGTTTGTTGGGTATTCCAAAATCCAAAAGGGATATCGTTGTTTTGACCTTGTTCGACGAAGATATTATGTTAGTGTTGATGTCACCTTCTTTGAGTCTATTATGTATTTTTCTCCCACAAGTGATAGGCTTACTCCTCAGAGGATGGAGAAGAGATCTATATGCTTCCTCCTCCGTCGTTACCATGTTCTACTCCATCTTCACTTCCACCGCCTTTACCACCACCACCTCCACCACCGTCTTATGTTTTCTTTCCACAGGTCTACCAGCGAAGGCCCCATGCTCATGCGCCTCCTCCATCATCCAGCACGCCCAAGGTATGTACTGAGCATTTGAGTTCTTCTAATGGCACGGGTGATTTGCATGTACAGACTGAGGTGCAACGTGCAAATACTATCTCTACTACTCCTGTTGAGCATCTGGATATGCCTATTGCACTTCGGCGTCAGAAAAGAGCATGCACTATGCACCCTATTGGTTCTCATGTTTCCTTGGAGCATCTGTCCAAGGATTTTCAGCACTTTGTCGTTGGGTTGTCTGCTATAAAGATACTACGGTCATATCAGGAAGCCCTGCAAAGCAGTCAGTGGCGTCTGGCTATGGAGGAGGAGATGCCAACTTTACAGTCACGAGGTACGTGGAGTGTGGTCCATGCTCCACTAGGTGCGTCTGTTGTTGGTAGCAAGTGGGTATTTACTGTGAAGTATCGGGTTGATGGTACAGTAGACAGATACAAGGCCAGGCTGGTTGCTTGTGGGTTCACTCAGACCTATGGAGTGGACTATCATGACACTTTTTCTCCTGTGGCGCGTCATTTACCTTGCGTATTCTTATTGCTGTGGCGGTGGTACGCGATTGGCCTCTTTTCCAATTGGATGTCAAGAATGCTTTCTTGTATGGTGATCTGCAGGAAAAGGTTTACATGCAGCAACCACCTGGGTTTGCTGCTGAGGGGGAGTCCAGTATGGTGTGTCGTCTTCATAAGGCTATATATGGCCTTAAGCAGAGCCCGAGGGCTTGGTTTCAGAAGCTCTCAGAATGATTGAACAGAAGGGGTTTGTCAGATATACTGCAGATCATACTCTCTTTGTAAAAGAGAAACCAGAGAGGTATTGTAGTCATTTTGGTTTATGTTGATGACATTGTTATCACTGGCAGCGATGAACATGGCATTCAAGCAGCTAAGGATTTTCTTGGACAACAGTTTGTTACCAAGGACCTTGGCACGCTTCGTTACTTTCTTGGTCTAGAGTTTGCACGGAATCAGCAGGGTATGGTTATGACACAAAGGAAGTATGTTACTGATCTTCTATCTAAGACAGGTATGACTGGATGTAGACCAGCTACGACCCTGATGGATCCTAATGTGAAGCTCCATGATGATGGATCTGAGGTGGACAAGAGACGGTACAACGAGCTGGTAGGGAAATATGGTATGTTACCACTACCAGGCATGATATATCTTTCGCTGTGAGTAGAGTAAGTCAGTTCATGGAGCAACCCAGGCATGCACACATGGATGCAATATTCATGATCCTGAGATATCTGAAGTCATCTCCAGGTGCAGGTCTTCTGTTTAGAAGAGATACGTCTCTCTCAGTCACAGGGTGTGCAGATGCAGATTATGCCGGGTGTCCTAAGGACAGGAAGTCTACTTCAGGCTTCATTATGTTTGTTGGCAGCTCACTTGTCTCATGGAAGAGTAAGAAAAAACCATTGTTGCTCGAACTAGTGCATAATCAGAATATAGGGCAATGGCCTATGGTAGTACGGAGGTGATGTGGGTCAAATCTGTCTTGACCGATTTAATGATTGAAGTGCCTCTTCCTATGCATCTCAAATGTGACAATCAGACAATCTTGTTTATAGCTAATAATCCAGCATGTTATGTAGCGTCAGGAGATCATATTGCGGACATGTTTATTAAAGCCCTGGCTAGAGGTCCTTTTCGTCATTGTCGTTCCAAGATGAGCATGATAGATATATATGCTCCAGCTTGAGGGGGAGTGTTAAGATATTTATGTTATTTTGTCCTTTTTCATATTGTTTTTTTTTTCTATTTTTTGGTTTATGTAATTTACCCTTAGAGCTTTTCTCCTATATAAGAGAGTTCTAGGGTTAGATGGAATACATTTTTTCTTTCTCCCTTTCCACAGTCCCACATCTACCAGTTTGGAGATGTGGAGACTATGTGGATGCTATATATAGAGCCCCACACCCTCGTAGTCAGATGAGAAAAAGCAGTGCAATATCCGCCCCTTTGAGGGCTTCTTCCGTGGTTTCATCCCACTCCTTAGGGAGTAGGGTTCTACGTAAAAATCGTGGTGTTCCATCTTTATATTTCTTGATTTATGCTATGTTTATCAATTCCGCTTTCGCTTCCTATTTTCTGACACACACATATGATATGACGCTTCATAATCCATAATCCAATCAGTCAAATCTGAACTGCTACTACTGGTAAACACATAAGTACCTGATGAACTAGACGATGCTCTAGCAGTAGTACCTGCATCTGTGGAACCTGTAGTCGGAGTCGTAGGAGTGCTCATCATTTCTCGAAGTTTGGAGACAATATCATCGAAACGAGGATCCGGAGTAGGCGCAATAGAGTCCTCAGCCTGCTTAGCAACATGTGCAGACGTTGGATATCCATGCTTCTGAAAGCATGTCTCCTCAGAGTGACTAGGACGATGGCAATGGGAGCAAGGACCACGCTGTCGGCCGCCTCCTCGACCACGAGGTCCACGACCACGAAACGGGGACGACTACCCTCTGCTACGAGTAGTTGCCATAGCGGAAGGAGTCGTCTAAGCCGTAGTAGTGGATGTGGTAGTAATCTTGTTCAATCACTTGTAGACTTCCTCCATCGGCGGTATTGTCTCTCCAGTCAGAAGTTAAATACTAGCGGCATAGTACTCTGAGTCAAGAGATGACAAGAAAACTTATGTCATGGTGGCATTTCGATATGCATGTTGCTGTTCAATGCTGGTGGTAATAGGCATGAAGTTGTGTAGTTACTCAAACATGCCTCTCAGATGAGAGAAGTGTGCGTGGAGCAGTAGACCTTTGGTCGAGAAAATGTCGAACTGTAGTTGAAGAATCTTGCTTTCATTCTTTGCATGCTCGTATGTGTCTGCTAATATATCCCACATAGCCTTTGCAGTTGGCTGATTAAGAATATCATTAGCGATCTCCATGGTAAGTGTCCCAGAGAGCCAGGTACGAGCATAGGCATCGTTTTGTTTTCGTGATGCATTGGCCCCAGTCTTGTCCGCCGGCTCTGAATCAGTCAGAATGCACTCCTTGTTGTGGCACTGCATTATGGTACGAAACTGCATGGACCATAACTCGTAGTTGGTCTCGTCCATCTTCACGATAGGTATCGGGCCCTTGAAGGCATCGGAAGAGGAGAAAACGTCACCATTGTTCGCTGACATTATACCAAGAAGCCAAGACACTGAACAACTGAGGAGTATATCATGGAAAAAATGCGTCTACAGAACCATAGGAGTGATTAGTTGTATCCATAGACTAATACAACCATCCCTAGGTCTTCGTGCGATGTCTAGAGTCGCACAACAAGATAGAAATCAGAAGATATCACGAACTGCGGACTAGAACAGACCTCGGATCATCACTAAAATGCCTCTGGACGACCCACAGGTCGTGCTGGGACCCCTTCCTCGGCGGGGTAGGAGCACCCAGCGGCGGCAGGGTAGGTGGTGGGAGGCTCCTGTGGTGGTGCGAGAGGGCGCGGGAGGCCCCTGCGGCGGCGCTGGGAGGGTTAGGGCCCCTCGCACAGTGGTACAGGGGGGTTAGGACCCCTCGTAATGTGGCACTGCAGGGCTTCGCCGATGAAGCAACGGCAGGGGGGGATGGGCGGCGCATGGGATATGAGAACCCCTGTCTAGGTCCATTGCTCCGATACCACGTTGGGAGAAAAATGAACCATACTCATATAATAGCCGAGGGCTCTCTTATATAGGAGAAAAGCCATTGGTTTAATTACATGATAAGTACATAAAGAAAACATAAAACATAAATGATACTGAGAGATATATTTATCTCAACAAATGATGGACGCCTTCACACAATTGAAGAAGAGCTTTTTCACCGTCTTAATATGTGGTTCACAAAGGAGACATCTATTCGAGACATCCGTGAAAAGTCTTGCACAACAGTCGCATGTTGAAATTTTCCTTCTGCGTGTCAACCACACAAAAAAATTATGTTTGGCAGTTTCAGATCCTTGATAAAGTTGCAGTCATGAACCAAAGCGTTTGCCCTAGGTAGTGGCGGTCTGGTAATATCTTTGTAGGGTTGCTTTACCAAAAAAGCGTTATCCTTCCAAACTAAGAGTGGAAGTGTAAAACAAATTAAAGTTCTATTCGTCGTAGCCCTAGAGCTCTCTTATATATGAGAAAAGCTCTAGGGAAAATTACATAGATAGCCGAAAGAAATAGAAAAATTACAGGATAACATCTAAAGAGATATAAATATCTCAATACTCCCCCTCAAGCTGGAGCATAAATATCTAACATGCTCAGCTTGGAACAACAACGGTGAAACGGTCCCTTTGCAAGAGATTTGGTTAACATGTCAGCAATCTGATCTCCTGAAGCAACATGAGAAGTGAATAAAAACCACTTTTGAATCAAATCATGGGTGTAATGGCAGTCAACCTCAACGTGCTTTGTTCTTCATGAAAGACCTGATTATTTGCTATAAACAACATCTTGATTATCACATTGTAGATGCCATGGTCTCAAATTTCAGTGAAATTCGGTCGAATTTCTGTCGAATATCGATATCCAGTCGAAACCGAAATTCGACCGAAATGACCGAAATGACCGAAATATGGGGGTCCTAGTACAAAAAATGTCCGAAATGACCGAAATTTCGGTCGAAATTCCACCGAAATTCCATCGAAATTCTGTTTTGGTCGATACCGAAATGGTGACCGAAACCGACATTTAAGGCCTTGGTAGATGCATAGGAAGAGACACCTCCATAGCTAGGTCAGTCAGAACGGACTTGACCCACATCATTTCTGTGCTCCCTTGGACCTTGCCCTATACTTTGATTTTGCGCTAGATCTGGCCACAAATGTCTGTTTCTCGCTCTTCCATGAAACCAACGAGCTTCCTACAAACACAATGAAGCCTGAAGTTGACTTCCTATCCTTGGGACATCCAACATAGTCTGCGTCCGCACATCCTGACACAGTAAGGTTTGTGTCTCTCCTGAGTAGAAGTCATGCACATGGAGAAGACTTGAGATACCTCAAGATCATGTTGACTGCATCCATGTGAGACTGCCTACATAAATTGGCTAACCCTGCTGACAACAAACAATATATCAGACCTTGTAATAGTGACATACAATAGTTTTCCTACCAGCTCTCTGTACTGTCTCTTGTCTACCTCTGAAGAGTCGTCATCATATAACCGTGCATTGGGATCCATCGGAGTAGTAGCAGGTCTACATCCTGTCATACCGTCTCGGATAAGAGATCAATGGCATATTTCCTTTGCGTCATTACCTTTCCCTGGTGGTTTCTTGTAAATTCTAGACCAAGAAAATACTCAGCTTACCAAGATCTTTGGTCACGAACTGTTGTCCAAGAAAATCCTTGGCTTCCTGAACTCCTTCATTATCAATGCATGTGACAACAATATCATCCACATAAACTAAAATAGCAACAATACCCTTCCGGGTCCTCTTAACTAAAAAAAATGATCCACAATAGATCTAACAAAACCTGAAGTTTAGTCAACTCTGAGAGCTTCTGAAACCAAGCCCTCAGACTCTATTTAAGGCCATACATGGCCTTATGAAGTTTACATACCATACTAGACTCCCCCTCAGCATGAAACCCCGGTGGCTGCTGCATATTCACTTCTTCATACAAATCACCATATAAGAATGCATTCTTGACATCTAATTGGAAAAGGGGCCAGTCCTTTACCACAACAATGACAACAAGAATGCATAGTGTAGAGTGGCACGCAATAGGAGAAAAGGTGTATTGATAGTCCACCCCATAAGTTTGGGTGAATCCCCGAGCAACCAACCGAGCCTTGTATTTGTCCACAGATCCATATGCACAGTGTTTAATAGTAAACACCCACTTACTGCCAACAATAGAAGCACCTGGGGAAGTGGAGACGACACTCCATGTACCACGAGATTGTAAAGTGGCCATCTCTTCTTCCATAGCAAGACACCAAGGGCCACTCTGTAATGCTTCCTGATAGGATCTCGGTATCTGTACCGCTGATAAGGCAATCACAAATCTCTAAAAGTCCCAGATAATCGCGTCAGAGAGGCATGAGATGAAAGAGGATGCATCGTACAAGCACACCGCTTCCATCATAGAGCAATAGGCACATCCAGGTCCTCTATATCCTCAGGAATAGTATCTTCCAGAACATCTTGCATACTCAAATCACCAGTGCCATCAATAGCACTCAAATGCTCAGGACATACCTTGGGCATGCTGGATGTTGTTGGAGGCACATGAGCACGAGGACGGAGCTGATAAACCTGAGGAAAGAAAGGAGGTGTGGCAGGAGGTGGAGGTGGTGGTGGAGTATGTGGAGGATGTGGTGGTGATGGTGGAGTAGGAGAGACAGGAGGTGGTGGCATGTAAACCGCTTCTCCGCACTCTGAAGGAATGAGCTTGTCACCTGTATGAGAAAAATAAATGATGGATTCAAAGAAGGTGACATAAGCACTAAAATAATACCTTCGTCGAGCAGGGTCAAAGCAACAATACCCCTTTTGGGTCTTGGAGTACCCAACAAACGCACACTTGACTGCTCTAGGAGAGAGCTTATCAAGACATGGAGACATTTGATGAACAAAAGCGACACAACCAAAAACACGGGGAGTGAGAGAAAAAAGATCCTTCTCGGGAAACACAAATGAGAATAGAATCTTTTCCCCCAGAATCGATGAAGGCATACAATTCACCAAATAACGGTAGTGAGAACAACACCCCCCTAGTACGAGTGTGGAGCACAACTCTGAATCAGAAGGGTCTTGGTGACATCCAAGAGATGGCGATGTTTCCTCTCAACCACCCCATTCTGTTGGGATGTATAAGCACACGATGTCTGATGCACAATACCATACGATCTAAGGAATTGAGAAAATTGTGTACTACATAATTCAAGTGCGTTATCAAAACGTATATACTTGACATTTGCAGAAAAGATATTTCTTATTTCATTAATAAAAGACTGAATGATAGAACTTGCATCAGACTTGTTCTTAAGTAAAAAGACTCATGACAATCTAGAAAACCCATCAGCAACAACAAGATAAAAACGATGTCCCTGAAGATTAGGAACACGACTGGGACCCCAAATATCCAAATGAATCAACTCAAAAAGACCATGACTACTTTGACCCTGACGACTCTGGAATGTGGACCTATGATGCTTTCCAAACTAGCAGGCCTCGCACTGGAAAGTAGAGTGAGGAGAGATCTGAGGAAGAACATGACACAGCTTTTGCAGAGGAAGATGACCAAAACGGAGGTGCCACGTATACTGAGATAGGGATCTAGTGCGAAGACAGGAGACAGCAGCATACGGAGATTGCATCAGTCTGTATAGTCCCCCTTGCTCACAGTCAAAACCAATCACCCTGCCCGTTAGAATGTCCTGAAACACAAGAGCAGAGGGGTCAAATATGGCATGACAATGCAAATCCTTGGTGATTTGACTAATATATAATAAATTCATAGAGAATTCAAGAGTGTAAAGAACATTCTGAAGCTGCATTTCAGGGGTTAACTCCACCTCCCCCTGACTGGTGATGGGGGAGTGTGTCCCATCAGCAATCACCATAGATCTGCCTGACTGAGTCAGGCTATAGGTACTAAACTGGCCTCTGTCACCACAAAGATAATGGGATGTTCCTGAATCCATTATCCACTCCGACAAGTCTGCTCTGTAACAGCTAGTAAAAGCATATGTTGTACCGGTTGTGGATGCTGGGGCTGCTACCTCTGAAGATCCCTACTGTGAGCTCGTTGACTCTGGAGATGGCATAATCTCCCTGAGCCGTGTAACTAACGCGCCAAGCCTCTGCTCAATTGCGACAGAAGAACTGCAGCCCTGCTGGATCTGTTCTGCCACACAAGCTGAAGCAGGAAACCCATGCTTAGAATATCATGTTTCCTCTGAATGATCTGGCATGTGGTAATAAGTGCTCACCCTACCATGAGATGTTGCCATGGCTGAAGAAGTCTGAGATACGGACGAACCACCTGAAGATATGAAGAGTCTGCTCAGACGACGATATGCTTCCTCCATTGGAGGTATAGTGCCATCGGTAAGAATATGCGCTCTAGCTACATCATACTCAAGATCCAGTGCTGCTAGAAAGACTCCTGTCATCACAGAATCTCTGTATGCCTTGAGTTGCTCTGGTGTAGCAGTCAAGGGAATGTAACCATGTAACTTTTCAAACATACCCCTTAGAGATGTGTAAAGGTATGGAGAGGACGACCATTCTGTTTGAAGTGAAAATATCGTATTGAAGTTGCAGAATCTTTGACTCATTCGTCGCCGTAGAATATGTAGCGGCGAGAATGTCCCGCATAGCCTTTGTTGTGGGCTTACTCAAAACGTCATTGGCTATCTCCATGGATACTTTTTCAGAAAGCCATACTCGTGCATACGCGTCGTCCGCCTCCCATGAGGCGTTAACCCCAGTCTTGTTGATAGGCTCCTCCTGTGTGAGGATATGCTTCTTGCCATTACAATTCATTAGACTCATGAACTGCATGGCCCACAATTCATAATTAGTTCTATCCATCTTCACAATGGGTGTTGGACCTTTAAAGGCACCCAAGGATGGAATATCTGCTTTGTTGTTTGACATGATGACAACAATCTCTCAAACTGGGGTTGCAAATTTGGACAAAGAACGTCTACACAGACGTACAAGAAGATGGTTGTGGGTGTAGACTCATACCACAACCGCTTCTACTCTCTGAAGACTCCTTCGGAAGGCTGGAGTGCCTTTTGATGGTCAAGTTACACCCTAGAACATCAGATCGAAGCCTAGGGATGAGCATGGGCCGAGCCCTGAAGGGCCCAGGCCCAAGCCCATTTAAAAACTCCAGGCCTTGGGCCGGGCCTAGACCCGTAAAATTTTCTTTAGTTCGGCCCAAGCCCAGGCCCTACCCAATTCCTATGGGTCGGGCTTGGGCCGGGCCGGCCCATCTCCACCCATTATAGATTATTATCTTTGAGTTTTTGTTTAAAGTCAGTCACAATTCAAGTTGGACGAGCTAAAATTGTTTAAAACGTATGCCATGATAATTGTAAAATAACTAAAACTCAATTCTACCGGAGACGATTTCTCATTTTATACAAGTGCACTCAATGTTAGATACCATAAACGTCTCTCATTACAGAAATTGAAAGAGTGAACCAAACTTACACAGTTAACAACAACAAGTGCACCAAGCATTGCATGTTAAAAAAATGAGCATAAAGCTCATATTGGGTAAAAGTTCGATAATAGAAAATATTCTGATGGAAAAAAATAAACACTAACAAATTCAATAATAACCAGTAGAATCTAAACCATAACTAATTAAGGAAAATTATTTCTGAATTGAAATACTATGATCATCAACTCATCTGTCACATGCCTAACTTTCTTGATTTATAAACATTGTATGAAGACATGATACATGAACATACATGAACAGAGTATGCATGCAATAAGTGAGAGTTTCTTGGTATGTAGGATATGGGAATGGTTCGGGCCTTCTTCGAGTCGGGCCCTTGGGCCGGGTCGGGCTGGGCCGCTGGGCGCAGGCGCGCAGGGTACGGGTCTGGAGGCGCGCTGGAGCGTGCGACTGCGGCTGAAGACGACACATAGGGTTTTGATGGGGACGAGGGTTTAGGGCACAGGCTCCGGTCTAGGACCGTCACTCTGATATTGTTAGAAAATAGGAAGCGGAAGCGGAATGATAGACAGAGCATAACTAAAATGATAAACATGAAAAACACAAAAGGATTTACGTGAAACCCTACTCCGTGAGGAGCGGGATGAAACCACGGGAGAAGCCCTCAAAGGGGCATGTTATGCATTGCACTTTCTCATCGGATACAGGAGGTCTGGAGCTCCTTATATAGCCTCCACAGAGCCTTCAAGTCTCACCACTGGTTGATGTGGGACTATCTCCCTCATAAGTGACACATACATCAAATACTCCAACACTCCCCCTCAAGCTGGAGCATGCAATGCTCAGCTTGGACAAACAGAGAGAAAGAAACTCCACTCACGCTACATGACACTACGGACAATATCAACCCAACGCGCACAACTGCTGGTGTCGAGGACGTTGCTTCTCATGCCGTGCAGGTGAGGAGGACGAACGGGCTTGAGTGTGAGTCTGTTGAATCTCCTCGTCAGAGAGCATGTGCTCTGAACTGCGCCTGTTAGAGTCAGTGCAATTGAAATGAGTCTCCTCGTCAGAGTACTCTGGCCCGCCACAACATGCGGACAACTGCTCCATCTCTGAAAAGGCCGTGGAAGTGCAATCCTCGTCGAAGTCCACGGTCGCTGGAGAATGGAGTCTGAAATAGTCTCCTCGTCGGAGAACTTGGTCTCTCCCATCTGGCACAGAGAATGGTACACTACTCTGGTGTCCCTGTGATACCACATGAAAACCCATGCTAACATGGCATAGGGAATGATCCTCTACTCTGGAGTCCCTATGGCTCACATGAAAACTTTGGCCGAAACAACAAGAAAAGATGGGGACAACTATAAAAGATGGCAAACATCTGCACATCTAAATGAAGACCGTTACATGTGCGTGTCTGAAACTGAGGACTCAGAATCTGTCATCGAGTCTGAACATCTGACAATTGTAGAGTCTGGAAATCTGGATGCATCTGCACTGGAACCTGCACTGGCATCTGGAGACTGATATCTTTGAAATCTAGATCTGAAATGAAGGCAATGCCGTATGATCGATGCCGAAGAACTCTACACGATACCCCTCCTTTCTCACATATTGGTCGGAATGAAGACATTGATAGTTGGGAGAAGACAAGGTAAATGGGGAGAAAATAAAATCAAATAAGTCGATTACAAATTTTGTTTTCGGCTTCTCAAAAACATGGATAACAATTGGCCATCTCTCTTCTTTCAAACATTTTTTTTAAAGTTGTATCACTTCAACTCTTTTTTTTATACGGCTTTTCTTGTTCTTGTTCTTCTTCCTTCTTCTTGAAATTCGTACGGTTTTTTTGTACGCGACCTTTTTTTCATGTTTTTTTCCAATCATATTTTTTTAACAATGTCAGGCCATCTCTCTCTTTTTTTTAAACTAGGCCCATCTTCCTTTTTTTACTTGGGAATCGTAGCCCAATTTAGGCCTACGAGGGCTTCTCTTCTATTTTATTTCCTGCGGCCCAATAAAAAATAAAGCATTTTTTTAACGTGTTATTTAGGTTCCTTCGGAACCTTTTCCATGATGCCGCCCCCGATAGAGAAACCCTCGATTGCCGCCGCCGAAGCTGAGAGGTAGAAGGATCGTGCTTGAGCATGCTGCCTGGTGCTTCGAGATCGTTGCCTGGAGGTTTGGTTGTTGATCTCGACTATTAAAGGAGCTCCGCCTGGTCAGCCGCATCACGCAACCTGGAGCTTTGGGTCTCGGTGGTCGCGCCTGGTGGTCGCGCGGTTGTGCGGCGTTGCCTGCACCGCCAAGGACATGGAGGATGTGTGTTCGTCAGGGGCTTCGTTGCGGCTAGGGCTCGCCGCCGGTGGGCTTCTGAAGACGACTGCACGCATATGCGCGCGATGGTTGAGGGGGAGGCTCGATCTGCTGGGGTGTTTCGGGAGATGCGCTCCCGGGAAGTTGCGGCTGGGGCGTTTTGGGAGATGCGCGCCAGACCTCGCGCCACCTGTAGATACACACGATGTACGAGCGCCGCCTACGGAGCCATGGAGATCGGTGCCTTGAGGATGGGCCATAGGGGCCATGGAGCATCGCCCACGGAGATGATGTTGTGCAAGGAGCCGGGAGCCAAGGGCTCGACTTGACGATGGAAACCAAATGCTGCCAGGATCGCCGCGACAGTAATTAGGATTTCTATCGAAACCCTAAATTTGGACAGAACATGGCAAAACCCTTCTTGTCAAACTGGAGATCTTGTTGTGTCTAGGGTTTCACGTATTTCTTACGAAACCTTTGTACAGAACAATCCGAACTTGCACTTCAACCAAAAATCGAAAAGAATATTCTTCAAGAAAAGATAGAACCGAACTTGATAATCGAATCTCGAATTAAAATAAATAAAATAATGAAAGACCTCGAGAATCGAATCCGATACCATGTTAGAAAATAGGAAGCGGAAGCGGAATGATAGACAAAGCATAACTAAAATGATAAACATGGAGAACACAAAAGAATTTACGTGGAACCCTACTCCGTGAGGAGCGGGATGAAACCACGGGAGAAGCCCTCAAACGGGCATGTTATGCATTGCACTTTCTCATCTGATACAGGAGGTGTGAGGCTCCTTATATAGCCTCCACAAAGCCTCAAGTCCCACCATCGGTAGATGTGGGACTAAACTCTTGGATGGGGTAAATGGATCATGGAGAGATCCATTTACCCATCTCCCTCATAAGTGACGCATACATCAAATACTCCAACAGATACCATGTGGAAGTGTAAAAGGGATTAAAGTTCTATTCATTGTAGCCTTAGAGCTCTCTTATATTGGAGAAAAGCTCTAGGGAAAATTACGTAGATAGCCGAAAGAAATAGAAAAATTACAAGATAACATCTAAAAAGATATAAATATCTCAACACTAAGTGATCACACCCATCTGATGGGCGATTGAGCTTCCTGAGAGATACAAGGAGGAGAAACTCCTCAAGCTGACCATCTGAGAAATCTGTCAAGTATGAAGGCATCCAGTTGTCATCTAATTAACAGTTCAACACTCGTGCATCACGATCAACAGACAAAGCAAAAAGGCGGGTGAAAGCTAACTTATACCAAGTTCTTTTTTGTGTTACTCTAGACGAAAAAACTTCTTCAGATCATATATGAAGATTTTCTTCTCACATCATATTCAGATTATATATGGATCATATATGGAATTACTTTTCCTCTCTATCTTGGCAATCGCTCTTGTATACAATCTTTCCTCAGGTGTTCTCATCCTCTATACGCTCCAACGCTTCTCGATTGTCCAACCCAAGGACCCTAATTGCATCAAGAAAGTCTAACCCTTTGGTTTTGAAGCCAAGTGCTTTGTGAGAGATCAAAGACAATCCTCCACTCTACCATCTTCATAACCTATTGTTTTTCTTCCTACTCCTGCTCCCTACTTCCAAGTATATGTCCGCACTCCCGTGAAATGCAAGCCCTCTTATTTTGAGAAGACATGGGCTTATCAAGACTATACTCTTGGCGCCAACCATGGCTCACCTGCCAAGCCATGATTTGAGGCATGTCCCTCCTCAATAAGATGCTGGAGAATTCTAAATTGATGATGGGTTGCAATATTCTACATTTATGATGGACAAAGGACAATGTCATCTTCATCAACACTCAAGTCGAAGATCTCAACAACCTCTCGATTGATGTGGATAAGGAAAATGAGAAGAAGAGTACCATCTCCTTAATGACCATGAGACAACCTCCTCTTCCACCTACTTTAGCTCAGACCTCTCCTAGTCATCCCTCTACTCTGTCCACTCCTAGTTCTTCTCATGTACAGGCTACCATATGAGGTGAAGAAGAAATCGAAGATGATTACGTCGCGACCCTCCAATTACACCTAGTGGCTCGGATGATAGTGAGTACCCCCCCCCCCAATGATCTCAACCAGTTCTCTTCTAGTCTTTATTTCTTAGTAATCTTAGTTTGCAAGTTTCTTTTTCTTTCAAGTCTTATGTGTAATATTAAGGAACACGGTTATGTCGCAAGAATCTGTCCATGCATGTTTCTTTCTCTTTAGTTACTCTATCTTGATTGACTAAGTCCTTAATTCTTTAATCTTTTATCTTTTTCGACCACTTTTTATTGATAACAAAAAAAGGGAGAGAATAGAATAAAAGATTTTGTATTAAAAAAGGATTTTAAAATTTTTTGGCTATTAGATTAAATGTTTGAGAAACTATCTCTCATGTTCTTTGGGGAGCTTTTGTTAAAAAGCTTTGTTTAAACTTTGTTTACTTGCTAAAGTTAAAATTAGAATCAAAACTTGTTTTCAAAAACTCCTCACTAAATTGTTTTGTCATCATTAGCCGGAGAAACTTAGTAATTTGCATTTCAAGCCTTGTTTTAATAATGACTCGCATTTATTGAAAGGCCTTCGCAATATTGCCTTATTAATCATTGCATGAACTCAAAGAAGGAACACTACTTCACAACCAAAAGCAACTTATTTACCTTGTATAATTAATTTCATTATATGATTGTGATTGTAATCAATCCACAAAGTTTTATGTATGTTTATATACTTTTGTAATCTTTTAGAAGAACCAATATATCAGGTTAAGTTTCTCTTGCAAAAGCCCTTGAACTGATCGTTCAATCTTAACTTCTTGATCTATCATTTCTTGATGTTGGCATGAACCTCATCGATCTACTTATTGTAACCAATTTATTGATAGTGAATGATCGATTACTTTGTTGATCCTAGTTTATTACTTTTAGTTTTTGGAATTGACCTTTGGATGATCGATGATCAATCAACTTGTGATTCTTATCGATCATATTTGAAATGCAGATGTGTAATGATCATCAAAACTTTCAGAAATGATCTATCAAATTCAAGTGTACATCAAAGTTGAGATAAAAAATTTGTTACTAACTCAGAAGCCATGAATGCTCTTTATTATGCCTTTATAATGGAAAGTTTGAATGTCTTCACCTGAAAATGGCCAATGAGATTTAGTGAAAGACATTGTTGAATCTAATTTATCCAAGAGGTAAATCAACTTTGATATGATGAACTTTTCGATATCTCTTAATTTTTTTAAACAAGCAGTGAAATATGAAAAGGAAGTGCATTCTCTTAAAAGTATTAACAACAAATTAGTAGATAATAAATCCTATTTGTTAAATGTTAGAAAATATGAAGCGGATGCGGAATCGGAAATAAATATAAAGAAATTGAAGAACACAAAGGTTTAACGTGGAACCCTACTCCCTAAGGAGCGGGATGAAACCATGGGAGAAGCCCTCAAAGGGACGGATATTCTATTCCTTTTTCTCAATGGATACATGAGGTCTGGGGCTTCTTATATAGCCTCCACAGAGCCTCCAAGTCCCACCACCGGTAGATGTGGGACTAAACATATGGATGGGATAAATGGATCCTGGAGAGATCCATTTACCCTCCTACAACTCATAAGACGCACAACTAAATACTCCAACACTCCCCCTCAAGCTGGAGCATGCAATGCTTAGCTTTGGACAAACAAACAGAAAGAAACTCAACTCACGCTACAGGACACTACGGACAATATCAACTCAACGCGCATAACTGTTGTTGTCGAGGATGTTGCTTCTCATGCCATGCTAGTGAGGAGGATGAGCGGGTTGGAGTGTGAGTCAACTGAATCTCCTCGTCGAAGAGCATGTGCTCTGAACTGCGCATGCCAGAGTCACTGCAATTGGAAATGAGTCTCCTCGTCGGAGTACTCTGGCCCGCCACAACATGTGGACAACTGCTCCATCTCTGAAAAGGGCCGAACTGAAAAGGTCATGGAAGTGCAATCCTCGTCGGAGTCCACGGTCGTTGGAGAATGGAGTCTGAAAGAAATCTCATCTTCGGAGAACTGGGTCTCTCCTATCTGGCTCAGAGAATGATACTCTACTCTGGAGTACCTATGATACTACATCAAAACCCTTGCCCACATGGCATAGGGAATGGTCTTCTGCTCTGGAGTCCCTATGGCTCACATGAAAACTCTGTCTGACAAAAACAAGAATGATGGGGACTACGAAACTGAAGATCGCACACTCGTGTGTCTTGAACTGCAAAATCGGAAACTGACATCGAGTCTGAACAATCTGAACTTGTAGAGTCTGGAAATCTGACTGGCCTGGAATCTGGAGATCTGACATCCGAATAGACCTTTGACTCTACATAATACTCCTTTCTCCCATACCGGCCGAAATGACAAATGTTGACCAAGTTGGGAGAAGGCAAGAAATTGGGGATATAAAACATCAATAAGTTCGGCTTTCTCAAATCAATTTTTTAAGTCGTTTCAATCATCATTTTTTTACGACTTTTCATTTTTTTCATTTTTACGTACGGCTTTTAAATTGTATGCGCCTCTTCAAAACTCACATTTTTTGATATATTTTTTAAAACAAACTTCGCCCCCCCTTTTTCTCTCTCCCCTTTTTCTTTTTTAAAACAAATCTCTTCCTCCTTTTTTAAAAAAAAGACAGGCCAACTTCCTTTTTTTAATATCATACGGCCTCTTCCCCTTTTTTTTGTTTGAAACAATACACAACCCAGATGGGCCACGAAGTAACATTTTTTAAACCAATCGAAGCCCACTAGGGGCTTTATTAGGGTTCCTAGTGGGTAACCCTCGCAAGATGAAAAGAGGGTGGCCGTCGCCCCCTGGAACTTGTGCGCCATAGGGCCTTTTGGGGAGATGCCGGATGCGAGAACCTGTTAAAGCCTGAAGAGATCTGGTTGCTGCCGCCACCATGAGATGTAGATCTGGAAGATCTCGGGGAGGAGAAGCGGCGCCGCCAGCGCGATGGAGAGGGTGCGGCGCCTGGAGCACGCCACCTACACCAGTCTTGGAGGTCGAGCACGGATTCTATGCTAAAATGGCGAGTCGTGACTCCCGTGTAGGGATCGCCCGGTGATCACGCCGGGCAAGGGAGAGAAGGGCGTCGCCTAGGGTTCCCCAATCGTGGGAACCCCTCTCTTTTCAAGGAACGTTGCCCTCGATGTGGGGTTTTTGGGGATTTTGGTCTTGCGTGTCGCCTCGCTGGAAATGATAGCCGGTGGAAGAAAGGGTTTCTAGAGAGGAGCCGCCTTGGCTCTTCGCCCTGGAGATCGTTGAGAGGATCAGGATCGGGGCCTGCTTGCTCCGTCTAGACTCGTGTGCCGCCAGCGCGAGATGGGGGAGCCCGCCTGATGCATGAAGCGTGCGGCCATGCTGCCGCCTGGATCAGAAGGGGAACTGTCCTGAGAGTCGCTCAAGGATGGAGGGGCTCCTCCTGGAGCAAACCTTGCGCTTCCTCCTGAGGAGCAGGATTTTACGTGGATTCGGCCTTGATTATTGATGTTGCGGAGTGTTTCTGGCGGGCTAGGTTGGGGATCGCCTCCTGGATGATGTGCGGATTTGAGGAGGAGTTAAAAGTACTGGAGATACAAGATCAGACGCCTCCTTCTTAAGCATAGAGGCATGTTGGGATGACACGACGACCCTTCTGAAACTAGGGTTCAGAAACCCTAGATCTGTGCTTGGATCGAAACAGAACAAGGTTCCAGAAGTTGAACCATGAATATGATAATCTCGAATCTCGAACACTAAAACAAAATAAAATCCACGAGAATCGACCCGCTCTGATACCATGCTAGAAAATAGGAAGCGGAAGCGGAATCAGAAATAAAGATAAAAAAATTGAAGAACATAAAGGTTTAACGTGGAACCTTACTCTCTAAGGAGCGGGATGAAACCACGGGAGAAGCCCTCAAAGGGGCAGATATTCTGTTCTCTTTTCTCAATGGATATAGGAGGTCTGGGTTTTCTTATATAGCCTCCAAAGAGCCTCCAAGTCCCACCACTGGTAGATGTGGGACTAAACATATGGATGGGGTAAATGGATCCTGGAGAGATCCATTTACCCTCCTACAACTCATAAGGTGCACAACCAAGTACTCCAACATTAAATAATTTAGAAGTTTTAAAGAAAGAAAATCACATTCTAAAAAAAGACTTGTGTAATTCGAATGGTAAGAAAATGTTTAGACAATGAAATTGGTGAGCTACACAGAAAGGTGACATTTTTCCTAATGTTGAAAAAGAAAAAGATAAGTTAGATAACTTTGCTTTTAGGTCTAATGTTAGAACTAAAAAGAAAAGCAAGTGGAGTTGGGTACCTAAAGATACTTTGAAACCTTACCATGAAGGAACCGAGAGAGAAACAATATAAAAAAAAATCTTGCAGGTATCAAAGATCAATGGATAATAAATAATAAATGGAGAAAATCGTATCAACATCTGCACCAAGATGGACTTCACCAAGGACAATTGCTTATCAGAAGCAAAATCAAGGATGGATGCCATCGCCATGGAGAAGTTCTCCTCAGAAGATCATAGATGACTTCTTAACTTTTTTATTTAGTTGATCATGCATATCATGCATTGGTGATGACTTCTCGACTCTTATCTTTAGGGGAGCCTTTAAGCAAAGATTAAGGGGAAGCTCTAAATGAGGGGGAACTTTAATTTAAAATGAATAACCTTACTAACATCTTGTTTGGTTGTTTTAGTCTTTTTAATAATGTCAAAAAGAGGGACAAATGAGCTTTTTTTGTAAACACATATAATGTTTTATCATCATCAAAAATGAGGAGAATGTTAGAAACTTGTCTCCCAAGTTAGGTCTTGCATAAGAATGCATGTATTGATGATAACAAAACTTGTGTATTTAGCTTAAAATTAGGTCAAATGCAAGGAATTTTTTGGTATAAGAAGCTCAAACATAAGCAACTCAAGCTTAAAGGAAGAAGAAATAAAGCTTCAAGAAGTTCCAGGATAAGGAACTCAAGCTCAATCTTAAGGAAACCAATGCAATCTCAAGAAAATGTTGAAGACTTTTCTTTTATTGAGTTATGCATCTTGTAATTCTCTCATAGTATTGAGAAGAACCCTTAAGATATCTTGTGTCATGCATACCTCTTAGAAATTGTTAGAAAATAACATAGCTCTGATACCATGTTATAAAATAGGGATGCGGAAGCGGAATGATAAACAGAGCAAGAACTAGAAAGATAAACTTGGAAATCATGACGAAATCGAAATCGAAATAGAGATAGAAATTGAAGAGGTGGAATCAAACAATGGGAAGTCAGCAAGATTTTACCTGGAACCCTACTCCCTAAGGAGCATGATGAAACCACGGGAGAAGGCCTTAAAAGGCTGATAGTCTATTTCTTTTTCTTATCTGAATACAATGGGTGTAGGGTTCTATATATAGCCTCCACTAAGTCTCCACATCTCTCAACCGGTAGATGTGGGACTAAAGACTTGGATGTCGTAAATGGATCCTGGAGAGAGATCTATTTACCTATCTCCCACATAAGTGACACATATAACAAATACTCCAACGGAAATAATTCCAATAACGTTTTAGTCGACAAACATTATTAGTTGGTAACTTGGTCAATCACTCTTTATGACATGATCGATCATTTCTGGTCGATGCCTAAAAACTGATTGATCAACTTTTGTAACATGATTGATTTTTTTCAAATCTTGTTGATCAAATTTTTTGACCTAATCTATTAGTTTCTTTTCGATCATCTCTACTTGATTGATTGATCACTTTTTGAATTCTAATCGATTAACTTTTTAACTTGACCAATCAATTTCATTACTAGATCAATCATTTTTTTAATTATAAACGATCAGTGTTTTGATTGGTAGGTCAATTGAAAAATTTTAAAGTTAATATAATATGCCCAACGTTTATATTCACTATATACAAGTCTCTAGACATCTCTTTAATTGAACAGACAACTCATATCATTCATTCCAATTTTTGTGAGAGAAATTTAAAGTAAATTCTACTTCGTGATGCTCACTTAAAGCTCGGTTGTTTCGATGATCCATCTTACAAGCACTCTCATAGCTCAGTAAGAATGTTCTTTTTTTACCGAGCATTACTTTGCATTTTTGTTTTACTAAGTTAGGAGTTATACTTTTTACCTACACTTGTAGTTGACAGCATCATCAACTCGTTATAATATGGTTGGATCGTTGACTACATAATTAAATCATTGTAATATGGTTGGGTTATCGGCATAAGTAATCGAAGTTTACTGAAAGACCGATGTTCGGTCAGGTTGAAAGCCAAAGTCAGGAGACTCAGGTCATGGTTTTTACCCTGGAGGATTTCCACGTTAAATCCTTGATTCACTTATGATTGATTTTGTTTCTCTATTATCTTGTGATTGGTAAGTGCTACGTAACATTTTGTTTGCTTGAGATTTGTATTTGTAGTGATATCGAAAAAGCATCACAATCTAGCAAGAATCCACATCTCGCTCTCTTTTGTGTGTGTTGCAGGCCTATCCTCGTTATATGGTTTTTACTGGGTCATGTGATGTTTATAGTTTCATGTAACTAATTATTTGATATTCCATTTTCTTGTTTATAGACATGCACATCCTTTCTTATCTACAACAATGACCTCGGTATCTACAACATCTACTGTTGGTTCCTTATCCATTTCCACTTTAGAATATATACAGCTAAAGTTGAGTCCTTCTCAACTTCTGCCACGTGGATAGTTTACAATCCCTCTATTTTTTAAGTCTTCACTCTCTCTCATGAGAGGCAACTCTCTCCGCACCCCCACCCCCACACACATACACACTAATCCCCCCGTCCCTCCATATTTCTATATTTGGAAAAGGTGATCCATCTCTCTTTGTATTTCCATCTCTCTTTGTATTTCTATATATAGAGTCAGAAAGTTATTTTTCTTGCATCGTTTCATTTCATTCTTTTCAACGGCAATAGTTTATGAGTTTTTTTGCTATCAAAATCTAATTATAAGCATTGATCTTATAATGTAATTATAATTAAGGTAAATTACAATAAAGAACATCAACTATGCGTCAATTCCAAATTAGAGGCCCTATTTTTCAAATGTAACAACGAGGAGCTTATACATTCAATTTTAGGGTTTAACATTAACATAAGAGAGTTTGGAAAGTTTACGGAGGAATGCATGTGAGAAAAAAAATTAAGACTAGGCCTCACTTTTTACAATTGAAAAATGAGTCCTCTAATTAAGAATCGATGTATAGTTGAGCTCTTTTTGTAATTTACCCTTATAATTTCCATCTAAAATGGATTAAACGAATGTAACTAGGTAATAATATTAGCACATTACTTCTGTGATTGTTAAATAACAAAAAATATGTTTTTATTTAGTGAAAAAATGTAGTTGCAACATATATTTCTTTAAAAATAAATTTCAAACTAATTATCAATCATTATAAGAGAATTTGATTAACTAAAATATAAATCAAAAGCATCTATTATAAGTTACAAATGGAGCTTAAATTTTTTAGAAAATCTTAAATATATAAAATATATATTGCAATTCACTTTGGGTGATCTTGCTAGTAGTGAAAGTTACTTGAATCGTGCATGCTATAGACGAATACAAAGAAAAGAAGTAGAGGAGGCTTTGAAGGTTATGAGACCTGGGAAAGGTGTTGGACCGGATGACATCCCTGTAGAAGTATGGAAAGTTTTAGGTGAGCGTGGTTTGACTTGGCTTACGAATCTATTCAATGTTATTTGGCGAAGCAAAAAAATGCCTGAAGATTGGAGGAGGAGTATCGTGGTGCCTCTTTATAAGAACAAAGGAGACATTCAAAATTGTTCAAATTACAGAGGTATCAAGCTGATGAGTCACACTATGAAAATTTGTGAACGTGTGATCGAAAGAAGGTTGAGGCAAGTTTCCCAAGTAAAAGAAAACCAATTCGGATTCATGCCAGGTCGCTTAACTATTGAAGCCATCCATTTGCTGAGGAGAACAATGGAGATTTATAGAGCTAAAAAGAAGAATCTCCATATGATCTTTATTGATTTGGAGAAGGCTTATGATTCCGTCCCACGAGAGATACTGTGGAGAGTTTTGGAGAAGAGACAAATACCTGTCCTATACATTAATCTCATAAAGGATATGTATGATAGGGCTTTATCTTGTGTAAGGACCCCGACGGGGAAGACTGACTATTTTGATATCAACATTGGTTTACATCAAGGTTCAGCTTTGAGTCCATTTCTTTTTACTTTGATTATGGACGAGTTGACAAGTCACATTCAGGATGAGTTACCTTGGTGTATGCTATTTGCTGATGATATTGTGTTGATTGACGAGACTAGAGATGGAGTAAATGAGAAGCTTGAGGTTTGGAGACATGCATTGGAGACTAATGGTTTTCGTATAAGTAGGGCTAAGACGGAATATATGGAATGCACCTTTGATGGAAGCAATGGTGAAGGAATCGAGGTGAAGATTGGTGACGATAATATTCAGAAGAGAGATTCTTTTAGATATCTGGGATCTATTTTGCAACACGATGGGGAAATTGATGGAGATGTTACTAATAGAATAAATGCAGGCTGGCTAAAGTGGAGAGGAGCCTCCGCTGTTCTCTGTGATAGGAAAATTCCTTTAAAAATTAAAGGAAAGTTTTACAAAGCAGCCGTGAAACCTGCTATGCTTTATGGTTCTGAATGTTGGCCTGTGAACCATAGACATGTGCAGAGAATGGCTGTAGCAGAAATGAAAATGCTAAGATGGATGTGTGGATATACACGTGAAGATCGGATTCGGAATGATGCAATCAGAGAGAAAGTTGGTGTAGCTCCGATCAAGGATAAGATGCGAGAAAACTGCTTAAGATGGTTTGGTCATTTGCAAAGAAGGTCAACTGATGCACCGGTTAGGAGATGCGAGTGTTGGGATGTTGAGCCGGCTAAGAGAGGGCGAGGACGGCCCAAGAAGTGTTGGAAAGAGACTATACGAAGGGATCTTAGTTTTTTGGATATAAGTCCGAGATTGACCCAAGATAGATCTGAATGGAGGCGAAGAATCCATGTAGCTGACCCTACTTAATTGTGGGAAAAGGTTTTGTTGTTGTTGTTGTGATATATTGCAATTCATTGTTATATTATATATTGTTCAATTGAAACAATGCGATTAATAAGGTTAAATTTCAAGATATGTATTAAACTATTTTTAAAAGATCTATGTAGATAGTAAATGAGGGATTTGTTATGTTCATAATGTATGAATTCCTTTAGGTTGTTTTCCTCTCTCATTTTTATACCAGTTAATGTTTTTTTAGATTATATTTACTCTTTATAGCTATTGTAAAATTATACAATTTTAAAAAAGGGATATTTACACCCATAACCCTTAGTAATTTCGGGACGAACACCAACGAGTGTCTCCCCCCCTTTTGAGCCTCCAAAAAAAACCCTTAGTAATTTCGTAATTACCCCAGGATCGCTCGATAATTCATAACTACATGAATAACCCCGAATAATCCTTAACTCTTACATGACATAACCCTGTGTTATGTTCCGTTTGGCATGATCGTTATATTTGATGGTTGTCGTTAGAAAGTGACAGAATTACCCCTAATGCTCGGTCGTATTTACAAATCATGCTATCTCGTTATAACATGCAGAGCTGTAGGTCGACGAATCTGCATCATCGTGGTACGTATACGCGGTCGGGGATGGAGCCGGGGTGGAGGCGAGGAAGCCGCCTGCGGAAGGTGTGGAGGAGGAGCAACCCACCTATAACCCTGATAGGAGAGGGGACGAGGAACGGATTCTACCATAGTTGGATCGGGTGTGGCATGGATAATTCAGTTCATTGTCCGTTGGATATACCCGTAGTTGAGCCATCCTTGTTGATCCACTGCCATTATCCGAAGCTCCTTGTCGAGCTCAAACTCCATTATCCAGCTCCCTCCATATAAAGGGAGTGCCACGCTATCATCGCCTCTCAGTTCTTTCTCCTCCGACCCAACTTCGCCTGTCTTCTGAGAGACGGTACCAGAGCACGAAACACCACTAGTTCTCCCTGTTCTTGCGTCTCCGGCAAATCCAAAGATCAAGCGCCCCAGTAGAAAAGATCACTGATGCAGAGTTCTCCAACTCCGAGTTGTGCCTTCGTCGGAGAGCATCAGAGGAAGATGGGAGATATGCTCCGTCGTCTTCTTGCAGCAGAAGCCCTCAGCCTTGGTCGAACCTCCACCTCGATTCCACCTCGTTGCGAAACCCAGATCCGATCTCAGCCATTGCCCATTCGTCCTCAACGAGCAACTCCATCTCCGGCGTGCCCATTCCAGAGCATCAACCAATGCACCTCGTTGACATCTTCATCACCCATTCATCAGAGACCTGACATGGTCCAGCATCTCGGTTCATCCATCTGAGCTCAAAGCCCCAACTTTGCTTAACATACCCCCATCATCGGATAGTGGGCTCCAGTTTGGGCAGACAACAACATCCTTGGGAACTTCACTCAAGCTTCACTGAGGAGGAGAACCATATATCCCTTTCCATCCTTAGTCTTTTCCAATGCATCACATTGGAATTTCACCGAAGCATCATATCTTGGGCCCTTCTTCGGTCTATTCTAACAGTCTCGAATCGTAATCTCAGGTCTCCACTCGTTTCAGCAGTAGGAGCTCCATGCTCCTATTTTCACCGACACCTCGCCATAACCATCTATCTTCAGCTCACCTTCGAGCAGCAGAACTTGAAGCTGCTGCATCGTCGTCGTGAGTAGGAGAGTTGGTCGAGAATGTCCTCGCCGAAGACCACCATTTGTCTTCACCAGCTGTAAAAAAAAGAAGACGGAGAGCGCCATGGTACTTCTCCTCCCATAACCGTAGATCTCGACACGTGGCAGACCACTAGAAATATTCGTCATTGACGTTGCGGCGGAAGTCGATGTCGTTGCGGCGGAGGAACTCGACGGAGTCGCCGTGCGAGATGTCCTCCGCGGGGTCGAACTCGCGGAAGTTGAACTGCCAGACACGGTGGCGGCCGAGGTCATCGGAGAGCCCCCCGCCTCCGACCACAACCTCCGAACTCACCACCCCCTCCCTCGCATCGCCGCACCTGCAAGAGCCCACCCCCTCTCCCGCGCCGCCGCACCTGCAAGCTCGCACCCCTCCCCCGCGACCTTGCACCTGCGAGCTCGCCCCCCTCCCACGCGCCCCCGCACCTGCGAGCCCGCACCCCTCCCCTGCACCCGCGCTCCTGTAAGCCCGCCCCCGTCACCGCACCTGCAAGCCCGCCTCCTCCCCTGCGTCGCCGCAACTGCGAGCCCGCACCCCTCCTCATGTCGTCAGCCTCTCCCTGCTAGAGCCCCCTCCTCAATCAGTCCTCGAAGCCCAGCAACCTGCTTGTTTTTCTTCCTTTTTTTTATTAATCTTTACCGTTCGATCGCATATTGGTTAGATTAACTCATTCATATGGTTGAGTTAATGAAGAAAACTAACGGAGGGTTATGGATGTAAAACGGAGTATGTATTCAAGGTTCTAAGTGTAATCCATAATTATAGAGGGTTTCTGGGGTAATTACGAAACTACTCAAGGTTATGGTTGTAAATATCCCTTAAAAAATTGCAAGTGTTAAATATCATCACCCTTACTCATACATATTTAATTAGAATATTTATACCCATAACCCTGCTAGTTTCGTATTTTGTACAGAATAAACGAACTACACAAGAAACCCCGAATTGTCATTCCGTCTCACACCCATAACCCTTTGTTAGTTTACGTCATTAACTCAGCCAGACCATCAAGTTAATCTAACACATCTTCAATCCAACGTATATGAATTAAACTAAAAAAGAAACCCCCTTCCTCATCTAGCCCCCTCGTCCTTCCTCCATCCACACCCCCTCCTCCTCCGCCCACACCCCTCCCCCCGTCGACCACACCCATCCCCCACCAATCGCCTTCCCCCTCCGCCTACCCCACCCCCTACTTTGTTGCCCCCCTCCAACCCCCTTCAAGCTTTGCAGCCCCCTCCTCCGCTACCTCCTGCTTCACTATCCTTTCCTCTGCCCCATCTGCCGCCCCTATCCAGCTCCTCTTCTAGCCTCCTACAACCCCCTCCTCCAGCCCCTCCTCCAGGCCCCTCATCTGCCTCCTCCAGCCCCATCCTCTGCCCCCTCCAGCCCCATCTACCACCCTTTTGTCGTCTTCGTACATCCTTGGCAGGTTCCGTCATGCGTGAGATCAAAAAATGAGATGGTACCTCGGTTGTCCAAGTTTAGGGCGGAAGATGCGAGGGTATCTTTTTGAAAATGTAATTTTTTTCAAAGGATAAAATTGCTAAATATTGATGGATTCCATAAAAAAATAACAGAGAAATGGATGGAAGTTAACACAGGGTTTTGCCATGTAAGAGTTAAGTACTATTTAGGGTTGTAGGTGTAATTCATGATTATCGAGGGTTATGTACACAAATAAGAAACTATTCAAGGTTATGGTTGTAAATATCCATATTCAATTGAATAACTTAGTGTTAGAAAAAACAAAATGTTGGTGAATAGTAATTCACCCATCTTCATTAAAGAGAAATAAACTTGACCTTAGAAGTGTTTAGAATAAGTACTTTATTATATATGCATATATTTTTATAAACTTTTTATAAGAGTATTCTTAAATTCTAGCAATAAAAACATGGTGATAAATCAACTTTCATTAACAAAGATCTATGTTAATAAATATATAAATAGATTCTCTGTTTGCAGCGAAGCACACGTTTTTTTTCCTAGTTCCTTTTAAGATGGCCTTTCTACATTTTCCATATCATGAGAAGAACTCTCTCCAGCTAAAAGTTCTGTTAGTATGTGGAAAGAGACCTTGGAAGAAGGCTGAAGTGGGGCACATTTACTTTCAGTTCTTGATCTGCTGGTGTAAGTGTGAGATGCTTTAATGCTAAGTTTGGTGCAGCTCACCTCGAGACCACACCCCTTTTCCTTTCAAAAAAAATGTGAGATGGCAAGATACCTGGAATTGGAAGTATGGAAACAGTGCTGTACTGAATGATTATGATCTCACGGACTACATCAATTTTATTATGAGCTTTCCCCAAAGGACTCATACAAAGTCCTATGTCATTCTTATGAAATGCTGCTTGGTAACGAATGATTTTCCTGTCAGTGTACAATAATAATTGCATAATAGTATTTATGTATCAATTCTATTGGTTCTCTTATTTGCATGATATCACTCCTTGTAGGTAGAGGATGCCGTTCTCCTTGCAATGGCGCATCATCGTCGTATAAACACTAAATCTGCTCAATTGGTTATGGGTATGTTTTATTTAATAGTATACAGTGTCTGATATGTTTAGGGTAATTGTTCTTAATTGGAAGAATGTAAGCTATTGATAATTCTTGAGATTCTATTAGAAAGGGAAATTTTGACATTAGTATCTACATTTTTACATTAAAAGGTACTTTTAGTACTTCAGTGTAAAATGCCCATAGCCCCGTGCAGGCAGATGGCTAATATCTGAAAATGTTCAGATAAAAACGTCACAAAATGGATTATAAACTAGGGAAAATAAGTTCAAATAGATGGAAAAATACCGGAATAGTCTAGCAATACTGATATAAAATCGAAATTGTTGAGGCGAAGCTAAATTTTAATTGCTTCGAGTATCATTTTTATGAAGGCAATACAGTATGTCTCTTAATGGTAATACTAATCAGGCATGTCTAGTTGCTGATTTCATCTGTTGGAACCAGGTTAACCCTGTTGAACCCATGCAGGGCAATAATGCAAACCCTTCCGCTTCCAGTTGCAGAACAATGTCTGCACAAACATGTGATCCCCCGCCTCCAGATTCTTATATACCACTTCTCTTCCACCACTTCTTGCTCCCATCCTCTCTTTTTTCTTAACCTATTACTGTGCGGTGACAGCTCTCCCTGTCACCTTTAACACCATTCAATGCCAAGCCTCTATTCTTGTGAAGAGAGTTGAGAATTCAATGCAAAATCTCCATATAAAGATTAAAATGATCTCTAATTATATCCAAAAAAACATTACAAAATCAAACAAATATCTTCCAATAGTTCACTCCCCTCAACAACCAATTATATTCCTAAACCCCAAAAATGTCACGTGTGGTTGAGTGTTGAGAAAATGGGCCACAAATATGTGGGAGTTATGTTTAGTCTTGTAGAGATATTGTAAACATATTTTATTCACTTATGTAGTCTTTCGTTATTTCCAGTTCCTGCCGTACTCTTTGTGTAATTTACCCATAGGCTACTCTCCTATATAAGAGAGCCTAGGGCTGATGGAATAAACAAGTTCTTCTATTTTCCCAACATGGTATCAAAGCGACGGTCCTAGACCGGAGTTCTTGAAACCCTAACCCTAACGCTAGCCCCACCCGCGTGCCTCCCTCTCTCTGCGCGCCGCCAGCCCCCACCCACGTCGCTGGTTGTGCGCCTCGTATGCCCCGAGCTCTGTGCGCCTCGCCTGCGCTGAGTGCCGCCCCTCGCACGCCCCATCTGCGCCCAGGCGCACATCTCCAGCGCACCTCGTGTGCCCCTCCAGTGCATCAGGTGCACATCGCCAGTGCGCACGACTGCGCCCTAGCGCTCTCCAATGCGCACACCTATGCGCTCTATCGCGCGGCATCTCGCTCATTCCCTGCGCCCGCTCCCGTGATCTCTCGCGCGCTTCCTGCGCTCCCTATCACGCGCTATCTGTTGTGTGTCCCTAAGTCGTGAATCAACCCTGCACGATTTTGTTTCTAGCGCGCACAACTCCAAAGGAATGGGTTTGGTTGCTTGAAGTTTACATCTGCAACTAAACCCGTCTATGTCCGTGTAGACGATCTTATCCTCAGTCTACTACTCCCGTCTTTGATTACAAGTATGTCTGAAAGCAAGGCAGATATCCCATCCATAGGTGCTTTTCGAGGTCCAGCGCCGATCGTGAAGATGGATGGTTCGAACTATGAACTGTGGGCAATGCAGTTCATGAGTATGATGAAGTCAAGCAGTAAGAAGCACATTCTTACTGAATAAGAGCCTGCTGAGAAGACTGGAGTCAATGCCTCGTGGGAGGCAGATGATGCATATGCTAAAGTATGGCTATCTGGAACTCTGGCAATCGAGATTGCCAATGATATTCTCCATCATCCCACAACCAAAGATATGTGGGATATTCTAGCCGCCACATATTCTCTAGCGAAGAATGAGACAAAGATTCTGCAACTCCAGCATGACATATTCATTATCAAGCAGAATGGACGTCCTCTACACTCACTGTACACATCTCTACGAGGGATGTTTGAGAAGCTGTATAGCTTCATGCCCCTGATAGCCACACCAGAGCAACAGAAGGCCTACCGGAATGCTACTATGGTAGGAGTTTTTTCAGCTGCCCTCGATCCTGAGTATGAGGCAGTGAGGTCACAGATCTTTGCAGATTCTACTATTCCTCCTATGGAGGAAGCATTTCACAGGTTAAGCCGGATCATTGTTCCCTCTACGACTACGAATTAGACTGCTTTAGCCATGGCTGCCAACAGAGGTCGTGGAGGTCACCATCATACCCGTGACCGTGGCCCTTGTGGTAGAGGAGGTCGTGTTCGACCAACATGTACCTATTGCCATCGCTTCGGACATACTGAAGACACATGCTACTCTAAGCATGGATTTCCTGCATCTGCACGAGTCGCTGAGCAGATAGAGCCTCCGTCTGCTGCCTCTTTGGATCAGCGCTTTGATGATCTTGTTGCCCTGCTAAGGGTCATTATTCCTCCATCCGGCTCTGCACATACTACTGAGAGCCAGTCTGATGTTGCTGCATCCGCCTCTGCTTCTACCAGTGCATCAGGTAGCACACATGCATTTACTAGTAGTGGATCAGATACTTTAGCATGGATTATGGACTCTGGCGCCACACATCATCTATGTGGCGATTAAAGTCTACTTACAGGGTACAGATAGATCCCTTCAGGTCGAACAGTGGTCATTGCCAATGGCACACATTCCCCGATTACTGGTCAGGGGGAGATTAGACTGACACCATCTATGCAACTTAAGAATGTGTTACACGCACCTGATTTTTCAATGAATTTATTATCTATCAGCCAAATTACAAAGGATTTACAGTGTCGCGCGATATTTGATCCATCTTCTCTTGTTTTTCAGGACACCCTTACGGGCAACGTGATTGGGCGTGGCTATGAGCAAGGGGGCCTCTATCGCCTCAGTCAGAATTCTTTTGCTGGAACCTCATCTCTACTTACTGGATCCGTCTCCCTGTTTCTATGGCATCTGCGCTTTGGGCATCTATCGCTTCAGAAGTTGCGTCGTGTGTTACCCCAGGTTTTGCCACACACATCTATCCAATGTGAGGCATGTCAGTTGGGAAAACATCATCGGTCTACTTTTCCCAGTCGTCCGTGTCGGAGTAGTACCTCCAAGTTTGAGTTATTTCACATTAATATCTGGGGTCCGAGTCGTGTTTTTGATCATCAGGGACACATGTTTTATATAGTTATTGTGGATGACTTCTCTCGTGTGTCATGGGTATTTTTGTTAACGAATAAATCTGAAGCAGGGAATATTATTATTAATTTTCTCAATGAGATTCGTAATGTTTTTTCAGCATCTGTTAAAATTATGAGAAGTGATAATGCCCTAGAATTGTGTACTCATGTCCTATCCAGTTATTTCTCATCAAATGGGATTATCCACCAGACATCCTGTGCCTATACCTCCCAACAGAATGGGATTGCGGAAAGGAAACATTGTCACTTACTTGATGTCACCAGGTCACTCCTTATACAGAGTCATGCTCCTCATTCTTATTGGGGTGACGTTGTCCTTACTGCATGCTACCTAATCAATCGTATGCCATCATCTGTTTTAGGTGAAGAAATTTCGTTCTCCCTTATCTTCCCTGGAAAAGAGCTATCTTCTCTCACTCCTCGTGTGTTTGGCTCGGATGCCTTTGTCCACCAGTTGTCTGCCGGTACTGACAAGCTCTCTCCTTGGGTTGTCAAGTGTGTGTTCGTTGGGTACTCCAGAACTCAGAAGGGGTACAAGTGCTATGATCCATTGCGCAGGCGGTATCTTGTTAATGCAGATGTCACATTTTTTGAATCTGTTATGTACTTTTCAGCACCAGGTGATCAGTTGATACCTACAGCTAATATTGATGCCATTTAAATGTCACCACCACCACCATCATTACACCATCACCACCACCACCACTACCAGAACCGTTACCATCGTCTTCACCTCCCATTACTATACATGTTTCACCACTACCATATCATTACACCCGCAGGCATGCGTCAGCTCATGGTCATTGCTCATCACCGAGCTCGCCTAAGGTATGTTCTGAAGATATTATTATTGATGGATCTGGTGATGTTTCTGAGTAGAATGTGTTACAGAGGACGGACGAGGATACAACTGATTTAGATGTTCCTATTGCTATATGAAAAGCGAAAAGGAGTTGCACGTCATATCCTTTAGCAGCTTCTGTGTCGTTTGATCGACTAACTGGAGTTTTCAGGAACTTTGCAGTCGCATTGTCAGCTGTAGCTATTCCCTAGAATTACCAAGACGCTCTGAAGGATAGTAGGTGGCATCGAGCAATGGAGGAAGAAATGGCAGCACTCCAGTCTAGAGGAACGTGGAGTCTGGTTCCTATACCTACCAATGTGTCACCTGTGAGTCGCAAGTGGGTATTTACAGTCAAGCAGAATGCAGATGGCAGTATTGACAGATACAAGGCTCGCCTTGTTGCTCGTGGCTTTACACAGACATGCGGGGTGGACTATCTTGATACATTTTCGCCAGTGGCCCGCCATTCTGCTCTATGGATTCTGCTGTCAGTTGCAGTTACTCGTGAGTGGCCGCTTTATCAGTTGGATGTGAAGAATGCCTTCTTATATGGTGATCTACAGGAGGAAGTCTACATGCAACAGCCACCTGGGTATACTGTTGAGGGGGAGTGTTCCAAGGTGTGCAGACTTCATAAGGCTATCTATGGCCTTAAACAGAGCCCCAGAGCATGGTTTCAGAAGCTCTCAGATCTCTTTGAAAAACATGGATACAAACGTTCTAATGCTGATCATTCCTTGTTTGTACAAAAGACTTCCAGAGGCATTATTGCAATCATGGTCTATGTAGATGACATCTTAATTACAGGTGATGATGTACAAGGAATAAAGGAGGCAAAAGAGATGCTAGGTCGTGAATTTGTTACCAAGGACCTCGGTGTTCTTAGATATTTTCTGGGGCTGGAGTTCGCCAGAAATCCGTATGGGCTAGTAATGTCTCAGAGAATGTATGTTACTGACCTGTTGAGTGAAACAAGAGTGCTTGGGTGCTGACCTGCTACCACACCAATGGACCCTAGTATGAAGCTATATGATGATGATACGGAGGAAGTGGACAGGAGACGATACAGAGAACTAGTGGGCAAACTTCTGTATGTCACTATCACTAGGTCCGATATATCCTTTGCAATGAATCAAGTGAGCCAGTTCATGGAGCAACCACGCCAGGTTCATATGGATGCCATACATATGATACTTAGGTACCTCAAGTCATCTCCAGGTGCGGTTTTGCTGTTCAAGAAAGGCACAGCGATCTCTATCTCAGCATGTGCAGATGCAGATTATGCAGGGTGTCCCAAGGACAGTAAGTCTACGTCGGGGTTTGCTGTATATGTTGGAGATTCCCTAATCTCATGGAAGAGCAAGAACCAAACTGTGGTAGCAAGGTCTAGTGCTGAATCTGAATACATGGCTATGGCCCAGGTTAGCACAGAAATGATGTGTGTAAAGGTTGTGCTTTCAGATTTACAAATAGAAGTTCCACTTCCTATGGCTTTAGAATGTGATAATCAGGCGGCCTTGTTCATTGCAAACAATCCAGCATTCCATGAACGAACCAAGCACATTGAAGTTGACTGTCACTTTATACGTGATATGATCCAGAAGGGATTCATTGTTACATCCCATGTCAGTTTAGAGAATCAAACTGCGGACATCTTTACCAAGGCATTACTACGAGGCCTGTTCCAGAAGTGTGCATCCAAGCTGAGCATGATTGATATCTTTGCCCCATCTTGAGGGGGAGTGTAAACATATTTTATTCACTTATATACTCTTTCGTTATTTTCAGTTCCTGCCTTACTCTTTATGTAATTTACCTATAGGCTACTCTCCTATATAAGAGAGCCTAGGGCTGATGGAATAAACAAGGTCTTCTATTTTCCCAACAGATATTACTAGTGTTTATGTACTCGTCTGTTCTATTTATTTTCCTTGTTCCACCTTATGTAATTTACCCATAGGCCTCCTCTATATAAGAGAGCCTAGGGTTCCCTAGATTAAATAAGTTCTCATTCTCATTTCCACCAACATGGTATCAGAGCCTCCACCCTAAAACCCTAACCCTAGCCGCCGCCCCTCCACCCTTCTCAATCTCATCCCACCGTCGCCGCTGCCATCCTCCCTCCCCACCACCCTGTCGTCGCCGCTCCCAGCCCGCCACCACCCCTCCCAGCCCGCCGACGCGCTGCCCCCGCCCCCTTCTCTTTCTCGTTCTTCATGGATTGAGTGCATAAGTCTACATATGCACTCAACTCCACACATGTTTACGTAGACAGTTATTCATTGGTCTACAAACCCTAGTTCTTCGTCTCTGGTAACAATGTCAGAAAACAAAGTCGACATGCCCTCCATCGGCGCTTTCAGAGGTCCAACGCCAATAGTCAAAATGGATGGGACAAACTACGAGCTTTGGGCGATGCAGTTCATGAGTCTCATGAAGTCCAACGGTAAGAAGCACATTCTTACCGAAGATGAGCCGGCATCGAAGACTGGGGTTTATGCCTCATGGGAGGCGGATGATTCGTATGCCAAGGTCTGGCTTTCAGGCACTCTGACGATGGAGATTGCTAATGATGTCCTCCATCAGCTCACGGCTAAGGTCATGTGGGATATTCTTACCGCGACGTACTCGCAGATGAGAAACGACACTAGGATCCTCCAACTTCAGCATGACATATTTATGGTCAAGCAGAATGGTTGGCCGTTGCATTCGTTGTATACATCCCTACGAGGGATGTTTGAGAAGCTTTACAGTATCATTCCCCTGACGGTGACACCTGAGCAGCAGAAGACGTTCCGGAATGCTACAATGGTGGGGGTCTTACTAGAGGCACTTGACCCGGAGTATGATGCGGCTCGCTCGCAGATCCTGGCGGATGCTACTATTCCTCCAGTGGAGGAAGTGTATCGATGGCTCAGCAGAATCACAGTTCCTTCTACTGCCACTACTCCACCTCCTTCAGCGATGGCAGCTTCCAGAAGCAGAGTTGCATCTTCTTCTTTTCGTGGCCGTGGACCTCATGGTCGAGGCGGTCGATTCCGTCAGCCATGCACCTTCTGTCATCGCCCGGGTCATGCGGAGGATACATGCTATTCTAAGCATGGTTTTCTACCATCAGCCTGTGTAGTCGAGACATTGTGCCTACACCGACATCTACTTCTTATCATCGGTTTGAGGATCTTGTCGCTAGACTACGAGATATCATGCCTCCTGCTACTACTGACTCGCCAGGAGGTCACTCAGACATAACAGCTTCAGCCTCTGCCAGCACGTCAGCCACAGCTAGCACATTAGGTAGCGTTTATGCCTTTACGTCCTGTCACCGTTCTGATGTTTCAGAAGGGATCATGGACTCCGGTGCGACACATCATCTCTGTCGAGACAGAGATAAGTTTACATCATACTGGGAGGTTCCACCAGGGAGATCGGTAGTAATAGCAGATGGGACTTATTCCCCCATCATTGGACATGGGGAGATCAGTTTAACACCCTCCATATGACTACAAAATATTTTGCATGCTCCAGATTTTTCAATGAACTTACTTTCTATTAGTCAGCTTACAAAGGATTTGCATTATCGGGCTATTTTGGACCCATCGTCTCTTATTTTTCAGGACATTCTAACGGGCAGGGTGATTGGTTGTGGCTGTGAGCAGGATGGTCTCTATCGGTTGGTCGGCACCTCCTATGCTGGTGTCTCATCTCAGTCCAGTGGAAGTGCTTCTCCCTTTACTTGGCATCTGCGTTTTGGTCATCTCCCTCTTCAGAAGCTACGACTTATCTTGCCCCAGATTTCACCAAAGTCTTCTTTTCAGTGTGAAGCGTGTCAATTGGGGAAGCATCACAGATCTACTTTCCCTAGTCGTGAGTCTCGGAGCAGTCGCTCCCCTTTTAAGTTGTTGCTTGTTGACATTTGGGGTCCGAGTCGTGTTCCTGATCACCAGGGACACATGTTTTACCTAGCGGTCGTTGATGATTTCTCTAGATTGTCTTGGGTCTTTTTATTGAAAAATAAATCTGAAGCAGGGTATGTAATAAAAAATCTTATCAATGAAGTTCGGAATGTTTTTACCTCTAATGTGAAGATTGTGCGCACAGATAATGCCTTAGAATTTTGCTCTCGTGCTCTTTCACATTTCTTCTTGTCTCATAGCATTATTCATCAAACAACTTGTGCCTACACGTCTCAACAGACGGTGTTGCAGAAAGAAAACATTGTCATCTTCTTGATATAACTCGGACTTCACTCATTCATAGTTGTGCTCCTTTGTCTTTTTGGGGTGATGCTGTTCTTATGGCATGTTATCTGGTCAATCGTATGACATCCTCTGTATTGGGTGAGAAAGTTCCTCTTTATGTTGTCTTTCCTGACAAGGAATTGTTCTCCCTAACTCATGTTTTTGGCTCAGTTGCTTTTGTCCATCAACTCACTTCGGGGATTGACAAGCTCTCACCTACGGTTGTCAAGTGTGTGTTTCTTGGGTACTCTCGTACCCAAAAGGGTTACCGATGCTATGATCCTGTGAATAAAAAATATTATGTTAGTGTCGATGTCACCTTCTTTGAGACTGTGATGTATTTTTCGCCTACAGGTGACAGGATGACTCCTTCCACTATTGATGATGAAATTTATGTGCCATCTCCTCCTCTGCGTCAGTCTGATAACATACTAACTCCTGATGTGCCACCACCATTACCCCCACCACCACCGTCGCAACCACCAGTTTCACCTTTACCGAAATTTTATACCCGTCTTCTGAATCTTGCTCATGGAGGCCGTCATTCATCCACCACGCCCCAGGTATGTCCAAGTGATATTAGTAACGATGGGACCGACAATGGATAAGTGCAGGAGAACGGTATACATGTGGACACTGTTGATGATTTGGATGTACCCATTGCCTTGAGGAAGTTTAAGCAGATGTGTACGTCTTATCCACTTGCTTCACGGGTTTCATTCCATCGCCTCACTGGTGATTTTCAGAGATTTGTTGTTGCCTTATCTACCGTGGAGATACCACGGAATTATCAGGATGCCTTGAAAGACAGCAGCTGGCGGTTAGCCATGGAGGAAGAAATGGTTGTCATGCGGTCTCATGGTACGTGGAGCTTGGTTGCTGCTCTCCCTGGAGCTTCTGTGGTCAGTTGTAAATGGGTCTTTACTGTCAAATATACTGTGGATGGCAGCCTTGATCGCTACAGCGCAAGGCTAGTGGCACGTGGATTCACTCAGACCTATGGCGTGGATTATATGGACACTTTTCCCCAGTTGCACGTCATTCCACTCTACGTGTTCTTCTATCAATCGTTGTGGTACGTGATTGGCTTTTGTTCCAGCTTGATGTTAAAAATACCTTTTTATATGGGGATCTGCAGGAAGAAGTCTACATGTAGCAGCCTCCGGAGTTTGCTACTAAGGGGGAGTGTTAGATGGTGTGTAGACTTCACAAGGCCATATATGGTCTTAAACAAAGTTCGCGGGCATGGTTTCAGAAGCTTTCAGATCTAATCTAGAAGCAAGGGTTCATAAGATCAAATGCTGACCACTCTTTGTTTGTCCAGAAGACTCCCAGAGGTATTATTGGTATTATGATATATGTTGATGATATACTTGTTACGGGAGATGACATGCAGGGGATAAAGATGACAAAAGCATTTTTAAGCCATCAGTTTGTGACTAAGGATCTTGGTACTCTACGATACTTTCTGGAATTGGAATTTGCGAGAAATGCACATCTTGTGATGACCCAAATGAAATATATTACAGATGTGCTTGTTGAGACAGGTATGATCGGGTGTCGACCCTCCACTACTCCCATGGATCCTAGTATGAAGTTATATGGACATGATACAGAGGAAGTTGACAAAAGAAGATATAGAGAAATGGTGGAAAAGTTTCTCTTTATTACTATCACTAGACCTAACATTGCTTTTGTGGTTAGTCCGGTGATTCAGTTCATGGAACAGCCCAGACAGGAGCACATGGATGTTGTATATATGATACTAAGATATCTAAAGTCGTCTCCAGGTGCAGGATTGTTGTTCAGGAAAGATACAAATCTCTCTATCTCCGCATGTGTTGATGCGGATTATGCAGGATGTCTGAGAGACGGGAAATCTACCTCAGGTTTTGCAGTGTTTGTTGGCAGTTCCTTAGTTTCTTGGAAAAGCAAGAAACAGACAGTGGTGGCTAGATCTAGTGTTGAATCTGAGTACAGGGCCATGGCACAGGCAAGTACGGAGATGATGTGAGTTCGAGCCGTATTAGAAGATCTGCATATAGATGTACCTCTACCCATGCAATTACAATGTGACAATTGTTGAGATGTTTATTTATCACCGTACTATATTTACAGTTTATATTTTCTTTGGGTATCACTTATGTAATTAACCCTTGGCTCCTCTCCTATATAAGAGAGCCCTGGGATCTCTTTTCATTATGAATAAATTTTATCCCAACATGGTATCAGAGCAACGGTCCTAGACCGGGGTTCTCGAACCAAAACCCTAGCCCCGCCCGCCGGCCCTCCCTCCGCGTGCCTCCGCACCACCGCGCACACCTCTACGCCATTCCCGCGCCGCTGCAGCCCCCCCTCCCAGCGGCATCGCCCCTTCCCCCAGCGGCTGCCGCCACCTTGCAGCGGCCAACAAAGGTCTCGGCGACCCACTCCCCCCCCCCCCACAACGGTTGCGGCCGCCTCCTTTGCGACGTTGAGGCTTCTGTAGGGTTGTGGCCTGATTTGCAAGGCCTCGGCGCACCCTCGGTGACCCCGCGGACCCCCGGTTCACATCAAGCGAGGTCTGGACAGATCTGTGCAGGGTGAAATAATCTGATTTCCCCCTTCATTTGCGGCCCTCGACCGCAAACAAAGCATTAGGGATGAGTATATAAGTCTACAGATACACATCATCCCTCATTTGATGCTGTAGAAAAGTTTTTTTGCAGAGATATTCCCCTCTTGTTCCGTATTTTGGCCGATTAAAGAATGTCAGAAGTCAAGGGTGACGTTTTCTCCTCTTCCGGTGCCTTCAAAGGCCCGGCACCTATCGTAAAGATGGACGGGACCAACTACGAGTTATGGTCCATGTAGTTTCGTACCCTGATGCAATGCCACAACAAGGAGCATATTCTGACTGATTCAGAGCCAGCAGACAAGTCAGGGGCCAACGCATCATGGAAATAAGATAACGCATATGCTCGTGTATGGCTCTCTGGGACACTAAGTACAGAGATTGCTAATGATATAGTTAATCAGCCAACTGCAAAGGCCATGTGGGACATATAAGCTGCTACCTATGGATAAGCGAAAAATGAAAGCAAGATACTCTAACTTCAGTTTGATATTTTCTCGACCAAGCAAAATGGTCGACCTCTACCTGCACATTTTTCACATCTGAGAGGCATGTTTGAGCGACTCCACAGCTTCATGCCTATCACTACCAGTGTGGAACAACAACAGGCGTATCGGAATGCCACTATGACTGGAGTTTTTCTGTCCTCTCTTGACTCGGAGTAGGATGCCGCTCGCACTCAACTACTGACTGGCGAGACCATACCACCAATGGAGGAGGTATACAAGCGGTTGAGCAGAATTACTACATCTACATCCACGCCACAACCGACTTCCTCGGCTATGGTTGCTTCTCGTGGACGAGGCAGTGCATCCCAGTTCCGTGGTCGTGGACCTCGTGGTAGAGGTGGAGGCCGTCAGCGTGGTCCATGTTCTTATTGTCGTCATCCTGGCCACTCTGAGGAGACATGCTTTCACAAGCATGTCTTTCCAGCGTCGGCACATGTTGCTGAGCAGACTGACTCTTCACATGTACCACTATTGATGCACGTTTTGATGATCTTGTCTCGAGACTTTTAGAAATGGTGACCACTCCTATGACTCAGACTGCAGGACCTTCAGATGCAGCGGCCACCGCCAGAACACTACCCAGTTCATCAGGTAGTTCATATGTGCTTACCAGTACAAGTAGCAACAGTTCTGATATGACAGATTGGATTATGGATTCTGGAGCATCTCATTACATGTGTGGAGATCGGACGCAGTTTTCTTCATACAGTTCTATTCCTCCAGGGCGTTCCGTAATCATAGCCAATGGAGTTCGGCTACCCATTGTTGGTCAAGGGGAGATTGTTTTAGCCCCCTTTATACGCCTTCAGAATGTTTTACATGCTCTAGACTTTCAAATGAATCTTTTGTCTATTAGTCAGATTACAAAAGATTTACACTGTTGTGCCATTTTTTACCCATCTTCTCTTATGTTTCAGGATATACTAACTGGCCGGATGATTATTCATGCCCGTGAGCAGAGAGGATTATACAAACTTGCTGTTCAATCTTATGCTGGGGTGACCTCTATTCCCTCTGGTTCTGCTTCACCTTTATGTAGCATCTTCGCTTTAGCCACCTTCCTCTCCAAAAGATGATACGTGTTCTCCCACAACTATCTACTCGTACTACTATGGACTGTGAAGCTTGTCAGCTTGGGAAACACCATCGCTCCTCCTTTCCTAGTCGTCCAAGTCGTAGTAGTAGTTGGTCCTTTGAGTTGTTTCATTTTGACATTTGGGGTCCAAGTCGTGTCCCTGATCATCAGGGGCATAGATTTTTTATGGTTGCTGTTGATGATTATTCTAGACTTGGATTTTCTTGCTTAAACATAAATCTGAAGCAGGTGCTATAATTAAGACTTTTCTTATTGAGATCAAAAACATTTTTTCTGCTAAAATTAAATACATTCGCACCGACAATGCTTTGGAATTTTCTACTCTTCATTTGGCACAATTTCTCCAGTCTATGGGTATTGTTCATCAGACCTCCTGCACTTATACATCACAGCAAAATGGGGTTGCAGAATGCAAACATCGTCACCTCTTAGACATCACGAGGACCTTGTTGATTCACAGTGGTACACCTCATTCTTTCTGGGGGGATGCCGTCCTAATCGCCTGTTATTTGGTTAATCGTATGCCATCCACTATGCTTGGAGAGAAGAGTCCCTTCTCAATTGCATTTCCCGAAAAGGAACTCTTCACACTTACACCTCGTGTTTTTGGATCAGTAACCTTTGTCCATGACTTTACTCCAGGCCGTGACAAGCTCTCACCTAGAGCTGTCAAATGTGTCTTTGTTGGTTATTCTCGTACCCAAAAAGGGATAGATGTTTTGATCCTGTTGGGAGAAAATACTATGTCAGTGCTGATGTTACTTTTTTCGAATCTATTATGTATTTCTCTCCTACAGGTGACAGGCTGTCTACCACTGGATCTAGAGAAGATGTTGTAGTTCCTCCACCTCCTTCTGCTCCTTGTGATATCCCGAGGTCTTCACCACCTATACTACCGCCACCACCGCCACCTCCTCCTCCACCTCCTCACAAAGAGTCTACATTCTTACCCCATGTTTATACTCGCAGGTCTTCTACTCGCCCCTCTGCTCATGTGCCTACCACATCATCCACCATGTCACAGGTATGTCAGGAACATATTATTTCTATTGATGGCACTGGCGATTTCATTGATGAACAGGAAGAGTCAATTCCAGAGGATCGTGGGACTGATGACCTGGAGATACCGATTGCTCTAAGGAAACAACGTCGCCAATGTGCTACTTACCCAATGGCTGCACATGTTTCCTTGGGTCATCTGTCAGAGGACTACAAGAAGTTTATAGTGGGACTTTTGGCTGTTACTATCCCACGAACGTATCAGGAGGCACTCCAGGATAGTAGGTGGCGCCTAGTTATGGAAGAGGAGATGGCGGATCTACAATCACGTGGCACATGGAGCATCGTTTCACCTCTACCGGGAGCATCTATTGTGAGCTGCAAATAAATTTTCACGATTAAGCAAAGGGCCGACGGCAGTGTCGATCGATTCAAAGCAAGGCTTGTGGTTCGCGGGTTCACCCAAACATATGGGGTGGATTATCAGGACACCTTCTCTCCAGTAGTAAGACATTCTACACTACGCATTCTGCTATCTGTTGCCGTTTCCAGAGACTGGCCTCTGTATCAACTTGATGTCAAGAATGCTTTTCTCTATGGAGATCTCCAGGAGGAACTATATATGCAACAACCACCAGGATTTGCTACTGAGCGGGAGTCTCAGAAGGTGTGCCACCTTCACAAGGCGATTTATGGCCTGAAGCAGAGTCCGAGAGCTTGATATCAAAAGCTATCGGAGTTGATAAAGCAAAAGGGGTTTGTGCGGTCTACTACGGACCACTCACTGTTTGTACAGAAGACACCCAGAGGCACTGTGGCCATTCTTGTTTATGTGGATGATATTGTCATGACAGGAGATGATGAGCAGGGTATTCTTACCGCCAAGGAGTTTCTTAGTCAGCAGTTTGTGACTAAGGACCTTGGAAATCTTCGCTACTTTCTTGGATTAGAATTCGCCAGAAGTCAATGTGGACTCGTGATGAATCAAAGAAAATTTATTATGGACCTCCTATCTGAGACAGGCATGACATGGTGCAAACCTGCTTCTACTCCTACGGATGCAAGCATGAGATTGTATGATGACGACACCGAAGAAATTGATAGGAGGAGATAGAGAGAGCTTGTTGGGAAGTTTTTGTACGCCACTATTACCAGGCCGGATATTGCCTTTGCAGTTAGCAAAGTCTGTCAGTTCATGGAGCAACCCAGGAAGGTACATATGGATGTCGTTCACATGATCTTGAGGTATTTGAAGACGTCACCTGGCTCTGACCTTATGTTCAGTAGGGATGCATCACTTGAGGTGACAGGATGTGCAGATGCAGACTATGTTGGTTGTCCCAGACAGAAAGTCGACTTCTAGTTTTGCTATCTTCGTGGGCAGTTCACTTGTTTCATGGAAAAGCAAGAAGCAGACTGTGGTGGCTAGATCTAGTGCTGAGTCTGAATACAGGGCTATGGCACAAGGATGTACAGAAATGATGTGGGTCAGATCAGTATTGACCGACCTTACCGTTGAGGTTTCTCTTCCTATGAAGCTTTTATGTGATAATCAAGCAGCTCTATTCATAGCCAATAACCCTGCTTTTCATGAGCAGACAAAGCATATTGAGGTGGATTGTCACTACACTAGAGACATGATCCAGAAAAGGCCTTATATCCACCTCTCATGTTTCTACAGGAGATCAGACCGCAGACATCTTCACAAAGGCACTGGCCAGAGGTTCATTTCAGAGATGCTGTTCCAAGCTGAGCATGATTGATATTTATGCTCCAGCTTGAGGGGGAGTGTTGAGATGTTTATTTATCACCGTACTATATTTACGGTTTATATTTTCTTTGGGTGTCACTTATGTAATTAACCCTTGGCTCCTCTCCTATATAAGAGAGCCCTGGGATCTCTTTTCATTATGAATAAATTTTATCCCAACAACAATCAAGCAACATTATTTATTGCTAATAATCCTGCATTTCATGAAAGGACGAAGCATATTGAGGTAGACTGCCACTATACCGGGGATATGATTCAGAAATGTTTGATTTCTACTTCCCATGTCAGTTCAGGAGAGCAGACTGCAGATATCTTTACTAAGCCATTGCTCAGAGGGCCGTTTTAAAAATGCTCTTCCAAGCTGAGCATGATTGACATCTATGCTCCATTTTGAGGGGGAATATAGAGATATTTCTAGTATTTATGTACTCGTCTGTTATGTTTATTTTCCTTGTTCCACCTTATGTAATTTACCCATAGGCTTCCTCTATATAAGAGAGCCTAGGGTTCCCTGGAATAAATAAGTTCTCATTCTCATTTCCACAAATAAGTTTTGTCTTACATAGTGATGGGATTTAGTACTATGGGTAGGTTTTATCAAGAGCTCCACACATAATGTACTTGCTGATAAATATAATGCATCCATCCCTTCATGAAATTTTCTTTTGTGATTTCATCTCGCTCCTTGGAGTATTGTTCCATCTAAATTATAGTTTTCTTCTTGTCATTTGATTCCCCTTTTTATATTTTATATTTATGTATGGTATGGAATAAAGTGGTTCCAGGGAGTTATCTTGATGTCATATTTGTTTTTACTTTAATTATCTTTGTATGATAAATTCTTTGGGGATTATACTATGCAATCATAGCTATTATTGCATCGGTGTGGTTGTGACCATCGTGCGCCATCACCATCACACTATTTGAGAAGATTTTCTCCAGGAGGAAAAGACTGATTTTCGGAGTTTTTTGTCCGACGTTAAGATGAATTTGATTTTGTAGAAAACAAGAATGCGAAAGTGTATCAGAGATCAAGAAATATAAACTGTAGAAGAACACTGGCATTTTACGTAGAACCCTACTCCATAAGGAGCAAGATGAAACCACGAGAGAACTACCTCAAGGGGATGATGTTTCTCTTAATAGACGATGGGGGACTTACATAGGTGCATGTGGTTATTGGATCCTAGAGGGATATACTTACACACCTATGGGCGTATACTAATCGCACTTCGGCCTGTTTGTTCCTCCTCACCTGCACGGCATGAGAAGCAACGTCCTCGACAGCAACCGACAATTGTGTTTACGTTGAGTTGATATTGTCCATAGTGTCTTGTATTGTGAGTTTGAGTGATTTCTTTTTATGTGTCTAAGCTGAGCATTGTGTGCTGCAACTTGAGAGAGAGTGTTGGAGTATATGCTTCATATGTGGTAGATGGGTAATTGGATCCTTCCAGGGTCTAATTACCATATCCACTATTTAGTCCCACATCTGCCAGTTAAGGGATTTGGAGACGCAGTGGGGGCTATGCAAGAATCCACACACCTTATGTATTAGATGAGAGAAAGTGCAATTAACACACCAGCCTTTGAGGCATTCTCTCGTAGTTTCATCCTGCTCCTTAGGGAGCAGGGTTCCGCATAAAATTCTGGTATTCTTTCTTGTTTATTATGTATCTCTGATATTACACTTTCGCATTCTTCTATTTCTAACACAGTTAATAGAGTCATTTAGTTTATGGAGCAGCTCAGGCAGATTCATATGGATGCAGTTAACATGACTATGAGATCTATGAAGTCTTCTCCAGGAGCATTACTCTTGATCAGAAGAGACACATCTCTTACTGTCACAGGGTGTGTTGATGCAGATTATGCAGGGTGCCCTAAGGATATGAAATCCACAACAGACTTCTCAGTGTTTATAGGGAGTTCACTTATTTCATGGAAGAGTAAGAAACAAACGGTTGTGGCTAGATCTAGTGTTGAATCAAAATATGAAGTCATGGCACAAGGGAGCATGAAAATGATGTGGGTTAGATCCGTCCTGGTTGATTTGACCATTGAGGTCCCACTTCCCATGAACCTCCAATGTAATAACCAGATCGCTTTGTTCATAGCAATTAATACAGTCGTCCATGAAAGAACCAAGAACATAGAGGTAGATTGCCATTATACTCGAGATCTGATTCAAAATGCACTTATCTCCACTTCTCACTTTACATCAGGCAACTAAACTGTAGATATGTTCACAAGGCCCTTGCTAGAGGTCCTTTTCATTGTTGTTGTTCCAAGCAGAGCATGATAGACATAAATGCTCTGGCTTGAGAGGGAGTGTTGAGATATTTGTATCTCTCAGTACTTTATTTTATTTTTCATATTTCTTCTGTCTACTTTATGCAATTTCATAGAGTAAAAACCAATCTTTTTTCCTCATATAAGTTGTCTCAAATTTTTTTTCTTGGCTTTTCTACTCTCCACTTTTTTCTTTAAATCATCACCATTTTTCCCACATACGGTTCTTCTTTTTTTATACTATGAAAATTACATGCGCTTCGCTATGGACAAAAATTTTTATATATCTTTGGAAAATATTAGAGTCTATAAGGAATTTAAATTAAGCATGTATCAAGTAAAATAAGCATTAGCATATGTCAACTTTTCATTTCTTCAAGAGAAAAATGTGTATTGATAAATTTACACAAATGATATGATCATTTATCATATGATTTATATAATAAAGAAAGAACAATGACCAAATAGCATTCGTGCAATGCTGATACATTTGAACTCGTAAATTTTGCAATCTATAGCAATGTGTGTAGCATCCGGTTTCCAATCAAACCCAAAGTCGTCCGATTTTGGGTCTAATGAACCCAAAAACGTTGTCGGTCAATACTAAACAACTTAAAACGATCAATTAATCGTGAATCAAAAGTCGTTCGGGCGAAATCGACCGAAAATCGGTCGCACCGTAGCGCGCGCCGTGAAAAGCCGCGACGCAAATTCGGAAACCGCGAAACGAATCGAGACCGTCATTAGATCCGATTCGACGAAAGAAAACCAACGGAATCGACCGTTCGTCAATCGGAGGTCGTTTGATAATTTTAAATCACAAAATTTAATCTTAAACAAAAACCGTATCCGGAAATTTCGGGTATTCAAAACTCGATCGGAAGTATATCAATATTATACTCATTTCAATCGTCGTTCTGAGACGATCAAATCGAGATATTTCACGTCAAAATCCGAAATCCGAGGTGTGCATATGGTTCGTTTTAAGTATACAAATAAAATTAAATTAAAATTATTATTAAATTTCAGTAAACACAGTAACCGGCTACTGTTTACTGTTGCTGCTCATTAAAAAAATTTTAAATTGGGTATAACCACCACCTAATTCCTTTTTCCCTCCACTTGGACCAAGCCCTTGTCCACTTGTCTAAATAAGAGTATACCTATTTCCTTATAAATATCATCAAAGCCTCCTCATCTCCATCGTTTTTCTTCCAACCTCACCAAATCCCTCTACCGAAGACATCCTTCCTCCTCTTTCTTCAGCCAAAGTTTCCTGCTGGAACTAATGTTGAGAAATTCAGAACTGCAGCAAAGAGCCCAAGGCTATCCTTCTTTCTTTGGGTGTTGCTCCCGGCAGTCTTGCTACTACCCAAGATTGGGTTAGGGCTATTGATGTATTGAGCAGCCACATCTACAGCAGTTGTGCTTCCAACAACTTGAAGATGCATGCGATTACTTCTTCCATGGAGCTTCTCCTGCATACAAACAAATTTTCATTTTAAAAAATTACAAGGTACAATCCTACCCCTTTCAAATTGCTGCCATGCATGTACCAATTAAATCCCTCTTGATTGTTATCCATGTCGATTCTATCTCCAGCATTTGTTGTGGGATAAGTGCTCCCCATTTTGGTTCAAGATACAGTAATTTCTCTGGCATGTTTTTGGGATCTTATTTTCTAGGTGTTGGATATTTAGTTACTGTTTATGTGTGAAACAATTGTGATCTGATGTTAATATTTAATCTCTGCTGGATTTGTCAGCATTTATGTTTCAGAGAATGATGTAGAGACAATGCCTCGAAGTTATTTTGTTCAAATAATTATCCCAGTACCGATCGATTATACATCTTAGGATATCTTTACACGAATATGGAAATGGAGGTGGCTGCCTTTGGTCTTACTTTGAGACTTGTAGTTATAGTAGGGTTTTAGAATAACCAGTAAATACATATGATCATGTAAATTACATGTCCATAATATTAATTGTGATAAAAGGAAAATGTTATGGAAATAGTTGAGTTCATTCTATTTTCTTGGTTGGACTCTTTCCTTTTGGTAATTTCATCCTTTGAGAAATATAGATGAGACAAACTTGATATATTATTTTTCATGTATTAGTAATATGAAATAAAAATATAATACTTGTTAATTTAATAATGTTGTAGTTGGTTATTATTTTTGTAGTCAACAGAGTGCAGAAAATTATAGCATGATACTGTGAATAAATCTTCATATAAATTTACAACCTTTGGAGCTGTAAGCATATCTATTAACTTGGCATTGATTTTCTTTTTATATAAAGAGAAAAATTAGCAATGGTTTAGGCACAGACTAGTGTGAATTTCTTAGGGATGTTTCCATTAAGAATCTTTCAAGTATAGATCAACCCTTATCTGTGGTATGTTTTTATAAGTTGTTGTAACTGTAATATATTTTTTTGTAAAAATAAATAAACATGCTAATAGATACTATGCATAAAAAAAAAAAAGAGGGCTCCACTAAAACTTGTATGATCTGTTATCATTGATAAATTGTTGTTAGTCATTTGATGTTATTACTGTTTTGGAATTTTCCGTACAAAAATATTTTCTATTGGTTAAAATGTATTGAATTCATCAGTCTGCATGTTTCTTAGATGAAATGGAAATGAACATAAATATAATTCATGTTATAAGATGTTGATGTTATTTAATAGACCACTTACAATTAATTTTCCATATATTATATAAGCAGAAAATTAAATATTCAAATAGATAACTGGATCTCGTAGTTATCATTCATTTAGTTTATAGATTTAAGAAATCAGAGCCCTTGGATAATGTTCATACAAATAGCAGAACCCAATTAAATGTAATTATGCATTTTTCCTATTCAATTTCCAAACCAAGCTTCTAGGTAGGAAATACAAGAGTCACCTTAAAGTTTATAACTCTTAAGATTAATGCAAGGAGTATTTTTTGATCTATAAAGTTAGCGACGGACAGTAGCCTGATGGTATAACAATGTCCCAATTTTCCATAAGAATACAAATAAAGTTCAAATCTTACAGTAGTTGCCATAATGTATTATTAACATTTCTGACAAAATTGGTTATTGTTCTCCTAGATTTCTTTCTCAAAATAACTCATCCATTGTCCCCGCTAAAAACAAAATAACTGTTATGCTCGATGATAACTTGGTGTAAATGATGTCATGTGAAGTTTGCTTCAGATTTAGGTGCTTGCCAAGATGATCTTATATATTTCGGATTTTTAGTGTATTTGTATGAAAAGAAGAGTTTTAGTGGGAATTAAATCCTAGCTTCAGATCTGATCATTAGCTCTTAAATCTCTGATTTAACAACTCAAAATTTGAGAATTTTAGTGGGAAATAAACCCTAGTTTAAGATTTGATCATTAGCTCTTAAATTCATGTATTAACAAAGTCAAAATTTGCGTGTTTTGTGTGAATTAAATCCTATATTGAGATCAGTCCTTGATTATATATTTCATAATATTAGGATAAAAATTTGGGTGAAATGCTAAGTGTTTTTACAATAATGATCATCTTCACCAATGATCGTTATTGTGATCTACTATATGAATATGATTATCACAATGATGGAGTGGATCGATCAATTAGATCTGTATCAATTATTAATACTCTTCTTTTATGAAGTTGGTAAATGATTTCCAAGATTGAAGATGAAGAGAGCTAGATCTGTATTTCTAATCTCAAAAAGGGAATTGAGAAGGAAAGTAGACAAGAAAATGAAATTGATTGTGAGTCAGAAATGACTTATAAATTATATTGCCGGTCATGGTGGCCTTTTACACCGGATCGTGCGAGGGGGCGGTGACCCTCACCTGGGCGGAAGAAAGGAAGCCCAGTTTGGGCAGCGGCCGCCAAGTGCGCGGGTTTAGGATCCCAGTCCTCTTTCGGTTTTTACGTGAGCTCACAGTGTTTTTACGCCTCGTTGGGATCCCGACTTTAGACCATTCCGCTGACCCTGTTTTAGGATACCCAGGCGGGGGATCCTTGGTTTTCAGATTTTCGTACGAGCTCGGTTGCCCGTTACCGGTCGGGCTGTTTTTCTAGAGCGACTTCCCGGGAAGTCCCTCTCACCCGTCTCAGTGGCGTAGTTGGGGAGTAGACCTATCCCTCTATTGGACCGTCCTTCCAATTAGAGGGCGAGACGGAAGAGCCATTTGCAGGCTTCTTCACCGCTTGAGTTTTCTTTCGCCAAACAGACTTGGCGATTCTACATCCAAATCATCCATATCTACATCTATATCTACATCTAAATCATCAAGAGTTGCATCTGAGAGAGTTAGAGTGAAGGTTTGGAAGAAATTACAATTAAAATTGAGTTCATTGGAGGTGACGTTAATCTGATTCGAAATCCCTATAAGTTAGTGGACGTGTTGGGAACTTAGTTAGGATGCATTACACAACACCGCATGCCTACGGAGGCCCCCCAACCCTAAGGTAGTTAATACCTTAGAGTCATAGTGTGAGGCTACACACAGACCAAGACCACGGACTATCCACTAACTTAGAAGGAGTAAATAGAATTAAGGATCAAATTCATCATCATCATATTAGTCCATTATCGAAAACCGCAACATGATCTCCAAGACCCAAAATCATGATCTTAAAACACAGAAAATCATTATATGTTAGTGTGGTCATCTAAACTTTATATAAATATATATATATATATGGGATGAATGGGAAAAAGGGGAGAACAAATGAACTTAGTGCCAAACAGTTGAAAACATTTTTTTACTTATGCAAGTAGATGTAAACAGTGCTTATTCCACCTTTCTACTTGCTCTCTTTTGCACATTAAATTACTTGTTATTTATTTTAAACTACGGGTTTGTATTCACGTTTGTGACTCCTTTTCTTCCTTGCACGCATGGCAGGAAAGGAGTCTATTCTTCAGTAGCTATACAGGGTTCCAGAAAACAAGGTCTATACTAGACGGTATGTTACTCTTTTTGTCTCAGTTTTTGTTCGTCGTTAATGTTATATGCTTCTTTTCTCTTCAGTCAGATTTTGGGATATATTGTATGTACTGTCAGACTTTGTACATGTAAAATATATGGAAGTTAATAAAAAATGAAATTTTGGTGACCATTGTTCTATGAGTTTGGGGTTATAAATATTAATGTGAATGTTAGATGAAATTATTTCATTCGCGAAAAATTTTTCCCCGTACTTTCAGTTACTTAATGCGATAGTAATGAATGTGGAAATGTAAATGTGTCGTAAACGGGCACCCGGATCCTGAGGGGTTCACAGTATGGTATCAGAGCAGTGGTACCCCGATACGCACATTCGCAGTATTACAATTCCGATCGCATTAAGTTCTCGGATAGCGACAGTCATCCAACTTGTCGTGATTCCGAGAAGGGAAATATGACATTCATATTCAATCACCACATATGTCACCGATTTCATTAATTATCATATTATATCCCAAGAAGAGAAAGCATATATCATAATATCTGCGAACAATAAATTTTATGACTAAAAATGGTTCTCATGCAGAGCCATGTCATCCCGACCAGGCCAGGAGATAACTGGCCAGCTAGCATACACACTGACTGCTCCTATCGAGCTTTTCACGTTTTATTTGATTCTGGAGCAACACACATTTTCTTACTTTGAGACTACTAGTTTCTTTAGGTAGAGTCGCAGAGACTCTCTCTTCTCCATATCACATCCAAGGGTCAGGTGACCAGTTGTTTGTCATTTCCCTAATAGTCAGGCATTTGCCTATACTGATTGGCGGTCACGAGATGATCGCAGATTGTCTACTTCTGTAGCTTGATGAGTTTGATTTGATTTTGGGCATGGATTGGTTATCCGCTCATTATGCACTTGTTGATTGCTATAGGAAGACAATTGTCTTCAGGAATCCAGATCTACCCGAGTTTACTTTTGAGGGTACTATACATGACTCTACCATGGAGTACATTTCAGTGTTGCGAGCCCAGCGACTTGTTGATCAAGGTAGTGATTCATACCCTGCATTTGTTCGGGAGGTATCTGACCAGGAGCCGATGACACATGACATCCGAGTAGTCTCAGAATACCCTGATGTGTTTCCTGATGAGCTACCAGGATTACCTCCTGAGAGAGAGATCAAATTCGAGATCACATTGCTGCCAGATACACAGTCGATCTCTATGGTACCATATTGTATGACATCAGCTGAGTTGAGGGAGCTGAAGGTGCAGCTACAGGAGTTACTTGATTTAGGATTCGTGAGGCCGAGCACTTCACCTTGGGGTGCTCCAGTTCTATTTGTCAAGAAGAAGGATGGATCCATGAGACTGTGCATCGATTATAGGCAGCTGAACAAGAGAACGGTGAAGAACCGTTATCCCTTGCCACGCATTGATGATTTGTTCGACCAGCTCCAGGGATCTTCGGTTTTCTCGAAAATCAACCTTCGCTCAGGCTACCATCAGCTGAGGATTTGCAAGTCGGATATTCTGAAGACAGCCTTCAGAACTCGCTATGGACACTACGAGTTTGTGGTGATGCCGTTTGGGCTCACCAATGCACCTGCGGCTTTCATGGATATGATGAACCGTATCTTCTGTCCAAACTTGGACAAGTTTGTAGTGGTGTTCATCGATGATGTGCTCATCTATTCACGGAATAAATGGGATCATGCGAATGATCTACGAATTGTTTTGGACACATTGCGAGAGCACAAGCTATATGCCAAGTTGAGCAAGTGTGAGTTCTGGTTATCTCAGGTCTCATTTCTAGGGCATATCATTTTTGGAGCAGGTATTGCAGTTGATCCTGCGAAGATAGATGCAGTTATGTCTTGGGAGCAGCCCAAGACAGTTACTCAGATTCGGAGCTTCCACTAATTAGCGGGCTATTACAGACGCTTTGTCAGCAAATTTTCACGCATTGTTCGTCCATTGGTACGATTGACGCAGAAGGGAGTTCCATTCATTTGGGACGATTCATGTGAGCAGGCCTTCCAGACACTGAAGGAGAGGTTGGCTACAGCGCCTATTCTTGCTCTTCCTTCAGGCACTCAGGACTTGCAGTCTACACAGATGCATCTGGAGAAGGTCTAGGAGCAGTGTTAATGCAGAGAGGACAGGTGGTTGCTTACGCACCACGGCAATTAAGACCGCATGAGTGGAACTACCCCACACATGACTTGGAGTTGGCGGCAGTTGTCTTCGCCTTGAAGATCTGGAGCCACTACCTTTATGGGGTAAATTTCGAGATCTTTATAGACCACAAGAGTCTAAAGTACATCTT
>JAZKJV010010359.1:0-27327 GCA_037367405.1 Ottelia alismoides | reverse complement strand
TGGTTCCAAGGTTTGTTCCTGAGCACCGTGGAAGCCATGCAAGTGGTGTTGCCGGGCATGCGTGAGAACAAGTGGGGCCGGGTGGTTTTCATAACCTCCGTGGCGGCGAAAGAGCCGATCGCCAAGCTAACCGTGTCCAATGCTGTCCGCGCCGGGCTACTGGGATTGATGAAAAGCTTGAGCCATGAGTGGGCGGTTCATGGAATTACGTTTAACTCTGTGTTGCCTGGCTACACGGCTACGGAGCGTCTCAAAGAGCTGGGTGTGACGAACGAACAAATTGCGAGCCACGTTCCTTCCAAGCGGCTGGCGCAGCCCCTGGAAGTGGGAGATTTGTGCACCTTTATCGCAAGCGATAAAGCGGGTTACTTGAACGGCCAGGCAATCGCGCTCGATGGCGGTCAGTCGCACTCGGTGTAAGCGACGGCTCTAAACAAAACGCGTGCGGGCGGCCCACAGCTCGGGGAAGAAGCGCTTCTTCAAGGTGGTTTGCAAATAGGGTACCCCCAGGGAGCCGCCCGTGCCGTATTTCATGCCAATCATGCGCTCGACCATTTGCACATGGCGGAAACGCCACAGCACTACTTGCTCATCAAAGCGAATGAGTTGTTCGCACAGATTGCGCAGGCCGGAATCTGGACGAGGGTTGTTATACACTTTCAGCACCGCATCGATTCTCGCCTCCGTATCGTCGGCCTTTAAGAGGCCTTCGGCTTCCAGCGCACGGAACAAAGTGTCCCTTAAGTTTGGCCCTTTAGCCCGGCGAAGCAGGCTTGCTTTCCATTCCGGTTCCAGTTCGAAAAACTTCTCGTATTCCGCGGCATCAATTCCGCCGAGAATTTCCAGCTCTCGAAACTGAGCGCTTTGAAAGCCGCTCGCCGGATTGAGCTTGGAGCGAAACCGATTGAATTCCATTGGAGTCATGGTTTCCAAAATATCCACTTGTTGCACCAGAATGCGGAAGATCTCATTCACGCGTTCCAAACGTCTCAAGCTGTGCAAGTAGTCGCGCTTTTCCAAGTGTACGACCAGTGAATCCAGTTCGAAGAGCGCTTGTTTGAACCACAACTCGTATACTTGGTGGATAGTGATGAACAAAAGTTCGTCGTGCGCGACCGGTTCTGAAAGGGGGTGCTGTAGTTTCAGCAGCTCATCCACTTTTAGGTAACTGGAGTAAGTGAGTGGCGCACCCTCGGAATAAGTACTTGCCGAGCCGGCGCTATATGGGCCGGCCATGCGCGTGTTGTCGGTGGAAGAATCGGACATTGGTAACCCCCAGAGTGGGGCTGGCTAAAACTTCAGAGGTCAGAACCCAACTGACCCAAAAGCTTTTTACGTTCCAGCTGTTTTCAAAAGCTGGCCCAGACCCACGTCGTTGGCGGGGAAACACGAAGAACAGCGCTTCGGATTACGTGGCGCTTAGATCGGTGTCCGCACCGCCATACTCTCTAGGGTTGATATTGTACTTTTTTATCTTACGCAAGAGAGTGTTCTTTGGGATGTTGGCTATCTCCGCGGTCAAATTGATGCGGCCTCGGTTGGCGCGCAATGCCTGGATAATGAACTCGCGCTCGAACGCTTCTTTGCCTTTTTCCCAGTCCATCGCTGCAATCGCGTCCTGGAACTGCGCGCTTCGCGCGCTCATGGTCGGAGTAGGCCCCGCTCGTTTGGACGCTTTGCGAATGTATTCGGGCAGACTGAAATACGTGATCTGATTTGTGGTCTCGACGACAAATGCGTGTTCAATCGCATTTTCCAACTCGCGGATGTTGCCGGGCCAGTGGAATGTTTCCAGTGTGAGCAGTGCCTCCGGCGTGATGGCAGTAACGTTGGCCCGGTGCTCTTGGTTGAAGCGCTCCATGAAGTGGTGCACGAGGGCCGGAATATCTTCTTTCCTTTCGCGCAGAGGCGGCAAGAAGATTGGCATGACACTGAGCCGGTAGTACAAGTCCTCGCGAAAAGTTCCTTCTTTAATCGCTTTTTCCAGATCCCGGTTGGTGGCGGCGATAATTCGCACATCGGTTCGCACTTCGCGGTTGCTGCCTATGGGCGTGAACGTGTGTTCTTGAAGCACGCGCAACAACTTCACTTGGGTTGCAAGGCTGGTATCGCCAATCTCATCGAGAAAAAGTGTTCCGCCGGCAGCGTACTGGAATTTGCCGATCTTTCTTTGATCGGCTCCGGTGAACGCACCTTTCTCATGGCCGAATAATTCACTTTCAATCAAGTTCTCGGGGATCGCGGCACAGTTGACCGCCACAAACGGGCCGTCTTTTCGCGGGCTGTTGAAGTGAATGGCTCGCGCCACCAGTTCTTTTCCCGTTCCGTTTTCTCCACGGATCAGCACCGACGTATTCACCCGGCTTAGCCGCTCCACAAGTTTATACACTTGCTTCATCGTGCGGCTTTCACCCACGCACTCCGTATCGCCGGGAAGTCGCGGAGCTGAGTAAGTTACCTTGTGCAGCATCAGGTAGGCGCGTTCGGCTTTCTCGACCAAGTTCATCAGGGCATCGGGCCGGATGGGCTTTTCCAAATAATCGAAGGCACCATCCTTAATAGCGGCGATCGCATCCTGAATGCTCCCATGGGCGGTGATCAGCGCCACTGCAGTCGAGTATTCTTTTTCGCGCACGTGCAACAGAAGTTGGTGCCCATCCATGCGTGGCATGCGTACGTCGCACAGAACGAGCGGGTAATTTTTGAGGGCCAGTTTTTCAGCGGCTTCGAGTCCGTCAGCGGCAGCGTCCACGTCGTACCCACGTTCGGTCAACATGCTGACCAGCTGCTTGCGGAGCTCTTCTTCGTCGTCGACTACCAAAATCGAGTACACGGCATTGTCTCCTTACGGTGGTTGCGGTGGCACTACCCAGAGTCAGGCCTTTCTTACCAAAGCCCGGCGATTGGTGCAAATCTGGCACCAAACAAGGGGCTTAATGGGGAGGCGAGAGGGGCCGGGGGGACATTCCGGCGGTGCCAGCGGAACCAGAAGTGTGAACAACACTAGGGACACGGCCAGCGAGAATACCTCGCTGGCCGTGCTGTCAGTTCCCTTTTGTCGAGAAATCTTAGCTACTTAGCGGCTTGACTTGCGCTAAGCCAAGGCAGCCGCTCGGCCGCCACGCGCAGCTCTGTGGAGCAAAGCCCCTGCGCACCTACGAAGGGCACCGACGGTGTGGCTGTACGCACTTGCTCGGGTAGCGTGCGCACTACGATACGGTTGGTGGTATCCAGATCCTCGCCGGCCAGCACTTGATCGAGCAATTCGGTAATCCCTTTTGATTCGATCTCGGCGTGCGAGCTGCGGTCCGCGTCCTCTAGCGACAGCAGCACGCCCGGGCCAAAAGTCTCCTCCAAGAGCCTGTCGGCTAGCGCCTGCCAGTCGCCGGGTTTTACCCCTCGCGAGCTCCACATCCTGGAACGTTGCTCGGGCGTGGTGTCCGGATGCGCCATGCGCTCAAAAAAGCGTTGGGCGAGCGCTGCTGCATCCACTCGAATCGTTGCAAGGTTCGCCGCTGAAAAACGGATGCGGCCTTCGAACGTAGAGAGGACCTTGGTGATTGGTTCCAGTTTTTTCAAGCGATCGGAGACGAACGCGTTTCGGAACTTCTCATCGGCTTTTTCGGCTTCCACGATTTGTCGTCCCAGGGGCGAGTTGTCCACGTCGATTTCGCCGCTCGCAGCAAGTTGGGTCATGCCGGCTTGTGAAACAAAATGAGCCCTTGGCTCAAGCGCCTCGGCTGCCCGGCGTTCCACCCAGTGATCCAGATCCATCTTTTCGAACGTTGTCCACAACGAGATCAACGCCTGCTCGCGGTTCATACCGACAAAGTGCTCGGAGGCAACGCCCGGACCGCGAACAGGAATCATGAAAAAGTGATCGTTCACCGTAACGCCATCGCCGCCCAGAACTGCGAATACTTTATCCAGAAGGATATTGAGGAAAAGTTCTCTGAACACAAAATCGCGCGCGTACTCAGCGCCCCGCACCGCCGCCGCTTTGAAGAAGAAATGCCGGCCTGCATTCAATAGGCGCAGGGGAACAATGGAAACCGCCGCCGATAACCGCTCGACAGAGTACGTAACATCGGCCACGACTTTTCCAAACAGCACACCGATGCCGCGAGCTTTGAGTAGCTCCAGGGCGCCAATACCCATGCCGCTTCCAAGACCCAGGCCCGTGTTCACGACGGAATCAGAAAAAAGCTGTCCCCAAGTTTCTAGGCCCCAGTCGAGGTAGCCATCAAAGCCGGCGTAAGCTGCTCCCGCGGCAACGCCGCCGTAGCTTAACCATTTAAACCGCTTCCACGCTTGCTCTCGCACGCCCGGGCTGTTGGAGCGCACTCGGTGAAGATCGTAAAAAACATGCGAAAGGCCGCTTGCCATCGTTGCCCACAATGGCGCCCACACCGCCGCACCCAAAGGGGAACCCACGAAGATCGCGGTGCCACCCACAACACCGGTACCGACAACACGAGCCGTTGTCCAAAGGGTGACGCCCGCGACAGTTCCAGCAGCGGCGACGGTTGCCGCCGCGGGACGGAATACAACGCCGGGAATCGATCGCCATCGTTCCGCATTCCACGTTCGGTTGCCCCAATTCACCACCGACCGCATGTTGCTCCACCACGTGGGCCGCACGGTAGTTTCATCAACAACAATTTCGCCCGTAGCTGGGTCAACCACTTGCCGATAGGGGAAGGGCTGCGAATTCACCCAGGAACGCAAGCCGAACGGTCCATTGATAAATTGCCCGCGCCACAAATGCTGTCGGAGAGCTCGGTACGCTTGCTCAGTGTTTCGCCACCACGCGCGGAGACGGTAAAAGCTTTGCGCAGTGGTTACCCATTGATCAAAAACAGGATCGCCATAAAAGGTACCGTCCTGGTCGACTTTGCGAATAGTCCACTCGGAAGGTTCCATGGCGTCCATCGACCAGGAGAAAGCGCGCGCGGGAACTGTTTCTTGCTGAACGGCAGCACGCAAGCTGTCGAATGATTTCAGCTCCTCCAAAGTTGCTTGAAGCAAAGCCGCTGAGTTGCCAAACCCCAGAGTGCGCAGTTCCGACACGACTTGTTCGTACCTCGCATCGCGATCGAGCTGGTACGCTTGGGTAAGAGCTTCCGCTAATTTTTCTTCCTGAAACTTTTCACTGAAAGTTCGGAGTGGGTAATTTCGGATGACTTGGGCGCGGAATTCTTCTTTGCGTTCGTAAATGGAATTCGCGAACTGCTGCTCTCGTTGGTAAATAATCTGCAGCGCCCGTCCGTGTTCTACAATCAGCTTTCCAATGCCTGGGGCTCGCGGGTGGCAAGTGTCTAATCCGGAGTCTTGCAGAATTACGGAGTAAAAGCTTTCCTGCTTACGGCGTTGGACTTCATCCACGGTCGCCTGGGCAAGGCCTGCCATGTCGTCTCGAAATCGCGGGAACAACTCGGAGAAGACTGATGACGTAACGGTCGCCTTGATTTTGTCCCAATTTTTTTCATGAGCCTGCTCGATGAGGGTGAGGCGTGCCATGACCGGTTCCATGAGAGCAGTATCAGACAGACGCATGTCCGCGCCCATGCTAGACGCCATTTGATTTAAGTTTTCGCTCTGCAGCAGAGCGTTGGCTAAGTACTCCCGCTTGCGGATTTCCATGCCGATTTCCACCAACGCGGCTTGCGTTTGTGGTGACAACCCATGCTCTTGGCGTAGAGCATTGAGGCTTGAAAGCACTTCATCGCGCGCTTTGGGAGCCACGTTGTTATCCCATTCCACTTCAGCACTGAATAGATCGAAATTCAGTTGGGCCAGGTACTGAGTGCGCTTCGGGTTATAGCGGTTTGCCTCGCCAGGAAACGCGCGAAAAGCGGCTCGCTCGAATTCCCGAGTGACGATATTGGCACGCGCCAGCTGCTTTACGAGCAAAGCGGCTTCTTCTTCGCTGAATGCCGGCACGCTTTGTTTTGAGCCGGTGATTTGTTTTACGATGCCCGTCAGGCTGTTAAACAGCTCCACAGCGGTTTGTCGGGCGCTGAATTTGTTCTTGGCCCAAATACTTTCGGGAAGCGTCACGACGATTTCGTGGATTCCGGATTGAATATCCTTCTTGAAATCAAAGCGGATATTTTGAAGCCCTTTCTGCAACGTCATCAGACCGAAAACGACTCTTACTTTGAAGACATGAAACAAGTTCGGATAACGGGACGGATAAGTAATCGTGCCCGTTTGTTCGAACTCATCCCAAAGCTCATCGGTCCAACGCGCGCTACCGTTGGCAGATTCGTAATTTTGTCGCGAAATCCGGAGCTCTTCGGCAGGGTTTACTTCCGATGCGTGCAGTTCCACTTTGGCGACTTTGTCGCCCACGTAAGACTGGGGCGGCAGCATCATCGTTCCGGGTTCGTAAGTATAGAGGCCTTGTGCAATGCGCGCGATTTCTTCGCCCAAGCGTTTTTGTTGTTCTGCGTTTAGTTTATCCAGTTCGTCTTTTTGAAACGTAGCGAGCGCGTCGGAAGGGCTCAATAGTTCGCGCCGAGGCATTTCGTAGGGGAGGGGCGAAGGAGGTCGGCGGCCGTCGCCTCCCGGCGGCTTTGGAAGTTCAACTCCGCTGGGCAGCGGTGTGGGGCCTTGCCCCTCGTCTTCTCCATCTCCTGCAAACCCAATTGCCGCGAACAAAAGCGAAGATAGAAGAATCCAGCGCAACCAAGTGCCTAGCAAATGCATCCCAACTCCTTTTTCAATCTTCCCGAGGAGCTAGCACTCTTGGTGCGACGTGGCAATCCACAGTTCCGCTCTTACGCGGAGATCGGAAGCCAGAAACTCACTTCCGTTCCCTGGCCCACTTGGCTTTCAATGATCATCTGGCCACCGTGCAATTCGACAAAATATTTGGAAAGGTACAACCCTAAACCAGTGCCTTTGGTTTTCTCGCTGGCTGCTTTGCCGCGGTAAAACTTTCCGGTCACGCGTGGCAGTTCATCCGCCGGAATTCCCGGGCCATCGTCTTTCACGCGCACCCACACGCGATCGTTTTCTTCTAGGGTTCGCACAATTACTTGCGATTCTGGTGGGGAGTACTTGATCGCGTTCTCGACAAGGTTTGTGATCACTTCCTGTATCAATTGCGGATCGCCTTCAATGGAGAACAGCGGTTCCAAATCCACTACCAGCCGCACGCGTTGCTCATCCGCGAAAAAGCGCAGGCTTTGAATCGATCTTTCCACAAGACGATTCAGATCCAACACTTCCCTATCTGGATCGAGGTGCATCGATTCCATTTTAGTTACTTTGAGAATGTCCGAAATCAACCGCGCCAATTCGTCATTGGTTCGATCCACGGATTTGAGATCCTCTTGCACTTTTGTTGGCAGACCGGGATGCTCGGCCAGCAAGCGGTTGATAATCGCGCGGATCTTGGCAATGGGCGTTTTGAGATCGTGGCTAAACAGCGACAAGAAATTGTTCTTAAACTGATCCACTTCTTGCAGGTATTGTGTCTGCTGACGTAGGTGCCACTGCTGCTCTTCTTGCCGACGCAAGGTGTAGCCCAGAATCAGGACGTGAGTTCCAAAAATGCAAAACAGAGGGTTGGCCACGCCCAACCACATCTTAGCTTCCGAAAACAGCACCAGCGATCCGGCTAGCAGGGAAGCCGCGATTGCCACTAGCAGCAGCCAGGATACGGTAAACGTCATGCGCAACAACACAACCAGCGAGAGCACAATAGTGGCGGCGGCAACCACGCGGCTCATCCACCGTGGAAGCCACTTAATGGCACGACGGCCCAGCAGCGTGTCGATAGTGTTGGCCTGAATCTCCAATCGCGACATCGGGCCAAAGGGCGTTTCGAAACTGCCACTCATGCCTGTGCCCTGACGACCTATTAGAACGATTTTGTCGGTGAACGTGCCGGCCACCGTGCCGGAAGGTTTCAAAACGTCTTTGGCGGAATGGGAGGGGTAGCTATCTCTGGGCCCTCTAAAATCAATATACAGCGTTGCGTCATCGCCGAGTTGAGGCGGTTTCAAATTCAACCGATTACTAATATGGAGCGCCAGCGATTCGCCGGACCCGTAAGCAAGGTAAGCTCGACGCACCGTATTGTCCGGATCGGGAAAGACGTTACAGAATCCGTAGTTGTCAGAATCCGTTAAGCGGAACGGCGGTGGCAGCAGTCGGCCTTCTTCGTTCAGTACGGCGGAGAAGACGAGATCTTTTTTGTCCCATTCCTTGCCCGGTAGGAAGCGAACGAGGTCATAATAAGAAGCGACTACAACCAGGCGCGGGTTGTCGGCACGGATCTTCTCAATTAGTCGCTGGAAGTATGTGTCGTCCCAAACGTGGTGATTTTTGTCCTCGGGCAAATGAGGATCGGTAATGTTGGGGTCGATAGCATTTTCAGCCGCTCGGTAGGGATCCACTTGAACCAGCACGATGGGGCTGTTGTTAAACAACGTTCCGCGAACGCGGAAAAAACGGTCGTAAAACCACTGGTCGAGGCTTTGAAAAGGTATCCAGACCAGAAAAAAACAGACGATCGTACGGAGGATTAGATTGAGCCTGGGCGACATGGACGCCGCAATCTAGCAAAAGCAGATGATGAAACCAACTCTGGTCATTGTGGACGATATTAAAGTAGTGCGGGCTCGGTTAATCGAGCAACTTTGCGTTGAATTTGAAGTAGTTGGCGAAGCCGCCAGCGCACGTGAGGCCATCGCTCTTTGCCAGCAATTGAAGCCCCAGCTTGTCCTCATGGACATCGTGATGCCGGAAATGTCAGGTATTGAGGCCACGCGCGAGATTCTGGCTACCGTTGAGCCGGCGCCCAAAATCATCGTGCTGAGTGGGGTGAGCGAAGAAACATTCGCCGCCCAAGCATTGGATGCAGGGGCGGCGGAGTATTTGATAAAGCCTGTGGATGCCGAAAAACTGAAAGCCGTTCTGCGGACCTTCGCCGAAGCGGCTTAGCCGGTCTACAGTCTGAATCCGAAGTACAATTCGAAGCCCATTATCACGTTGTCCGACGCAATTCGGTTGATGAGCCACTTGAAGTCGACCATGAACGGCTGAAACTCAAAGCCTGCGCCGAGCAACAACGACGGCAGCACCACCATTTCCTCGCTGGACGAAGTGTCGGTGATGGTTCGGAACCAGAGAGCCGCACTTCCGCCCATGCCGACGCCAAACGACGCTTTCTCTGAAAACCGCCACATGTGGCGGACCATTCCGTCGAATGTAAAGACGTGTACGGAGCTGAGAATGTATTTATAGCCCACCATCCCACGCAGCATTAGAGGGATGTTCTCATCCAGCTCAGAGTAGTCGTAATCGAAATAAACTCCTGCCTGAAATCCAAAATCCTTAAAGAACTCTCCGGTAGGCACTTTGTTGGTGTCGACCATCGGCTCGATGTAAAAGTTTCCGCCCGCCGCAAAGCCGACGTGAAAAACACCCGCGTCGGTTCTATCCGTTTCAGGTTGAAAGTACTTTCGTTTCTCCTGCCGTCGATTCCTTGCGGGAATCGTCGGGGGAGGCGCTTCAGTTGCGGGCGGCTGCTCGTCGTCATAGCCGGCCTCGGCCAGTGCTAACGGGGCATTCAGTGTAAGACCCAGCGGCAGGGCCACAGCCAGGCCCAGAGCAATTCTGTGAGTGGATGCGATTAGCGCGGACAGTCCACGGCGCAAAATCCAGTTGGTGTTCGTTCCGGTCATGGTGTGTTCCTTGGCAGTGGGAGTAGTTGTAATCATTTTAACAAAGTGCGCGCTGGATCGGATACGATCATTTCGATGATCAGCGCCTCAAAGTGGGTAGGGGTTTGGCTGTTTGCGTTATGTTTTTCCCACGTAGCCGGTGCAGCCAGCAAAAAGGATGCCTTCTTCGCTTTGGACGTGGGTCCGTACATGACTCACGTCGACAAAAGGCTTAGCGCCGGAGCAAATGGCTCCAGCGTGAGCACAATCGCGGGTTTTTTCCGCGCGCGAAAATTCATTCCTTTTACCACGGGATTCGGCTGGGAACCGTCGGTGGGATTACTCCTTCCGTGGCGCAGCGGCGGTGACGGATTTGCCAAGACCTTTCTGGTTCACGTCGGCACCGGGTTTGGCATCTCTCCGTGGAGTTGGCTGCACATCCGCACTGGCCCAGGGCTTCTATGGCGCCTCACGATTGCAAATTCCGAACAACTAAATCTGAACAATGGAACCGGAACATCGGGTTTCTATGTGCCCGGCGGTTCGCGCAGCGTTTTCCAATTTACCGTCGATGCGGGAATTGACTTTCGATTTTTCCAGAGCGTGTCGTTGGGTTTTGATATTTGGGTGATGGAGATCATGAGCACCACCCGGCGCACGTTCCATGGCGCGGTAACGCTGGGGTTGTACTTATGAAGATCTCCTACCGTTTTGTTCTGGGGCTAACGCTTGTCTGGGCACTGCCTGTTTTCAGTTGGACGCTGGTATCGCCCAGTGCCCAAGGCTGGAGCAGTCGGGATTTGGTGGTTCATTGGAATTTTTCCGCGTGCACGGTCACCGAAGCGGAAATGTTAGCGCGCTTGGATCAGGCTATTGCCTCTTGGAATGGAGTCAGCGGAGCCGACTTGCGACTCAGCCGGGCCTCGACGGCGTCTTCCGCTTCCGCGGCCGATTTTTTGGCGGGCACCGTCACCACGGTGCCCATTGTTTTATGTGATGCGAATTTCAGCACGAACAATTCCGTGGACGCCGATTTCATTCCCGCGGCCACGCGGTTGTCCATGCCCAGTGGTCCCATCGAATACGGAGGAGTGCTGTTGAACGCGGAGAGTGGTGCCGCGGCTGAATTGGGCAATCTAACCCGCGAACAAATAGCGGTGATTTTGGCGCACGAGCTGGGCCACGTGTTGGGATTAGGACACAGCAGTGTCGAGAGAGCGCTGATGTATTACAGCATCACGGACAAAACGACGCCCACCATCACGGAAGACGACCAGGATGGTTTGAGTTTTCTGTACCCGCGTAACGAATTCTCCGGAAATCTTTTTGGCTGCTCGTCGGTAAGGCAGGCCAGTCGCAACTCCGCGAGTGAAAACACACGGGCGGTGCTGAGCGCGCTGCTGGTCCTTGCGGCTTTAGTTTTCTCAGTGCGTTTGGGAATGCAGATCCAAAAAAATCAGATCTGAACCACTTCCTTAATCTGGGGAACGACTTCACGCAGCCGCGTTTCCACTCCGTGCTTTAGCGTCGCCACAGAGCTGGGGCAGTGGCTGCACGAACCCTGCAAGTGCAGATACACGATTCCGTCTTCGTATTTGCCGAAAGTAATGTCCCCGCCGTCCATGGCCACCGCGGGGCGGATCTCATTGTCCAAAACTTCCTTAATCTTGGTTTCGACTTCGGAATCCTGGCCGGCGGATTCCGGCGCATTCTGCTGAACGAAATCGGCTTCAAAAACCGGCTTCGCTTCCGCTAAATGTCTCTCCATCGTCAGCGGAACTCGCTCCGCCAAAATATCCCAATCACCGTCATCTGATTTGGTGACAGTTACAAAGTTAGTTCCCACCAGCAGTGCCGCGACTCCGGGCACTTCAAACAACGCTTTTGCCAATGGGGCTTTCTCAGTCTTATCGGCGGAACCAAAATGCACCGCCCCTTTGGGCAACAACTCGCGATTAACGACGAACTTAAGCGTGTTCGGGTTGGGGGTGAATTCCAAATGAATTGAAACGGCATCCATGCTAACCACTCCGTGGATCTGAAGAAAACAGGTCTAAAAAACCAAAGATAATGTCTTCTACCATATAATTTTATCACGCGGCAGGTCGAGCGGGTAAGTGTCCGAATTTGTTAAACATATTTTAGTCATTACGGCGCTTCTGCTGTGTATTTCCCCCAGTGCCCAAGGAGAACGGGGCCCTGACTCCCAGACCTCCGAAGTTTCCGCGGGGCCCGCAAGCTTGGCGCCCATCGAAGTTCGCGACGAACCTATCCGTGAATCCGACCGGATCCTTGGAAGTCAACGCGTGTGGCTGCGTTCGAGCAAGAGCACGTCAGTTACTCAGCAACTCTCCGAATTGCCTTCGGTGTTGCTTCGCAAATGGGGAACCGATGAGTCGGCGCAAGTGCTTTCGTTGCGCGGCCAGGATCCTCACCAAACCCGCTTGTACTTGAACGGCTTTCCCATGGGAGAGGTAAGCGGAGGAAGCAGCGATACTCGGTGGGTTCGCCCTCGTTGGTTGTCACACGCGGACGTGCTGCCCAATGGCAATCCGATGCGCCTGTGGCGAGAATCGTTGGGAGGCGCCATCGATCTGCAAACTGACTTTTCCGAAGAGGGCGTCTCGGATCCTTTTGAAGTGAACGCGCTTGCTGGTTCGTTTGGAGCGCGTGGGGTGGGCGGCCGGTTATTGCAAGGCGATTACGCAGTCCAATTCGACTTGCGCACGGCGGACGATGATTTTGCTTTCCGTGACTCCGCGGGAACTCTTTGGGATCTGACTGACGACGCGTGGGCGCGCCGCAATCACAACCAGTGGTGGCGTGCTAGCGTTCTTCCTTGGGCAAAGTGGAAGCTCGCCGGCTCGGATCAAAGTGTCTTTTGGTTAGGCGGCTGGGAGGGCCGGCAATTACCAGGAGCCGCAGGCGCAATCGATTACCAGAACTGGTCCGAACAATTGCAACTCGTTGGGTTCAACGCGGAAGGCGCTGGTTCCCGATGGCAGCTTAGAAGTTTTGCGCGCTACCGACACTCTCGTTTGGACAACCCGCAATCACAGCGTTCGGGTTCTTTCGCCGGAATTCCTGGAGAGAGTCAGGATGTGGCCGGTGGCATTTCCCTCGGATCTCGGACAGAACTGAGTTCTCACTGGAACCTTCAAGGGCGACTCGGTTTGGATCAACAAAACTTACGAAACAAAGTTTATTTGGGAAATACCGCCGATATCCAGGGACAGAAACGATCGGCGAGTGCCGCTTTGTCATCGCAATGGGCAAAGCCGATACGCCAACAGCTAATTCTTCCGCTGGAGTGGACAGAGCTAAGTCCGTTCACCGGAGTGGTTGGCTATCCCGGCCAACCTCGTCGACAATTTTTACTCTTTAGCCCGCGCTGGAATGTGTCTTGGGAGCTTGCTTCCCAAGCCGTGGCGCACACGCAGCTGGCGTGGATCGCCAATGCGCCGGGGCTTTATGATTTGTACGGAGACGCTCGGGGTTTGGCGCCCAATCCCTCTTTGGTGCCCGAGAGTGCGGTGAAAGCCGAAGTGGGGATCCACTGGACAACTCAGTGGGGGACCAGCCGTATCACGGTGCTTGCAAGTTCCTCGTGGAGCGAAAATCAGGATCTTCTTGTTCGAGTGAGCAACGGCCCTACGAGCGCTGTGGTTCAGAACATTGGTCGCAGCCGCGTGTTGGCTCAGGAGCTAGCGGCGAAAGCGACATTTTCTGGCGGCTGGGTGGTGAACGCCTCGGCTCAGTACTTATTCAGCCGAAACCTGAGTGACGTTGTGTACCACCAGGGCCGAGAGCTGCCTTTTCGCCCGCCCTGGCGAATACAAGGGGACTTAGAAAAACACTGGGGCCGCTTTTCCCTAGGCTACCTGTGGCAGTGGCAATCGCGATTCTTCGCCGATCAGCCCAACTTCAAAAAGGTGAACTCTTTCCAGGAGCATTCGCTGCGTGCTAGGTACCAGGGCGAAGAAGTGGGAGATTGGCTGCTGGAGCTGAACAACATTTTCGACGTTACCGTTGTGGAAGCAGTGGAACTGGGCCGAGCCACTCGCATTACACCGAGTGGGCTGGTTGGATTTCCGTACCCAGGAAGGCGCGTGTATCTGTCGTGGAACTATTCATGGTAAAAATGAATCGGATTCGATTTTTCTTCTCGGTGGCAGTGTGCATGGCACTCACTCAAGCCTGCAGCGAACCGCAGGCGACCGATGAAGCCACCGAAGAGCGATGGCTGGCCGGTTTTCGTGGGCTTGTGGTGCTCACAACCGATTATGTTTCCGTTGGTCGCATTCATTTTAGAAAGAACGGCCAATCTCTTGAGATCCCAGTGCACCCGGATACGCACTTGCGTTTGGACGATCGTTCCTCCCGCCTCTATGTGGTGCAACGGATGGGTGCGGATAGTTTCTTTTGGATTGATCTCATGAGCGGCAAACGATCGCGCGAGGTTTCTGTGCTGCGCGGAAGCAACCTGCAGGATCTCTATCCGACTGAAAACGGAACGGCGTGGGTAACTGCCTATAACAGCTCGGTCGTTACTGAAGTAGATCTCACCACGGGCTCGGTGGTGCGCCAGGTTGGACTCGACAGCCGCGATATCGACGTTGATGGGGCCTCAGAAGCCAAGTACTTGTTTCACCACGGAGACACTTGGGGCACGGTTTTCCAAAGGTTGGACAATTTTGCCGTCGTGAATGATGCCAGGCTTCTTACCTGGCAGCAGAACGGCTCGAACGTGGCAGTGAGTTCGATGGGGGGACGCAATCCCGTCACCTCATTCAAACCGCACGGTAATTCCGTTTTCATTGGCTCAGCAGGGATTGTAGGGGTTCGAGATGCAGACGAAACGCACGCGGGGATCGAACGGTTGTCCCAGACGCTCGCCCCACAGAATCAGGTCATTAGCGAACAAGAGCTTGGTGGTGATATCGTCGATTTCGAAATGATCTCAGGAAAGCGGGGTATAGCGTTGGTCAGTGCACCCCAGTCCCGTTTAGTTGCTTTTGATCCCAGCATCGGCAAACGCTTGCCAAACCTCGCGGCTCTTACCGGACCTCAATACACGTGGGTGGACACTTATTGGGAACCAGCGACACAGCGGTTGTACCTTGCCGACCGCGATCCACAGAGGCCGAGGGTTAGAGTTTTGGATGAGAATTTGATTGAAAGAACAGAAGAAACCGTCGCTCTGTCGCTTCCGCCATCTCAGATCCTTGTGCACTAAGGCGCGAACCCACCACCGGTGGGACGGCGGAACTGAATGGCCGGTCCGCTCTGCGCTTTGAGAATAAAGTCCCACCGAATGCGCACCAGACCATCTCTGTCGATGATCCCCCGCGGGGGATTAGGGAAGGGGCTTGCTCGGTGAAACGCTTCCACCGCCGCGTCGTCGATGTCGGTAAAACCACTGCTGGCTACGGTTGATATTTTTTCCACTTTGCCGCTGTCGTCGAGCAACACAAGTAGTTGGGTGACCATTTCCCCGTCTTTCAGTTTGCCGCCTTTTCCCCAGATGACGGCGATGCGGCGTTCTACATTCGGCTTCCAGTACTGTCTCAGAGTTTGTTTAATGCGGTGGTAGTAGGAGTAGTACTGAAACTCGCGAGTGCTCAAGACGGTTTCATCGCCTTCGGCAACTCCTTCTAGTTTGTCGTCGGTCGCCCCCATGGCAAGACCGTTGCCCATACTGAGGTCCTTCATGGAAAGTGTTTTCCAATCTCGCTTCACTCCCGTAGGCGCATGGGGACTTGTTGGAATTCCGTCCAGTTCTGAGGCGCTCTGTTGCTGTTTTTGCAATTCGCTAGCGGTAGGCGGAATTGCTCCGCGGTCACGCGAATAGCTCTTGATGCCGGTACCTTGGTGCTCGCGGAAGTCGTCAGTCTGTTTCGCTCGCGTTTGTTTTTGAACCGTTTGGTTTCGGTCACTCAGAAAACGCGCATTCGGATCGAGTTTGTCATTCTCTACTTTTTCGGTTTCCGCCATTTGCGGTTTCTTTGCTGCGGCAACTTTCTTAGCCAGTTGTTCCGGCGTGGGTACATCCACAAGCTCTATGGGGGCCGGCACGGGTGCGCTGGGAGCTGCGTGGTTCCACTTCAATACAATGACGGAGAACAAGTGGAGCACGAGCGAGATGCCAAGTGTGAGGGCCAGCACCGTTCGCGATCGGGAATCCCAGTTTTGCGTCAACTCGTGCATCGTCGTTTCTTATCCGCGCGCCAGCTCGCTCAGGGTTTTCAAAAATTCCGAAGCGGCGTCTGAAATTTGCGGATCTTGTCGGCTGATGTTTTCGTAGTTCCAGATCTCGTTTTCCAAAGCGTCAAAGGCTTCGACCGCTGCATCTGTCCGCGGACGGCTCTCGATAACGTCAATAAAAGGCGCAAAGAGTTGCTGGCTTTCCATTTTCTCAAAGTGGGTATCGTCCAGCAGATCTGGAAATAGATAGACCGCGACGTTCTCCGCTTCGCCGCGACGCGGATCGCCCTGCGCATGGCGTAACTGTTCACGTACGGCTTCGCGCAATCGGGCCTTGGCAATTAAGTAACCCTCAATACCTTCGGTCTTGTACGCAGAGGCAAGTTGGGAAATGCCACTGGCGGCCGTCCACTCTGATGGAGCTGAGAAGTATGTGCGGCCTACCATCCAGGTGTAAGCCAAAGTACTGCAGAACAGCAGCAGAATGGCCCACACATAAGGCCCCCATGATTTTGGATGGCGCGGGGAATGGACGACCACGCGCAAGTGGGTGCTTCGTACCGAAGGCCGGCTTCGAGGAGAGAGTTTAACGCGTGGCTTTGCACTCATCGTGACTCTCCCTTGTGGTGAGACGCGGCAACCGTGTATTGATTCCAGTCCGGATGAATCGCGCACTTACCGACGTTCTTCATGTGAATGCGCAGTTCGCGCGTGTAGCGTTCGGCTTGACCTTTGGACCAAATTTTTCCCAATGCCCTTTGTAGCGTGGGGCGTTGTTGAATCGCGGACTGAAAAGCGCCCAGGTCGGTTACCAGTAGTTTGACTTTAGCTAGCCCCCCTGTGCGGTAAGCTTCGTTCCAGAACGAGAGCACGGAGCGTGTGCCTTTATTGTAGGCCATCACAGAGTAAAGCCAAAGCAACTGGGGATCGGCCGTGATGCCTTTTGATCTCAGATTTTTTTGTAGCTGGTGATAACGGTTATTCAAATAACCGGCCGAGGCCAGGACCGCCGTTGGAATATAGTAGTACGAGCTTAAATCGGTCATCTTGCTGTCCAGCGCTCGAACAGGGCGCACATCACGGCCCATGCGTCGAAGCAGCATTTGCGAATTTAAGGGCGTGAAGCGATCGAGCTGGTGATTCACTTCATAAAATGTGGGACGCAGGAACTGGCCGAGACCTTTTGCGGGTCGGGGCGTCTTGTGGCCACTTAAGTGGTTCAGCCGACTTTCTTGGAAGAACAAGCACCACAGAACAGATTTCGGTATGGCCAGATCATCCGCCGCCGCAGTGGTCCAATCGCGTATCCATTTTTCATTCGAGGGGCTGAGCTCTTTGGAATTCAAAAGCTTCTGCACTTCTTCTTGGAACTCTCTCGTCTCGGGATACGTCTCAGAGAATAAGTTGTCTGGCTTTGTAGTTGACGCAGGAGAACGTCCTAAACCGACCCAAGTGGTTTGCGGCACGACGTAAAATGTCACCGCTGTCAGCAAAGTGACAATTGCCGGGATGACAAATCTCCAACTAAGCGGGGGACGTGCTTTTTTCTGTCGCGGTTCATCGGTTTCTTTTCGGTGGAAGCGCATGAAAAGTTGAGGGCTTAAGACGATGCGTCATCCGGCACGAAACGTGCTTGGACTGAGGCTGGTTTTGGAGGGGGTTCCCAGGTGTCCGACGGAAAAAAATGGTTAAGCACTCTGTCGCGCAACGCTTTGTTGCCGTTCCGCGTTGTGGCCCGCTCGCAAGCAATCAGCTTTGCAATTTACACCCATGGACTTGCGGGTACGCTGGCTGCGTTCGGATTCGAGTTCGGCAAGCGTGGTCTGAGCTGGACCAAAGTCGCAAATTTTCAACCAACGCCGTTGGATGCAGTGTTCGGGCGTAAGCTCGCGCTGCTTTTCGTGCAGCTTGGACCGACCTTTGTGAAGCTGGGGCAAGTACTGGCGACGCGGCCCGATATCGTCGGTGATCAGGTATCCGATGAACTCAGAATTTTATTCGATAAAGTACCAGCTCTCTCGTTCCGCGTGTGGAAGAAAGCGTTAGAAAAAGAGCTTGGCCCAAACACTGTGCGCAAAGCGTTCAAGAAAATCGAGTCCCAGCCCTTGGCTTCCGCCAGCCTGGGGCAAACGCACCGGGCCGAGTTGCGCGACGGCACTCCCGTGATTGTAAAACTGCAGAAGCCCGGCGTGGCAAAACTGGTCCGCGTGGATCTGCAAATTCTGGAAGGTCTGGTAGCGAGCATTCATGCGATTTACCCGCGTTCGGGCTTGCGATTCATGTTCGACGAATTTCGAAATGCGACGCTGCAGGAGATTGATTATCGTCGAGAGGCCAAGAATATAGACAAGTTCCGACGCAATTACTCCAAACTGTTCTCTCGCCCGGACGTTGTGTTTCCGCGATACTATCCGGAATTCCTCACCGAGAAAGTGCTTGTCCTGGAGCCCATGCAGGGAAAGAAAACTTTCCGACTTGCGTCCAGGTTCCACAGTGGCGCGCCAAGCGGCATCGCAGACTCTGGCGACGATTCTCGAGCAGATCTTTGACCATGGCTTCTTTCATGCCGACCCGCACGCGGGAAATATTTTCTTTCTCGAACAACAAGGAAAAGTTGGCTGCATTGATTTGGGGTTAGTGGGCCAACTGGAACCTGAGGACAAACGCAGGTTTTTAAAATTGCTCATGGCGGTGTTGCAGCGCGATCGCCACACGCTGGCTAAACGGTTGTTCGAACTCGGCAACCTAGGCAAAGGCGCCGATTTCAACGCATTCGAAAAAGACGTTAATGCATGGATCGACCGGGTAGGTGCGGGCGGCGTGGGAAATATTCGTTTGGAATCAGCGTTGAACGAGCTTCTGCAGATTGCCCGGATGAATGCGGTTCATGTTCCAAATCGCTATGTCATGATGATGCGTTCGTGTTTGGTGGTGGATGGCGTTGCTCGCAATCTCGATCCCAACATCAACGTCGTCCAAGTTGCTACTCCCATCGTGGCAAAGAGTCTGATGAAAACCGCAAGCCCCTTGAACTGGATCCGCCGCGCCCTAAAGTAACGGTTTGCGTCCGCTCCGGTGACAGGAATTGTCCCAGCAGTCCATTTGTTTGCCGCTGTTCGAGCTGGGCTTAACTGGCACGCCTTTGGCAAGTTCCCCGGGTGAGAGAGTTGAAAGCTAGGGGGACAGTTTGAAGAAGCTTTTGCTTTCCGCATTCTCCGTTCTTTCGCTCGTTTACCCGCATTTCGTTTACGGAACTGAAGTCGAACTCTGGAAAATTTTCTGCGCGCACCAAGTAATGGCCCATGGCGGCTCCATTGACTCTCAGGAGAACACTAAACTTGTTGCTTTTGACGAGTCGCAGTGGACTGCGCTGGTTGCGGATCTGAACGCTCGCCGCATGCCGGTGGGTTTTACGCTCGACCAAAGCAACATGGATGCCTGGTTGAAATGCGAAAACCAAAACGCGGACAGATTTGAATCAGCGGAATTCCTGTTCGGGGGATTGCGCCATTTTTCGGTAGCGATTGTTAGCGATGCGAATCCTCTGCCAACCTATTCTGACGGCGATCCCGCGGACATGTACCGTTCGCGATGGAGTCAATTCCTCACGGAACTCCAAAAAACAGTGACCCTCCCCAAAGCGCGGAATACAATCTCGATGAGGGCCCGGTAGTTGCCCCGGTAAGCATGCAATAGCCGGCTAAACTCTTTGCCGCGCCCCGCCGAAACGATCCTAGTGAGGCTATTCTTAAAAATGAAGAATCTTTCGCGCGTTGCGCTGACTTTGCTGGTTCTCGGAACGTTCACGCCTGGTTACGCAAAAAAAAGACCGCGTTATTGCGGAGTCCCAGGATTCCAGCCTGCTGTACATGAAGGGACGGCAGCTGTTTTGGATGGCGAGTACGAGAAAGCGGCTCCGATGCTGGAGCAGGCTTTGAAAGGCGATCCTGAGAATCCATTTGTTTCGCATCAGCTTGCGGAAGTGTACTTGCGCCTGAACGAAATAGAGAAAGCAACTTCACTCGCAGAAAAAGCCGTGGCTGGTGATAAAGCCAACGTAGAGTACCTGGCGACGCTGGGTGGTGTTTATGCCACCGCTAAACGTTTTGAAGATGCAAAAAACCAATACAAGAAAATTCTGGAAGTAGAGCCTAGCAATCGCAAGGCGCCGTTGCTCATTGGCATTCTCGAAGCCGAGAGCGGGGAATTGGAAGCCGGCGCAAAAACATTAACCACCGCTATCGAGAAAAGTCCCGACGATGTGATGGCATTTTTCTATCGCGCCAAGATTTACCTTGAGATGGAACAGATCGAGAAAGCCAAAAAAGATTTGGCCAAATGTTTGGAGCTGCGTCCCAGTTTCGTTGAGGCGGGCACTGCGCTCGGTCTATTGCAGGAGCGTTTGGGCGAAAAGGATCAAGCAATTGAAACTTACAGCAGTATCCGCGGGAGCGGTAAGTTTAAGAAGTATTTAGCGCAGCTGTACTTACAGAAAAACCAATTTGAAAAGGCGCTAGCCGAGCTGTTGGACTATGAACAGTCCGAACCGGATGATTACACCGCGCGCGTAAAAATCGCGCTGATCTACTTTGAATTAAAAAAGTATGACCAGGCTTTGACCCGTTTTACGGCGATTTTAAAGGAGCAGCCCGAAGCTGATAACGTCCGTTTCTATTTGGGGGCGGTGTACGAAGAGACGCGCGAATACGACAAAGCGATAGCGACTTTTCAGAAAGTTTCCCCCGACTCTAGCTTTTATCGCGAGGCCGTTCTGCACACCGGATTTATTTATCGCAAGCGTGGCAAAACCGACGAGGGCCTGAAGTACTCCACCGGCGTGCTAAAGAAAAATTCCGACGTCGTGGAGTTCTACGACATGCATGCGTCGTTTCTTGAAGCCAAAGGAAAGTTTTCGGATGCGCTGAAAACCTTGGAAGCGGGTTTGAAGAAATTCCCCGAAGACGAAAAGCTTCTGTACTTCCAAGGGGCCATTTACGACAAACTGGGCGAGCGCGAACGCGCGCTTTCGAATATGGAGTCCATTCTCAAGTCCAACCCTTCGAATGCCCATGCTTTAAATTTCGTTGGCTATACCTACGCGGAAATGGGCAAGGAACTGGACAAAGCCGAACAATACGTTCGCAAGGCTTTGGAGTTGCGTCCCAGCGACGGATTTATCGAGGACTCCTTGGGGTGGGTGCTTTATAAAAAGGGAAAAACCAAGGAAGCGTTGGAGCATCTGACTCGGGCGATGAAGTTGCAGCCCGAAGAAGCGGTGATTTACGAGCACCTAGGAGACGTTTACTCGTCCCAGAAAAAATTCGCCGACGCTCTGAAGAACTACGAAAAAGCGTACGAGCTGACTTCCAAAAAAGACGCGCAACAAGCTAAGAAGATTTCCGACAAGCTGGCGCGTCTCAAGGAAGAAAACCGCGACGCATCGGCACAGTAACCGCCATTAATGCGATCCGTGGCTCACCACGCCGCAAATGAACAAACCCGCCAAGAAAAACGCCAAACGTGGCAGACGATCTTTATGGTTGGCGTGCAGTTCCGGTAGTAAATCACACGCGGAAATATAGAGAAACGTTCCCGCCGATAGAGCCAGAAGTGCTCCGGTGGCCTGCTGCAGTCCCTCCAAATTCAAGAGTGAATAGGCCAATGCAATTCCCAGAGGCCCGGACAGTGCCAGTCCCAAAGTGAACAATCCGATTTGCCGATCCGATTTACTCGCCAATCGCAGCAACGTGGAAAGCGCAAAACCCGCGGGAACTTTGTGGGCGAGAATCGCCAGAAAGATCATGGGCGCAAGACTGGGCGAAGCAACGACCGACGATGCAAGAGCCAGTCCCTCAATCACACCATGCACGCTGAGCCCCAGAAAAGCAGCCACCCCAACATGGTGGTACGAGCAGCCGTGCTCCTCGCAAGAGTGCACCATCATGAAACGTTCCAAAATGAGAAGCAGCATGAATCCCGCGAGCAGCCAAACTCCAAAACTGTGGGGCAGCCATTCCGCCGCTTCCGGCAGCATGTGCAACAGGGCCATGCCCAGTAGCAGCCCCGCGCCAAAGCTGACATAACGTTTGAGGTAGTTTTCGCTTAGCGAGCGTATCGCTAGCGGAAGGGTGCCGCCTAAAGCAGAGGCCAAAAAAATCAAGGCGCCATAGACGGCAAGTTGTACGGTCATGCATTCTCCAGAACAGGCATTTGTTCCAGAAACCGGATGCGATCGGCAAGCGTGGAAGTGGAAAAGAATAATCGCGCCAGCGGGTCCGCCGAGTGGGGGGCCTTTAGAAACAGGTGTTGAAAGCTGACGGGAACTCGAAGTGGCTGTCGTTCCGAGTACGCTTCGATTTTTCTCAATGCTTCGGTAAGCGCGCGTTGGCTCTGGCACAATTGTGCAGTTTGCAAATCCAGTTGCGATTCCTTGGAATGGCCCTTTAGTAACCAGCAGGGAACCAAAGTCAGGGGTAAAACAAGACTTGCCGCAGGAATAAGCGCACGGGGTGGCTGTGTCGCATCCGCGCGCGCACTTTGTCTCTTTTTGGTTCCACCCAGGTATCGAGCGCGTTCAGGAACACTGCTAACCAAGTCAGGCCGGCCACTTCCGTTTGCTTCCAAAGAACCAACTGCCGCGCGATGAGTGCGGAGATTTCGGTACGGCTCAATCTGTCCAACGCACCCCGGGTCAGCACAATCCAGCCGTTTGCCGCCACAAAGCCAAAGCTCGCTACGTTTACCGAATCAGTTTCGATGACCCCAAGTCGGGAGCGGCAATGCCCAGCCGACGGCAGTACTCCGCGGTGATTCCATTCCACTGCGGTGCGAGCGCCGAGGGCAGCGCGGTGACCGCCAGTTGCTTGGCAATGCGCTGGGTTCCGTGATACCTCAGCGCAACGAGAAAAAGGGCGGCTCCGAAAGCGCCTACCGCGGTGCCTGGCAGCCCCAGAAGCATGGCAAAGGGAATGCTTACAAAAGCCACCACGTAAGCAGCGAACAAGCTTCGGTTGATAGTGGTTCGCAACGCCGAACCAAAAGCGGTGAAAAACGCTGCCATTGGTGTTTCCCTCGGATTCGGATATCCTTTTGAATCCAGTGTTTCGATGTTATCGAATGATGGCTGTGAAGGCTAGAAATTGAAAAGCGTTTGTCGGAACCGCATTGATGAAGGAAAGGCTGGGAAATGGCTTTGAGCGCAGCGCATGACGAAGTGATCTCGATGACCTTTGGTCCGATCACTGCGGAGCACATAAAAAGTTTTGCCAGTGCCACTTGCTCTAAAAACTTCCAGGGTTCGCCACTCACTTTTCCCACGGTTTTTCGCGCCACTGAATTTCGTTGGCTGGATCGTTTGCAGCTGGACATGCAGAAGCTTCTGCACACCGAGCAGGAGTACGAGTACATCGAGCGCCTGAAAGAGGGCGATACTTTGAATATCGCTACCCGGATCACCGACTACCGTAGCCGCCGTGGCTGTTGTTTGTGACTTTGGAAACGGACGTTGTGCGTCGTGGGGAAGTGGTTCTCAAAGGTCGCTCCGCATTTGTCGTCCGTCAGGAAGAGACTGCTTCCGAAGGGAGTAATTGAAATGGCGTGGGCGGTTGGACAATCTTTGGAATCGTTGACCAAGCCTTCCATCACGCGCGAACAGCTGCGTGCGTACGCTGCGGCCTCTGGCGATAACAACCCTATCCACTTGGATGAGGACTTTGCGAAAGCCGCTGGTTTCCCATCGGTTATCGTGCACGGCATGCTGTCCATGGCGTTCCAAGCGGACCATTTGCAGATGAATTTTTCCCCCGGACCGCTACCGGGTGAAGCGGTTGAAAGCCCGTTTCCGCAAAGTGACTTTCCCGGGAGATGTTCTCCAATGCGAAGGGGCCATTCGCAAGGTTCTGCCGGACGGGGGCTTGGTGGTCTCTCTGCTCACCCGCAACCAGAATGGCGAAGTGACTTCCGACGGGGAAGCCGAAGTCCATTCCCAAGCTCACTAACGGGCCGCTCCTCCATACACGCCTCGCGAGGGCTTTGAATAGCTAACGCACTGTGTTATAGGCCGGTCCATGAAAGACCAAGGCCCAAAACCACCTCATTTAGTTCTGATCCCGGGCGGAGAAGACGCTCTGGGACCAATTTCCAAGAACAGCTTGTGGCCAAAGCCTCAAGATCCTTCGCCTTTTTGGGCGGTTTGTTTGTTCTGGTCAACCAAAGCCCTGCTGTTTGGTTCGATGCTCTATTTTCTGTTTGGTTGAGATTGGCGAATTTCGCCAACGATTTTGGCGAGCGCCTGCACGTAAGTTTGGTGTTCCACTGGCAGCAAGCGTTGGCTAAGGCTTTGCTCGGTGTCCCCTTTCAGCACCGGTACTTTCGCCTGCAGTATCACCGGTCCTGAGTCCAAAGTTTCCGTAACCCAGTGAACACTGCATCCCGTCTCCGAAACCCCCGCCTCGAGCGCCTGTTTCTGTGCATTCAGTCCGCGGAACTGCGGCAGTAGGGAAGGGTGGATATTGACCATTCGGCCCGCGAAAGCCCGGATAATCGACGTGCCCAAGATCTTCATGTAGCCCGCAAGGCAAACTAAGTCCGGTCGCAATTCCTGCATTCTTTCGAGCAGCTCTGCTTCGTATGCATCATGGGGTTTGCCTTTGGACTCGACGACAAACGCCGGAACCTGAAGGGCGTTGGCGATGTCCAGTACGGGCGCCTGCTTCTTATTGCAGACAAGCCCAACAACTTGGCTGTGGGGAATGTGCCCTTGGCTTACCGCTTCGCAAATGGCTTTGAAGTTACTGCCACGACCGCTGGCTAAAACGATAAGCCGGGTTTTTGAATTATTCGACGACAATGCAATGATTCCCCTCGGCCGAGCGCATCTCGCCGATTTGCCAGCATTCAATGCCGAACGAACGCATGGTTTTCTGAACGGAGTCCACATTTGTCGTCGGTAAAATCGCGATCATGCCGACGCCGCAGTTGAACGTTTCCAGCATTTGTTTGTCATTAATCCCCGCGTTCTTTTGCAACCACTGAAATAGCGGGGGGAACTTCCAGGCATCGCGGCGAATGTGAGCCGCGAGCCCCGCGGGAAGCACTCGCGGTAAATTCTCAAACAGGCCGCCGCCGGTAATGTGCGCCAATGCGTGCAGCTGCCGCCGTACCGCGCCAGTTGCCTGCACATACAACTGCGTGGGCTTCAGCAGCGCCTCAGCCCAAGTTTGCGTGGCATCAAACGGAGTTTTATCGGTTGGTCGGACGCCCGTTTTTTCAACGACTTTGCGCACCAGCGAGTATCCGTTCGAGTGAACGCCGGTCGAAGCAAGAGCCAAAATAGCATCCGAAGCTTTCACTTTTGCCGGGCCTAAGCAGTCGCGGCGTTCCGCTAGTCCAATGGCAAAACCGGCTAAATCAAAGTCGTCGTGGTTGTAGACGCCCGGCATTTCAGCCGTTTCGCCGCCCGCCAGTGAGCATTGGGATTGCTCGCAAGCGATTTGGATGCCCTTGAGCAGAGTCAGCAACTGTTCTCGCTCTAATTTCCCGCACGCGTAGTAGTCCAAGAACAGTATGGGATCGGCGCCCACGCAAATGAGGTCATTTACGTTCATCGCCACCAGATCCTGACCCAGGCCCGAAATATCGCCCCAATCCAGTGCCAGCTTGGCTTTGGTGCCCACCCCATCGCAGCAGCTGACTAGAACCGGTTCTTCGTAGTTTTTAAGCTTTGGCCCCAGCAAATAACTGGAAGCGTAGGGTCCAATGGCGGCGTCCAGCAGCGGATCCCGGGGGCGGCCTTTGAGGAAACGTCCGAATTCCGAAAGTATTTCCGCGGCCTTACCCGGGTCGACTCCGGATTGCTGGTAGGTAATGACTTGGGCGTCGGGTTTGTCGGAACGCAAAAGGGACTCCTTGAAAAAAGCGGGGCCGAGCATAGCATGGAACACCGGCTTGCGCCTAGGTTACGGATTTACTTGGTTTTTGCTTGACGAGTTTGCCTGGGCTTCCTATTTTTCGGCGGTTACAAAAGGATTTTGCCGTTATGAAAGAAGCCATTCTCGAAAACATTGAAAAAGCTATCGTCAAAAAGCACCCCAGCTTTGCCGTGGGTGACAAGGTGAGCGTGTTTGTCCGGTTGAAAGAAGGCGACAAAGAGCGTCTTCAAGCGTTCAAAGGAGTCGTTATTCCAAGACTCCGAAATCCGGAAAAGGCGCCGGCGCCACTTTCACCGTCAGAAAAATTTCTGAAGGCGTGGGCGTGGAGCGGGTGTTCCCCATCAACTCTCCCGCGATCGATCGCATCAGTGTGAATCTTCGAGCGATGTACGCCGTTCTCGCTGTATTACCTGCGTGAACTGCAAGGTAAGAAAGCGCGCTTAAAAGAAGCCGAGCGTTTCGGTGACGTGCTGGCAGTACAAGCACCTACTGTGACGGAAGCGGACATCATCTCTACGGAAGTGCAGACTGAAGAAGTCGCCGCCACTCCGAAAAAAGAGAAAAAGAAAAATCCGAAAAAAAGTAAGTTCTCGCAGCTAAGCGATTCTTTGATTCTTCTTAACGGCGCCGTTCATTGATGGAACGGCCGGCGCTTTTGCAACTTGGGTACGGCATCTGGGGAGGGGACGTGTCAACGAGCCGGGAATGGGTGCGTTTGTCTTGGGATCCGGAAAAAGAATGTTCGCAAGCCGGGTACTCTGTTTTATGTGGTGTTGATGAAGTAGGCGTGGGCTGTCTTGCCGGCCCCGTTGTTGCTGCCGCCGTTATTCTGCGCCCCGATCGTATTCCTGTCGGCATCTCAGACTCTAAGTTACTAACCGCAAAAAAACGGGAACTGCTTGCCGAGGAAATCCGCCGGGTGGCTGTGTGCTGGGCGGTGGGGCACGCCGAAGTCGAAGAAATTGACACGATCAATATTTTTCATGCAGCTAAACGGGCAATGGAGCGCGCTCTGAACGCGTTACCGCAGCGGCCCGACATTGTGATGGTGGATGGTAAGTTCAAGATCCAGACGGAGTTGCCACAAAAGTGCTACGTCAAAGGCGACCTGAAATCGGTCACCATCGGTGCGGCTTCCATTCTCGCCAAAGTGCACCGGGACAAATGGATGGAGGAATTTGACTCAAAATACCCTGGCTATGGATTTGCAAAGCACAAGGGGTATGGAAGCAAATTTCACAGACAACAACTCCAAACCCTCGGGGCCACGCCCTTGCACCGAAAAAGTTTCTCGTGGACGCCTGTTTGAAAACCTAATTGAGCTGCATTGTTCAAAACTGGGATACGAACTGCTCGCCCGCAATTTTCGGGTAGGGCATTTGGAAGCAGATATTTTGGCGCGGCAAGCAGAGACTTTGGTGCTCGTCGAGGTGCGAGGCCGGTCCAAGTCGTCGTTTAGACCATCGCGTACTTTGTCGGCGACAAAACTGCAGCGGCTCAAACGACTAGCAATGTTA